>KK117491.1:177437-203261 GCA_000611955.2 Stegodyphus mimosarum
CACTTTTAAACCATATACCAAAGCATATATTGGAATACCTACCTTATTAAAATTAGAGGCGAACTGCAAAAATATTACTAAATTAATTTAGCAACAATTTTCTTATTACAGAGCAGCAATATTTTACGTTCATATGTCTTTTACAGTTTTACATCGTTTCATTTACGTCCCGAATTTTTTGTTAAACGTAAAATGTTTATACATATAACACGCGTAACTTCGATTTTACGTTATGTTTTCTCTGATATACATATGGATGTTTCTTTTAGCAGCCCATACATTTCATGCGAACGACATTTCTTTTTCTTTGTAGCTTTGAAAATTTTAGGTTTGGATAAAAGAAGTTGAGTAGGAAGACTAGACTGTTTCAGACTATATAAGTTCGAATCTTTAGAAGAGGGATTTTTTTCAAGGCAAAAAAATAGTGTCTGCTGACCAGACAGGATTGTCGATGGAAGATGCCTGTTTTTTATGCCATTGATAAGGATGCTTTAACCAAAGTATTGTTTTTCCTTTGCGCTCTCAGTTTGCTTAAGGCTTAAAATTAAATGGCATATCTTGCAGTAACTGAAGTTTTGTCCTTTTGAAAAAGTTAAAATCTGCATCTGTGTTGAAATTTTCTTGAGGAAATGTGCTATTTATTCAAGATAAATAATTAAAATTTGAGCTTGACGTTCTCATTTTTAGATCAAAAGTTATACACTTTTAATTTTTATGAATTTTAAAATAAAAGATTTAATTTTTAACGAAAAAGGTAGCATTTTAAACAAACGTGATATTAAAATTAAACATAAATGTCAAAAACATTGTCGCCGCAAAATTACTAGTCTATGGCTAGAATACACATATTTTTATTCTCAAGTGTATACCTATTTATATTATGTACAATAAGTATTTATTAATGGTGAGAAATCGTCTGAGGAAAATAATTTAATCTTGAAGAACTCTTCTTATATTCTCCGGCTTTGTCAATACTTATATTTATGTGTTGCTCAAACTACGGATTATTTTTCCTCATTAAAAAGAGACATCATCGTATCTCAGACAGTTTGTTTCGCGGGATAACAAACATTTTCAGGAAATTCGGTAAAGTGCAACGCTAACGATGTGGTCCGATGGAATAGAACAGAATCCCATTTTAAACTTTCGTTTGCCTTTGTCCCCCGCACGCAAACAAATACCTCCCTAACAATGAACGTGCCACGGAGAATTCTCATCATTAAAGCTGAGAGTGGTGTGCTTCCGAACAAGCGAACACACCCCTTATTGCCCTCCCCCTCTTGACAAAGTTCCCCTTAAACTAGAGTCCAGATCTTTTAGACTCAATGTCTAAATCCCTAAACAGATGTACGCCAGGAATGTTTGTCGGAGTTCTATCCAGGGATTAATGTGACGTTATCTGGAATGTCACCAATTCATTCGACCCACCATTTCCTGCAATTCTCTGAAATTAGAGACTTGCTTTTGAATTCGAAGGATTATGCACGAATTACAAGGCTTTGGTTTGGAATATCAATATAATTATTGCCTTTAACATGTATTTCTTAGTACAGTAAGATATCCCGTAAATTAACTTACAAGCAGCCAACTTAAACGTCCTGAGATAAAACTGCGGTTAAGCTGTACGCATTCTAAAAAAAGAAAGAGAAAGAACTAAATTTCGTAACGAGGAATAGAGGATCTATTTGAAAGATTATCTTAATTACCATTAACATAGTTATACAAAAATACGTAATCTGTTTGTGACATCTGCTAATTAAACTTTCTAAGATAAAATGATTAATGGGAGGATATCAGCAATTAAATATAATAAATTCTAGGCATCAAGGATTTTGAAAGCTTGATCCATTAGGAAACGTTAATTACGCTTTAAGTTACTCTTATATACTTAACGTTTTATTTCTTCTCAAATTAGGTACGGTATGTCTTAAAATGTTCGCTTGTGAATGTTTACAGTACGAGTATGATAAAGTTTGAATTTATAAAGGAATCATTTACTTATTAACCAGAAACTTCACATGGAGTTCCCACAATTCTGCAATTTTTAAGTGATTATCTAGAAAGAAATATGCTCTTGCGAATGGAAAGGTCTCGTAAACAGCAGCCTATAAACTAAATGCAGAAACTGATTAATTAATGTAATCAAGCTCATTAATATGTAGTTATTCACATATTTAAAATTTTTTAAATCTCCAGTATCAAAACATATTTTCAAATTTATAAGTTTTGCATGACATTAAAGTATGAATTTATACTGCGGTGGTGATGAAACAATTATGAAGTAAGCAAATACTTGCCTTATCTCATAAAGGGTAAAATACACGCTTCTTCTGCATTCTCGATGCATAATTAAAATTAGTTAGCACATTAAAGATCATCACATTTATCTACTGCTAAGATTTAAAAACTTTATGAAAACGTATGAGGACACTTACGTTAGATACAGAAGAGCCGAAATTCGAAACGCGATAGATAAAGTACGATAATTACGATATACTTAAAACGGACAGAATCTAAAATAGTTTTTCAGTGAAATAAAATAATATTTTAAAGCAACTATACTCTGCTAGAAGAATGAAAAATATAATTTCTCGTAAAGTTACTTTAAACCCTATTTTCTAGATTAAAGTAAAATTGTACTGTCTAAAATAATGACGTTAACAATATCAACAAAACATAGACCTTTTTCTTCGAGATTATATAACATATCTCACAAAAATAACAAGAGATTTGGAAATAAAAAGTGAAATGATATTATTTTTGTGCATATTTTATTATACATCCGCATGAAACCAATTAGGAAAACTAGTGCTTTAAAAAGTTTTATTACGTAAAACACTTTAATCGAAAACTACACTCTCAAAATAAAAATCAGGCCTATTAATTTGATACCTTTAATTTTTATTACAACTCTTTTTTTGTTTTTCTTGCTGGTTTACTTGAATTAATTACGGCACAGTTGAATATACTGAAGGAAGAAGAAAAAGCATAAAATCTGAAGTTTCAAGTTTCAATTTATATACGCCTATTACCTGCTTTGAATTAATAAACTACAGCGTTATATTCAATGATAATATTAAGAAATACAATTTAAAGGAAATTTTATTGCTACTTGTTTATTTCATCGCCCTCAATTAATAACTGCTTATGAAAAAGGGAAGTCTACTTGAAAGAATTCAAATGCAAACTACTATAACTATTACTTAAATATATAATTATGCTAAAATACTAAATTACCAATTTCAAACTAAATCGTTAAACGGATGCAGTAAAACTCTTGCACTGCCACAAAGTATTCGAAAGCTAAAAGTTCCGTAGCATTCAAAATTATTACAAACGGTTCTACAAAAAGCAAAGGAACAAAGAAATTACTCGCACAAATTATTTTTAAGTAGAAATGTATACATTAATATTGTGCATACTAACGCAGGGTTTATATAGAAGTCCACGAAGCATTTTAAAAATACATCGCAAACAAATTAACAGCCTAGTTTAATTTTATTGAAATAGATATACTTCACCAGTTTCTTTTTGTTAACATAGTTCATAAATACTCAAAATGTTTTTGCTTTAAATGTCGGTAAAAACCTATTGGACGTGTCTAGTCTGACATATGTGTACAACTGATCAAAAATGCATCACAGTTATCCAGAGCCACAGTATTAGTGATATGATTGCAAAGATAGTAAGGAAGGTTAGAAAACAGCGAAACGTAAAGCTCCAAACATACAGTCCTTGATAACTATCCCCACTCCAAAAGAAAGACATAATTGGTTAAAGCGGAAACCTTGATCTAACCTTCGTATTAATTCGTCACGTCCTTGTCCTAAAGTAAGTAGCCTTTAAGAGCAAAGTCTGAAAGAGATACCCTTGCAAACGATCTTCGCTTCATAGCAAATTTTGACCACTTGAAAATGATCTCAATAATAAGGTCCTCTATACTTTGTGAGCTTGACAACTATCTTGTTAAAAGTAGCGACCATCACCGTTTTCATCTAAGTATGGCGTTACAGACTGATGCCTTACTTCAGCGAATCTATGACTTCGCTTTATGATTCTGAAAAGTTCGTTATTAATAATAATAGCCACCATTATATTAAACTAACCAATATATACGTATTGAGTGAATCTGTCACATTTTTCATTCTCATGACCACATTACAAATCACGAGATAACTGAAACAGAATGCATTTGCAATGTTGCATATATTTTAAACATATTTTTAAATAATTAGTGTGATGAAACGTTTTTGCTGGAGGTTGGTGCAGTTTTATATTTACAACTTTAAGAGAAATCTACAAAACTACGTACTTTTCGGTTTAATGAAAATGAAAACTCCTTCAAGAAAATTCTTTAAAAACGTTTGTATTTTTCAAATTGTTTCAGATATGCTCTATATCATAGACATATTTTCAATAAGGTTAATTTTCGGAATGACTTCTATAAGAGTCTTCTACATCATCACATATAAACAGGTTGATCATTTATAACAGATATAAAAAATAAAATAATAAAAAAAAAGAAAATCTGAGAGGTTTCAGACTTTAAATTACGTCCAAAACGGCGTTTTTTTTAACATTTTCTATGCTACCTTTATTTATTAAATATCATGTTCTTCGTACTTAAACCATAAAATTCAGTTACAAAACAACATCGCAAAATAATTTTCAACTGAGTAGAGATCGTAGATCGTTTCATTTAAGACAAAGCATGACCATTACGGTCTTCACTCTTCATTAAATTTCCGCCCTTGGGCCAATTGCGTGAATGGTGATTAAGGTGTAACTGATTTACACCTATCGTCCGAGGACGTGAATACAACAGCGAAGTTGTCGGGAAAGAGCATTTGAAGATTTTGAAAATCTGCAATTAGTATGATGTATATTATGATGTATATTAGTATGATGTATATTAGTATGTAGATAGCAATATACGATATTAAATTATGATAGCATTCAGATGACTTGCAATTTTAGGAGTATTACTTTGTGGTAAACATTGAAGCTACGTTAATTGTGATAGCATTTGAAGGCATTATATATAAGGTACGTATCCATCGCTTTCTGATGTAGAATTTGGCATAATTGGCTCGATCTAAGGCTTCGGTCATAGCACACAAAGTCCGTAGTTAAACATCGGCTCCGGTCAAAAACACAAAGTTCGACAACTGAGTATATCTTTAGAATTTACTATATACAGTCTCACGCGCTCGAGATAAAAATGTTTTTTCTGTACAACGTTGCCATTGCTCGCATTGAAATCCTTGAATTTGTTAACCAAAAATTCGTTAAAGGTTTACAAAATGTGAAATCGATAATAAAACAAATTCCAAATTTGGGCTTCCAGATGCCCATATTCGCAGCAGGATTACGTCATTCAAAATTCGATGGCTCTAGGTACCGCCATTTTATCACAATGCTAGAAATATATATATATATATACATTTATGCACATTCTTCATTATTTAATTTCTTTAAATTTAATACAGGGCTGCAATATTTGGTGGCAACAGTTTGAAAAGTAAATCAACATTTAATGTTTCCGAGGCAAAATCACAAAACGAAAACAATAGTCCTTCAGGGACAAAGCCCCTTTGAACTAAAATTTATGGAATTTATTTCTACTTCAATATAATAAAACATAATATAACAATATAATAAATTATGCATGCAGAATCATTTGAAAAAGCTTAGTGTGATTTGGCCAGCGAACTTATCAGTTTTTGTGAAATCTAGTCTGCTGTTTCTTGTTTTTGTTCGTTTTATTTATGAGTGTAATATTTAATGTTGTGTTTAACTTACATCTGTAAGCCCCGTGTTGTACTTTTGTGATGCGCGGGGAGATTGTATGTGTTAAATAAAAATATATATATAAATATATATATAATAAAACTTGAAATCTGTACTGTAGTCCTTTGTTATGACTTTTTAAATATTTTATGGACTTAAGAATAACCTCGTATAAATTAAATTAAATAACTTAAATTGCTATATACGATATCAGTTTATTTATTTATTTATTTATTTATAGGTGATCTCTATCTGAACATTATGCACCCAAGATGAAAGGGTAGAATAATGCGTTTCAGTTAGCAAAAAAAAAAAAAAAAAAAAAAAAAAAAAAAAAAAATAGGAAAAGTCTTGCCACAAACAATAGAAGGAAACTGCATTAATGTGAAATTTGCTGCTTTCATTTAGTTTTTATACCCACTTCGCATTTCCTCTCAATATTATTCAACTGTTAGTAGACTACAGCAAAATCAGTGTACGAACGGAACATCACGCAAGCCTAGGCATTGTTAAACTTATTTAAACGTTTCAGACAGCATCACGGTACTCCATCGAACTAGCTGTGTACCAAAATGACACATGACCATCCATATAAGATTTGAAGTAGCAACCTAACTGTGGAAATCTTAATTTATGTTGCAATACATACAGCCCGAGTCGCACTTATTAGTACCGAAGTCAACAGACAAACAAAGTTAGGCTCTTTCCAGTTCTCGATTTCAATGACTTCACTTGACTTCTAGAAGTGGGAGAAATGGAAATACAAAGGAAATAGGGAATAGATACTACTTTTTAAGACTAGGTCAGTGACGTCACTGAACACCCAAAGTTGTATATAATAACTTTGAGCAAACCATTGCGAATCTCTGCTGCACTCGATTGGATCTCCACAAACAAGAAGACTTTATTCATTGTGAAGACTGATTATTTTCATCATAACGTATCACCTACATAGAACTATCACAAAAATGCCACGGGAAGCCATTTAGATCTGTCTATATTTTTAACTAATATCTCTTCGTTCACTGAGGAACACTACGGGGAGACAATTTCGAAACCTATGCCAAAATTGAGGAACCAATTAATCAGCCATTCCCTCAATAAATGCAGCCTTAAGCTGAGGGCATACAGATTAATTGAGCTCGACTGGAAATTAGTTTAACATCGTCAGCGGAACCCAATGATCCTTTGTTAAGCATGTAAAGTAACATGGCAACCGAGTAAGAAAGGAAAACATATATAATCTATTATAGTAGATGGAAAGAACACTTTATATAATTTTCTATTGCTCTTTCCAAATGTAGAGAGGACATGTTATATTTTTTACCTGCCTTTAAATATTTGCTAATTAACTCATATAATGTGATTCATTATTAAGTATCACCGTACCTTCGTTTTCAATGATATGATTCATAAAAACGAAGACACACAAACTTGTATTGCAGAACAAATCCTTCGCTGGGATTTTTGTTTCAAATCCTTGTAGATGCCATGTTCGAACAACTGAAAATAATAGACATTTTTCAATATAATTTTTGGCGTCTGATAAGATGTGTTGGTGTTCCGCACCCACACCTTATGTTTCTTCTTAAGAATTGTGAGAAATAAGATGGAAACGTTACACGATTCTTTGCTAATTGTACTAGCATAAAATTTGTTTTTAGTTATTTTAGAGATACTTATGGCAAATATTCGTGAATTAATCTTCCTATATCTGTCTCATCACATCTTCTCTGCCTTTTTCTTAAAACGTGTTTCAAACTTTTGTTCTAGATCGTAAGTCTTGAATTAAGAAGATGGATATCAATCACTTCTTTTAATAGTGTTGCGAATTTTGTACGTAGATAGACGATTTTAGTGAAATTATAAGTGAAATTGTATTTTCTGCGTAATGTAGCGCGAAAATTCTAAAGAGAGATGGTATGCTGAAAAAGTAAGAACACAGGGGTACATCTATTTAACATTAAGTAAATGGGTACCTCGGTAATTTGGTGAGATATTATCAAAATTTGGCGTAAAATTTGGCGATAAAACGACAAACTTGGCTAGCATTTGGCGACATTTGGGCATGGTTCATGTATCAAGATAATAGGTATCGTAATTCAATAAATGTAATTGATATAAGCTGTAACAGTAATTCGACCCTCATATTGCCTTCCAGTAATTTCAAGAAGCAGAAAATACTAGAAATACGTCTGCGGCCGGGTGAAAACTATTTAAGGCTAGAGAGAGAGTATCTGCTCTCAACAGAGTTATTTTTGTCGCGAGTTGTTAGTTAAGCTTGAACTGAGATTATCTCCAGGTTAGCTTTCTCTTTAGATGTGCTTTACATTGCGTTGAATTTAATGTTCTTAGTAGTTTGAAGTGTAACTTCTGATTGTACTCTGTGATACTCTGAACACCTGCACGCTAATTTCTGTAGAAAATTCCAGAATTTTGAAGTGTTTTATTTGATAAAAAATAAATCGTATTAACCTATCATCAGACCTGTGTGAATTCAATCTATTACTAACCCGTACGCACGAGGCAATATGGTTGCCTTAGCTGCTGTATTAGCAGCTTCATCCCGTTATATCTGCATGTCATAATAATGTTTTTTTCAAAGCTGTTGCTTCGGTTTAGACAACTGTGCTTCAATCATTTAGTCTAAATCTTTTACATGTTATGACTTGTTTATCTCGGCAAGCTATAAAATCAGCTTCAATCTGATACTGGATCTTTGATCCATATGCAAAAATTTCTGTTGTGTTCCGTTTGCTCATTCATAAGCCATATGACTGGCATGTATAGAACTGAATGGTCTCTAAATTTTGAGACTTCTCTTTCCGCTACAGAACTTGGTGTACTTAATTTATCAATAGTGCAGTTCTTTTGAAATTGAAAGAGACTAAATAATTTTGATTCCTTTTTATGCTTTAATAGCTAATGGAAGCGAACCAACTAGAACTTGCAGAGTAGCTACTGAAGTAGTTCAAAATGCCTTAATTATAGGTAGTAGCGTTATTCTTTGAAGTTGTAGCTGCTTATTTTTTTGCTCATACTATGGCTTTTTTGTTGCCACCATACCGAAAAATGAATAACATTAATCTTTCAATTGTTCTCAAATGCATGACTTCATTTAAATAGTTTACAATTATGTGTCTTCGATCTCGCATTTCCGAAAGATGTAGAATATAGGTTAATTTTTTATCACGAATGAACACTACGCATTTTAATGTATCATTATTTTGAATAACGATATTCTTGCATCGTAATCTTATTGGAAATTTTATCAGGATTGAATCCTTAGGAAACATTATCATTTTTGCTTTAGTGCTATTAAAGCTAAGTTTATTTTCATCACTCCATCTTTCTATATTCTTTAATGCTTTCTTCGAATTTCTAGCTGAATCTGTTCGATTTATACTGTCAGTAATAACGATGACGTCATCAGCATATGCTTGAAGAGTGACATAAATTCCTAAATCTAAATTTAATACAGTATTAGCCGCAATATTCCACAAAACAGGAATAAATTAAAACCTTGAGGTGCGCCTATATAATAATTTTTGAAGACATTGATACCATCTCTTTTTCGATAACTTATCTTTTATGAAGATAATTGTTCAATAATTTTTGCATGGTAAAGATCTTGGATTATGGCGAGTAGACCCGGCTACGAATGATTATTAAATACGAACATTATGTAGACAGAAATTAAACAAGTTTGCCAGTTTCATGGTATAACTGTTTTCGATGATAAATATTAGTGTTTCCAATGCATCCACTGTTGCTTTAATCAGCATAAATGCAAACAGGTACTGATTGTCGTAAATTCGGCTAAAATACGAACTAGTAGCTTATTGCTCAGAGAAAGTATGTGAGTTTAATGCTAGCAGTTTATAAAAAACCTGTATCTTATTTAATTTTTCCTTTTTGGAGAAATAGCTCTAAATATGCGACTTTTCATGACACTGGAAAATAGTAAACTTAAGGCAAAAATAAACCAATCAGATGGGAGACAATGACGCAGGATTGGAATCCAAACCTAGATGGTACGTAATGTATCTCTGTTAGAAATCTAGTCTAGTGATCAAATGCTCATAAGTTGAGTTTTGGTTCGAAGAAGTAGGCATTATTATGTCACAAAAGAAAAAACTCACCTACTGCACGTTGAGATTGCGCTCAAAATCTACATCAGATCTTTCAAAGGTTTTGAATTTTCTGTGAAATGACTTTAAAATTAGTAAATTATGTCGAAAGAAATTCTTATTGAAACCACAATACAATGGCTTCTGCATTTTTATGAATGCTAGGTGCACTAAATCTGGCTCATTGTTCTTTCCAGATCATGTCAGACGATAATGAGCAGCTTGACTAAGCAAGGGACACTAATGATTTTTCTCAGTCTCTAAATTTCTAATAACTCGACAAAATGAAATCAATAACAGTTTTCGCTTTCGAGCTGAAAGATTAAAATTAGTCTATAAAACCGTGTTCATAACAGGCAAATCTGACAATCGTTTTGATCACGTGTCTTTGTTTTGAACCCTATTCTTTATTTGTCAAGGCATTTGACTAACTTTAATCCTTAACACCTAGGCCTATGATATTAGCATTTTATAATTCATTTCGTGCCTTTTACTTTCAACAAGTAATTGGGAAAAAAGGTACCGGGTTTCATTCCAAATCTAAAAAAATAAGTCAAAAAAGGAGAACTGAAGATTCGCTAATGAAAACTATAAAATAAAGGTTTAACTTAATAAGTTTGTAACTTTTAAAATTGTGCCTTATCCCTAAAATGCTTCTCTCAATTCATAAATTTATGCATTGAAACCAATTATACATTTGTGTCCTAACTAATAAAATTTGCGAATGCAAAAATGCGTATTTAATAAACAAATATTGATCTTCTATTTTTTCCTTTATGTGTGTTATAATGAAATTAGCAGCAGGAAAGAATTATACAGCAAGTAATAACTCCCTCTATCCTAATCTGTATAAATGTATATAGTTCATCCATATTCATGAGTTAACCAGAGTTCAAGAAATATTTTTTTTAAATCTTATTTTCAAAATCAGGTATTTGAGATGTCAGTAAAATATTCCACAGCATATTTCTTATTTATATATTAATTTGTTTAAAAGCCCTTGTTTCACACGGAAACTTATCGAAGAACTTTGAATTTTACTCAACGGATAGAGCAAAAAAAAGAGTCACTCAAATTTTAGAATTTCTGATCGTTTAAATTTTACTTTTTCCCTGCTTAATTGTGTCAAATCTTGATTTTACTTGGAGTCTATATTTACATGTAATATGCACTACATGACAGTGCAAATGCAACATTATGTTCGCATGCTCCGAAGAATACGCAAATTATCTCCAAAGTGAAGCGAGAAATAAGGAAAAGAATCTGAAGAACTGATAATAGCTGTGCTGCTCCGGGCAGAGTAATCATTTTGTAAATTACTTTTCTATCGCAGAGGAAGCGTTTGGAGAATGCCAGACAGCTGGGGAAGTGTCTGCAAGAACTTCCCGCAGACAACCGAAACACTTCCAGCAGACAGACCAGTATAGAGCTATGGTGGCCGACTGAGAAGAGGTGGTTGGTCTTTGCGCCGAATCGCAGCGTACGCCTACACGCTTGTATGGTGTGGCTGCTGTGGCGAAGATGGCTGGAAAAATGGAATGTGGCACGTTCCAGAGTGATTTTAGCACTCGTAGGACGATGCATCCACAGGCATGTGGTTGCGATCTTCAGTGCCACTTTCGTGGACATTTTGCGGCAGATGCAAGACACTTTTTATGCTCCCATATCGATCAAGACCATCATTCGCCGATTAACAACCGGCAGTATGGCGTCCGTTAAGAAGGCTGTCATTGAGACAAAAGCATAGGTGCCTTCATTTGTGATGGGATCAGGATAGAGCCACCTGGATTCTGATTGGCATAATGTGGTGTTTTTTGACAAGTCATGCTTTTGCTTAAACAACGACAATCACCGTGGACGAGTCTGGAGATAGGAAAAGGGCCGATACGGCCGCAATTGTGGAATGCCACACTGCACGACAACGCTGCAGTAATTGTTTCGGGCATCACTGCCTACGACAGCAGATCGCCACTAGTCTGTATTATTGACAATATAACGGCCCATTGATACGTGGATGATGTGCAGCATTCGTTAACACTACCCTTCCTTCAGAGAATGCCGTATGCGATTTACCAGCAACATAACGTCAATACGTGCATCAGCCAACATACCTTAGGTGAAAGTACTGACGTGCTTCTCTGGCTACTTCTCTCCCCGGCTCTCTCACCATCGAACATGTCTGCGACGTGATTGGACGTCACTTGCGTGTGTTGCCACCGCCACGTTCAGAAGATTTCCAGCACTTTTTGTGCATGCATTCGTGGTGTTTGTATTTTCACTGTCACCTTAGGTATATGTGAACAGAAAATATACATATTTATGGTATTCATTTAGTGAAGATTTTTTCTGTTGTTTTATTTGTGTTCTGAATTTGCAATATACTCTTTTAAAAGTCTGTTACTAGGTCATTCTAACAAATAATATTTTAATCTCGATCATATAAAGGAACAGTTGAATATAATCTTTCCATTTCTTGATATAAATTGAGTCAGGGGAATTCATGTGATATTACTATCAAATTTTATTTAAACATCTTCACAAATTTTTCCTTCAAATATATTCTGATATATAAATCAGATTTATTACATTTCAGTTGTCTCAAGAGAAAACCATGTTGACATACGTGTTTACTCTAGTTATACTGTAATAAAAAATTACGCAATGCAAGTGTATTGTTTATCACCATTTTTAAGCAGTATGAGAAGTTTCTAATAAAAGCTTATGTCGTCGAATATTTCTTCAAATGTGTTAAAAAGAAAAGAAAGAATTAAGCAATAAAAATGTCTGCATGAGGCAAGATAATAAAATACCTAATACCCCGCTAAATTCAGAAGCTCGAATAAAAAAACAGCAAACAAAAATTTGGCGGAATAATATGCACCTCCATGTAATCATCCATCAAATCGCCAAGAGGCGCCAAGCCTATTATCTAGAGTTGGAAAAATGACAATCTGCTCTTAAAAGCCCACCAAGAAAAAAACAAAATGCGTCATTATGCATGAGATGTGATTTTTTGCTCTTTTTTTAATGTCTCCAGGCACTTGCTACTCGTTCTATGGATATTTAAAAGCTCTAAAACACCAGATAAAATGTGCCTCGAGTCTGTGCAATGCTGAAAATTGAGTCTCGGATGGTTGTTTATTAATTTTTGAGACAACGATGAATTACAAAGAGGCAGAAGCTAAATTAAACTATTCTAGAGAAAAAAAGAAAAACAGTAATTAAAAATATTTAGTAGCTTTCTCCTTTCAAATGTAAGTAATTAACGATGTTTGAATCTGGCATTATTTGAATGAAAGGTAGAGTATTAATTTTGCGCCGCTAGGGCATTTTAATAACTTTTAGTTCACTTTTTATTTGTTACGGAACATTAAAGATAAAAAAACCTTCATAGCGCCTAGATTATAAAGATCACGTAGCGGAAAAAAATGGCTTCGGAGATCTTTTCTCAAAACATAATTGAATTTTATTTTTGATTACGGACTTCTCTTAAATTCCGAAGCCTCTTTTCTGTCGTAAGTCCTTAACGAAGCTCTTTAGCCTGCTCCAAAGACTCTAATAATTCATAGCCCCGCTGTTCAGTTCATTTTGAAGCCTCATTAAGAACGCTTCATATGACTGGGAGCTGTGACGACCACACATTTAATGTTCGTGCATGATGTGGCCTGCCTTTCTTTCCTTTGATTACAATATTTGCTTATCACGCCACCTTTTGAACTTAAATAACAGCTATTAGATCCCAAATTAATCACATTAAAAGAAAGCTTCTTTCGAATAATTTGGCGAAGCAAAAGTGTCAGAGCACTGGCGGTAGGAGAAGTTCGTAATTCTGACATGCCCGGACTCTTACGTTTCGTTAGATTTGATTATTAATTTATAGCTAGAGTTATATATATCTATATATATGCAAAATTTTCTTCCTTGACATTATTGAACTGACTGTAAGTAAATAATATTACAATGACATGTTTTCCAATGCAACTGTCTTTAAAAGCTTTCCGTAATTAGCGTTGCGTTTCCATGGAATACGATAAACTTATTTACCTAAAATCGTTTTTCTAATTAAAACTATTAAATCATATTACAATTAAGCGCTAGGCAATTGTTCTTAAAACAAAATAATATCAAATTCAATCATAATAACAGCAATAAACATAACAAGAACAATAATTCACTCAATATTAACCAGTGAAGTAGGAATTAGGAAATTTATTCGTCAGTGTATTTCGTTGAAATTCGTAAGCTTAAGAAAACGGAATCGGAGAAACGTTTTATTTTTACACTCGGAGATATTAATATTTTGAACAGCATACCAAAGTTGTTAAATCATATCTAAAAATATAACGTTATATAAGGAAAACAATTTCATCGCATTCTCTTACACAATTAATACAGAAAACTGGATTGAAAATCCGATTAAAAAGTCGACTACAGTTAGTAAATATAACAGACAGATTATAGTGTAAACAGTAACAATACTTTCGATATTTGCGTATCAACCCGTCGAGTGTGAAAGTTGGCGAAGATCCCGCCACAGTTACGCTAATCGTCACTCCTAAATTTATGAGGAACTGAGGCCTCTTTATTTAATTAGCAATGAGTATTAGAGTTGCTTCGTAAAAAGGCATCATCGATTTCTGTTATTTTGTTAGGCTCTCTAATTTTACTAGAAGCTCTGTTTAGAATGCTATATATACAACGTATAGTGTATTGCAGCGGTCGAGCGGTTAAATCGGAGAACACTGGTAGTTCGGTCCGAGTTTCGAATCCCGCTAACGGGCTGGCTGTATTTGCGTTTTCGTGGTTTTCCCCATGTGTAACGTGTATAGTCAGTTTCCTTTTGAAAGTCCTCCACGAAGTCATCCCTTCCCTTAGACAGGTAGCCCTAGTGTGCTTTGCTGTAATCTCAATAAACCAAACAAAACAACCCATGGCAGGATCGCGTGACTTGGAAAATATTCTACTGCTTGCTTTTCTGCAGACGGCAGGTTCGAGCTTTTAATAAGTTTTTTAATGCAAAGGAAAAGTAGCAGTAGCAGATCCAGCAGACAGTCAATTTTAATAATCATGGTAATCGGAGTATGGTAGCAGCAGTAGCAGTAATGGACGCAGCCCGACCCGCCTAAACAAACAAATTTGTCACATGGTCATGGCAGGCCACGCCCATTTCAACAAACAAAAAACTGAAACATAAACTATCTAAATGAAAATAATCATGTGTTAATAATAATTATAAACATAAAGTGAAGAAAAAGAACAAATACAAACACTTAGACAAGAGCAGACACCAAAGACAAAAAAAAAAAAAAAAAACGAACAACAAACACAAATAATGGTAACAACAAATTAGTAAAATAAGACAAATAAATAGTGATGGCAATAAAAAGCAAAATTCATACACTGATTCCCACTGCCCGGCGCTCACCGTTACTAATTTTCATCACAGATTCACATAATTGTGCAAAATATTTATAGCATAAAAAAGAATTTTCAAAATCAATATTTTTATTGTTTCTTAAGCTATTAAAGTAGGGACAGACCTCGAGGAAATGTTTAGCATCACCAAACATTTACATTTATCGTCGTTCTGTATCTTAAACCTAGCGAAGTATCCCCGGAAACGCCCATGTCCGGTCAGAAACTGGTTAACTTCAAAATCATTGAAGATGATATTCTTTTTCTTAGTCAGTTCTAAACGATTTTTTCTTTCAGAAGTATTCCATTGTAACTGCCATTGCTTAAAATTGTACGAATAAATAGCATTGGTTGCTATTTTTTTTTTAACCTTGAACATAAGGCGTCCCCGAAACACTCCCTAAGGCAGCCTCTTTCGCTCTCTCATTACCGAATATTTCGATATGGGCTTTAATCCAGCCAAACTTACTATTAAAGGATAAGGATAGTTATGGGTAAAGATCTTTAATATCGATAACCAGGCCATTATTATTTTCTGCATTATAAAGTGCTTTTAAGCAAGACATGCAATGTGTAAAAATATAAAAGTTAGAATTTCTTGCAAAATTACTTTTCAATATCTACTTAAGGGCATAGAGGACGTCGATGAGCTCGGCTTGATGAACAAGAGTTATATTTTTCAACGCGCAATTTATAGTGATTGATCTCAGTATCAAAATAATATACAACAAAAGCCGAGCCCACCTCGCCCTCAGAACCCGATCTATCAGTAAAAATTTGTTATTCCATTAAACAAGGATCATAAATATTATAATTGATAGAAATATGGTTTGCCGGATGGATCAGATGTAAATTAAAGACAGAAAGTGAATCAACAAAATCTGAGATTTCATCATAGTTAAATAAGTCCGAAATATTGTTTCTTAATATAGCCTTATCACAATAAAACTTGTAGCGGGAGCTCGAGAGTGGCGGAGTGCCCGCCAGGACGCAAACCACCTCACTCGAGACTGTGCAGAAACAACGGGTGAGCGCGAGAAGCCAGTTCCGCTGAATGGTATTGAGTTTCATACGTAAATGTTGTAACTCCCCCGCTCTGCTACCCCAAGCTGTAATTCCATACATAAAAATGGTATAAAAACATTAGTACAAAGAGGTCTCAAAATATTGTTTCTTTTATTCAAAATATTGGATGAGTAATAAAGTATAGTAATGTACAGAGAAGTATAGCAATAACAGTTAATTTATATCATTGTTCATAACAACACAAGGTGGCTTATTAAGAATCAATCGGAGCTACATAAAACAAAAGACGCAGATGGCATTAGTAGTGCCACACTTACCCATCATTGTGGTAAATATCGTACTTCTTGGCAACAGTTTCACAATCGATGGGATATTACATGAGTACCGTCATTTCAAATGTGGATATTTAAAATGACAAATGTACATGATTCCACATTTTGTTGACAGTTTGCATTCATATCCTTTAATACTTAAGCGCTGAAAACGTAATATGCGAAATTAATAAAAATATATTTCAGGGTGCCCCTTGGCGAAAATTGGCGATTGGCCAGCAAAGCATAATCTCAATGTAGCCGCTATACAAAACCAAAATAACAAGTTAAAGAACTGCACGAACTCGGTGTTCATGTACACATCGATCTATTTTCACTTAAAAAAACATCACAGAGATGCACAAACTCGGCATTGGGCATTCCCTTTGTCCATGTACACATCGATCTATTTCCACTTAAGAAAAAAATCAGGTGAATGATGACGTCATATAATATTAAACCAAAGTTAATCATTACCAAAATTTAACAAAATTTGAAGCTAATCGAAGCTCAATAAACTGGATTTTAAATCCCACAATAAAATAACATTAAAAAAAAAGAAATACATATTATCGCATATACGCACCACATAAAGAAAATATCGACTTACCATATTTAGAAATTTCTGTGTCTTCGGTCTGTGGCACACAAAATTCCTTCACGGCATCCAAAAACTTTCTAAAATTACCTGAACTGGAATATGATTATTGCCGTCACCACATAAACTCAAAAAATAAGAATGAAAAATTTCCTCCGTCCTGCAGGTGGCATTTCTTGCATGAACCTTTCTTTTGACAAACTCGTTCAAAGAGATCTGAACGATCCCAGTTTTACGTTTGACCATACGCATTTCCTTCGAACAAATAGGACACTTATAATGACTACTAAGTAAACCTTCATTTACACACCAGCCAATTAATGCTTTTCCCCCTTTCGTTCCAAATCATACAGAAACTTCACATTAATCTCATCACATGCAGCCATTTTACGGTGCACAGCACAAAATAAGAAACGTACTTCCTAACTGTCATCCAACGCAGAAATAAGTCTTTACAAATATTTTTCCATCAAACAAATTCACCGCAATCAATCACCGCAACCAGTTACGTCATAATAGCGTTCCCATAACATTCAACTACTCAGGTTATCCATAAATGGAACAACAACTTGGCCAAGGGGCACCCTAAAATATAGGCTAACCGCGAATTTAATACTGAAGCTGATTTCAATGAAGATATAATATTTAAGAAACTTGCAAAATTATTTAAAGAATCAAGGTAATATCTAAGAAATATTGTTGAAGATAAAACTAGCATAACAGATGTAAACACGTAAAGAAATTTTCAATACTTACGACATTATTAATAATTACAAACGGTATTTACGTGTTAGCGCAACCATCTTCGTAGAAGTCGCCAAATTTTCAGAACGTGCGAAACTTTGGCAACCATGCTCATAACAGTCCTTCAGTCAAGCAACGCCGCCATTTTCGTATGCGTTCTTTCTTGCTGTATTTCAGACGCCAACTGTTTTTATAAACAAATTGGTTTTTTTTTCCTTAATTTTAAAATATCAGCTAGCGGAATTTGCCCGAACTGCGATAAAATTTCTGTGAGAATACAAAATTGTACTGAATATTTTCTAAAGAGAACAACGCGGAAATTCATTTATTTCCTCGATAGCCGCTGCTGCCGAAATGCGATATTTAAATACTTTTTGAGCGAGAAAACAGATCGCTGTTTACTTCGGAAGAAAAATAGCGGGAAAAAATTACAGGAAAATTTGAACAATGTTTTCATTTTTAATGTATTACATAATCCTTATTTAATAATTCAATTTCGTGTTCTAAATTGCTTAAGTATGTTTTCTGTTCATATGTTGATCATGATTTACGATAAATATCGATTGTCTGGGAATCTTTCTAAAATAAAAAGGATTTCTTTCTTTTCATCTGTAAAAAATCGCCAGATAGCGCGAGGGTGGTCGAGTTAATACGTAAGTATCTTAACCTATTCACTGCCATGATCCCCATTTGGGGATTCCTCTTAGCGGTAATTTGGTAACTTTAATTAGTTTGGCAAAAATGGTTACTTTTTTACATTGTTATTTAAACATTTCTCAAGCTTTTGCATCAGTTGCTGAGTAGTAGTTGTTAAACGAGTGAGCTGGAGAGTATTATTTGTGAGAAGAAGTAAAATTTTTTTGAGGTTCAAGATTTTAACATTTTCAAAACTCGGCATGTCGTATTATTATGCACATCATTTCTCCTGTATACTGCAGTATTCTCTAATGGATTTAAAATGTATTTCCTAACTATTTACTGTCAATGTGGATTTTATTTTCCGGTGAGGGCTACTTGAATGTCGATCTCCATTTGCGGCTCATGGTAGATACCATCTATATTTCATTAATTTTCCAATTTCCAGTCTCCATGTCAATCTAGACACCCAAAAATAAATGTAAATTGACAGAAAAAAATTGGCATTTAAAAAGCTAAAACATTTCATATTTGTGATGTAGTAGACAGCTTACGTGCTATTAGTTGGAATGTTTCGGGTTCGATTATAGTGAGGATATAGTTAATTTCTTTAAACCACAACTCATCAAAGTTTTAGTTTGAAAGCAGAAAGCAGTAAGCAGTTATCTAATAAGGATAGACATTACATGATTCCCTTTTCTCAATAATAATATAATATATAATCTTACTCTCACTGATAAGATTACTTTTTGCTAGAAAACAGGATGAAATGTCTATAATAACGATTTTTAGTCCAAAGCGGTTTGTCCCTGAAGGCCTATTGTTTTCGTTTTGCGATTTTGTGTCGGAAACATTAAATGCCGGTTAACTTTTCAAACTGTTGCCACCAAATATTCCAGCCCTGTATTATATTTAAAGAAATTAAATAATGAAGAATCAGCATAAATGTATATATGTTTCTCGCATTGTGATAAAACAACGGTACCTAGAGTCATCGAATTGTGAATGACGTAATCCTGCTACGATTGGAATTTGTTTTATTATCGATTTCATACTTTGTAAAACTTTAACGAATTTTTGATTAACAAACTCAAGGATTTCAAAGCGAGCTATGGCAACATTCCACGGAAAAACATTTTTATCTCCAGCGCGTGAGAAACTTGAATTTTATATATAATGTTATTCTTGAAAATAATTTATAAAAACAAATTATCTGAAGTTCATAAAAACTGAGAAGTTTTTTAGGTAATGAAATGTGAAAATGAAATTACACGTATACTAATAATTATTTCGTTGTTGTTGCTTATGCTCACTTGTCTGACGTGTAGTCAGCCCAAGCCCACGAAATTCCTCGTGGGAAGGAGCGCAAGATTACGCCTGCTGTTGGCAATAGCCTTGAGCAGCACCTAACAGATGACAGTGCCATTTGGCTCAGTTCCGCATCCAATTTTGTTGAAGAGCACCCCAGGGGGGACGTTCCGAGAGTCTCCCAACCCTCTCCCTTTCCATCAAATCACACAGGAGGAATTTCGGTTCGCCGCATACTTAGAGTGCCGCCATGCCGCGTCGACACTATACATTTACAAACATCCAAGCCTTCTCCGGGATTCGAGCCCGGGCCCTTTGGCACAGCAGTCAGCGACGCTAGCCACTGTACCGGTTGGGCGGCAAAAAAATATTTTAAAATATAAAAAATATAAAATTACATCTTAACTTTTTAACTAATCTAATAAAATTAATTCTCTTGCAAACAATTTATACAATTTCTTTTTTATGAAGACTGCAAATTTTTAAATAAATATTGATAAATTTTTAGAATTGAAATGTGCTAATGCATTAAAAATTATGTAGCTGTTATTCACATTATAAGATTTATTAATTTTATACCAACTAATTTTTACTTTCAATTCAAACTTTCTAGTTTTTCTTCAGTTTTACATACAGCATTGTTTAGTAAAAATTCGGAAATGCACAAATAGATAAAAATGTTGGAAAGGTAATGAAAACATAAACGATTGCTTTTGTCGATACACGTTGTCTGACTTACCAAGCTATTCAAAGAGTGATGAGGTGAGAAATTTTCTAAAGCGTTATTCAGTATGATTTACTGCTTGATAAATTAAGAAAGAAGTAATTTGTTTTCTCTAAGTGCCAAATTTGCTATTTTCCAATAGAAAATAAGAATTCATTTAAATATCAAAGCAGCTTAATATAAAATTGTGCAATTTTTTTTTGTTTAGCTATGTTGCATATACAGCATTTGATTTTAGTTTCCAAAGAATTTAAGTTGGTGCAGCTAATTCTAGCGAGTGTAATTAATTATGAACAAAAAAGTTTAAAAATACTATTGGTGGTATTTTTCAAGTTTTTTTAATTACGTTCCGTCTCTAGAGAAAATTCGTCTTTATGTTTAATAGAAAATTTGCTAGTAAATCAAATTCGCTGAAACAACCTTGAATTTGGCGTACATTTACTAAAAACACTCAATCGATTTCGAGAGCAACTTGCTAGTAAATATTAGCTGGTAATAATACCGAATGTTTAACTTATAGCTGCGTCAGCTTTTCTAGACACAGTAAATGTATATATTTATGAGACAACAAGCCGTTTTGCAGTTTTTTCTTATCTACTCTGGATGGCAGTACTGATGTTCACTCTGAACATTTTCCAGGAATATGTCTTGTTCCTGATCACAATTTATTTCAAATATCTAAACAAAATTAGTCTCATTCTGAAGAAACTGGAGATATCATTTGTCATAAATTTTAGATATGATTCCCCTCTTTGGGCACATTCATTATGAAATATATTGTATGGCATTTCATCTTGATATATCCAACAGCGGAGTTAATTTTTTTACGAGAAAATAATTAATTTTCAGATAGTAACTACCTCATTTGATTTCAGCACTCATTGCTATTTCAAAAACAAGGACCCGATAACTCGTCTCCTTGCATAGAACACAAGATAAAAAATTTCGCAAACTGTAAAGGATTTTTTATGAAGAGATAATGGTTTTCAGAGCTCTGGCTTAAGCAAATCTGGGCATACACCCACTTCGATGAAGCCATGGTTCATCTGTAAAGGCCACTGATGCAAAAATGTAAATGTCGCGAAGAATGAAGGCTTTACGAAGTAGCAATCGCTTATGCCACTCCCAATGTTCAAAACCTAATTTCTGTAAAAATAACCAATTTCTGTAACAATAAACTCTAATATAAAATTTTATGAAACGATGGCAGTACTTCTCACACCATGCTTGTTCAACCTTTTATACATATAAAGCTAGAATACAAAAATCGCGAAATCATTGCAAATAAAACGGCACAAATTCTTATACCTTTAGAAAGAGTTTAGATGATGGTATAACTATCGAAAATATACACGCATAATGTGTAAAAGTCATGAAAATTGTTTATATCTTTGGAAAAGGTATAAACTATGGCCCATCAAGGAGCGTAAAGTCGCACAAGCGTGAATGTGTTAAGTGACTCAGCGAAAAAGTCGACCGAGTGTCATTGCATTGAGACTGGTTTACTTCGCTGTGAATGGTCGGTTCTTAAACGAGGATGTAGTAAAGTTGAAAGATTACAACATTTAGGCAAAGTCCTTACATTAGCTTTCGTGACTTATCAATGCATTTTTGCCTACCAATGGAAGTTTGGTTTATATCAATCGTGACTGTAAATTCCTCGTCTGAGATACCACGTCATTAGTCCATTTCTGAACTGAACTTTCCGTAGGAAACTTTATATTATGTTTAAAATTTATGTTTAACTTTTAACGTTAAGCTACCTAAACTTTTGTTTCAAAAATACATCAAATTGTATTTTTCTTGAGAGCAACACACATAACAGAATTGTAATATATAATTAACATTTTTAGTGGTTTCACTTAATTTATCAATTTATCAGAATAAAATTGGTTTGAAAGTTTAGGAATATTATTCTTTTTAGATATAATGGCATAGAACAAGTAAACAAAATTCTTCGATTTGCTGATATAATTTTACAGCTAGTCTACATTTTGGGGTACCTCTTGGATTATCGCCAAATTGCTTATGGTGTTCCATTTATGTTAACCTGAGTACGTTGCGGTGTATGTCTTGTAAATGCCATCATGACGTGATTGGTTGTAATGCACAAGATCGTTGATTTTGATTGTTGCGAGAATATTTCTTGAGTTATTTCTGCGATGGATGTGGGTTGGGAAGCACGTAGCGTATTTTGTGCTTTACACCTTAAAATGGCTGCCGGTGGTAAGATTAACCTGAAGTGAAATGATTCTGGGCCTCGGCGTGATTCTTGAAATAAACAAGAATAAATTTAGTAAAAGAAAACATAATAAAGGTAAATGTGTGGAAGGAAACTTGGTGTTTGGTGGTATAGAACGAGGGAGCGGAAGGTGTTTTCTTGAAGTGGTAGACAAAGGAAGAAAAGAAACTTTGTTGGATGTAATTCAGTGGAACCTTACCATATACGATTGCTGGAAGTCGACGACTGTCTTCTGATAATGAGTTCAGATAATTCAGATAATTTTAAACAGCTTTTGGATGCTGTGTGCCACATACCGAAGACACACAAATTTTGAAGATTATCCTTTTTTATGTCATGTCTTTGTTTTATTTTGATTTAAAATTCAGTTTATTGAGATTACAATTTTTTTATGTTTTAATTATGTTTTATTGCATTATGTTTTGGACGCCATTTAACTTAAGAGGGTGTTGCACGTAAACAGGCATGGTGGCAAAAAATTGCCAATTTTCGCCAAATGGGACTCTGAAATATATTTTCCCAGATTTGCTTACATTATAAAAAAGGATATTAAAAAAGAATGGAAATCTTAAAAGTTTTAAAAATAAAAACTGGATGCTCATATGTATTCCCTACTATCAAAGTACATTAAGCATATACAAATATTCATACCCATACAGTAAAAGACAATTTTTATTGAAATATTCAAAGGATAATCTCAGTTTATTAAGTTTCGTCTAAGCCAAATAATAACTAAAATCTACCTTTATTAAGGAAAGAAAAACAAGCATATCTTCTTTATTATGCCTCAAGTGAAATAAACAAATTAAATTTGAACAAAACAATCCTTTCAATATTATATTAGAAAAGATACAAAAAATAGTATCTTATAACTACACTAAAGTGCTCTTTTAAATAAAATTTAAATTCAAAACGACTGAAAGCAATTTCAAATGTTTTCTCTTTTGTCTCCTAAACATTTAATACAGAACCTAATTAAGATAATACAGAAACTAAAATAAAAAGAGTTAACACTTTTTGAAGTGAATAAATAAAGTTATATTCAAAGGTATGCTCATGAGTCAATATAAAAAAGAAGAATATATGCTTCCTGATTTTAACGTTATATATTAAATCCTAAAAATAATTACGTCGAGATAATAATTCACTTTAAAATTTAAAAAAATAATTGGATAAAAATTCCAAAGAGCAGAATTGCCCTCTTCTGTTAAACTGAATGCTCAATAACAAAAACTGATTTTTCAGATTATTATTTTATATTTTCTAACTCAATATGGTTAAATCACGCTTATATAAATGCTCATTTCCAAATTCAGTTTAAAGAAAACATTCTACAAACTGTAAAATTGTTACTGGTAAATTTAAACGAAATAAGTGGAAATTTTAAATAAGTAATAGTCAAAGAAATATGATTTAATTAAATAGTTAAGGCATTCGCAAGCGTTTTAAATGATAATGTCAATGAAAACATTAGATACAGATTTTTTTTCCTGAAAATGTTCTGACACTAAATCTCGCATAGAGTAATTTATTTAAAAACTTAACTTACGTATGTCTATTTTCCATGACTGTAGTATTCATATTACGCAAAAGAAGCCAGTCGAGAATACGAAAGCTTAAACTCCATTTTTCTACGAAACCTGTTGTAATTAATTCTCAAGTGATTTTATGAAATGAAATTTTAAGTATGACATTTTATGAAATTTTAAGTAAGACATTCTGCCAAACATTACATCGAATAATAAGAACTTGATTTCAGATATTACAAGAAAATATCTAAAAAAAAATATCTACAGCAATGAAATTAATTCCTTATTACTGCATTTCATTTTATAAAGGATAATACGGATGATTTCAGCTCGAAATAATGCACTTTATTAATAAAAGTTTTTATTTAAAATCCTGAAATAAATGGTTAATTTTTACTTTGCTGCATAGTTTATCCAATTGTTCCTAACTCACTTGCTGTCAAAGGTATTTTCTGATTGTCTGCTCCTCTATGAAACTTGTCCAGTTGATTGTCGAAAAACTTTATCTTTGACTCATCAGTGATATTCATTCACAAACAATAATGAAATGTTTTACTATTATTTTATATGAAACAAGAAATTATATGAGAAAAACTAAAAGTATTTACGTAGTATCCCGTCGACCGTTGGAGTTGACCCATAAAACCTGGAAGATATCTCGCCAATCATTAAATTACGCCAATCATTCTTACTGAATTCTGAAGCAACTAACACCTCTTTATTTAATAAACGATAAGTATTCGATCCACTTTGTAAAAAGGCTTTCGCCGATTTATAATATTTTGTTAATGCTTCCGAGTTAATGGAAAGCGTTTTTTAGAACTCTACCGTGGGCAAATTTTCAGTTTTTCCTGTCTGTCACTTCTATACGTCGCTTTTGCTGTCTATTACTATTCTTTGTCGTCCATATTCAGCTGACCATATCGTGTCCATTAATACACACGGTTGGAATGCGCTTTAGCCCACTGCTTGGCAGCGATTGTTTTTGAATGAGCAATAAACGCGCCAACATGGGTAACTCCGTATAACATGTGTATGTTGCCTACATTGTGCAATTCGCTGAAGTTTTTTTTAAGTTTAAAAGGAACGCTGTGCACATGGCATTTTCTTGTAATTTATTTTCGTTATTTTAGCTTATTTTGTTCATTTGTGTACGTTGCCTACATTGTGCAATTCGCAGATTTTTTTTTAAGTTAAAACGGAACGGTGTGTACATGGTATCGTTTGTAATTTTAATGCCCTTTTAAAAAAATTCCTTCTTTCTTCGATGCCATTTTGGTTACGTTTTCGCGGAGCGTGTCGGGAAGGTTATGTAACGGCATAAAATGTGTAAGTATTACAACATAAAATGTAAATAATTAATTTAAACCT
>KK117491.1:208818-233031 GCA_000611955.2 Stegodyphus mimosarum
TTTTAAAGGTTTTTGGAACTGTGCTGTAAATAGTGATTCCTGTAAATAAATTGTGCTTTTTATTGTTCTGCATGGTGTTTTCATCGGATACTCTCAAATCCACGAACCCGTATAAACGCAACAATATTATCTAAATATTTATTATATATTGTAAATAAATAAATAAAATATTTTTATAATATAATGTAATAATAATTATAATTTGTTATTAATTTAACAGCAGCGTTATGTTCATTTAGAGGATCATTTTCTAAATTGGAAATACATAAGCCTCTAAATTGGAAAGACTGCGCGTTCGAAGCTTGATTCAAATATTCAATAACTTTCAAGCAAGAAACAAATGCAAATATCCCACTAAACTAAATTTTCCATCAGATTTTAAAATTATTTTACATTTTGTTGCCACATTAGTTTTTATACTTAATATTATTTTTCTGTCGTAATTCTTTATAATGTAGCGAATTTATTTAAAAATACTTTCGCTAATATTATTTTGTTTGTACTATACTTTTTATAACGCACTAAATGTATTTAAAAATACTTCTACGTTATTACTTTTTTTGAAGTGGTATTTAAATATATATAGTTGTTTATTAAAAAACCTAGCGTAAGTACCCGATTCCAGTTAAGTCAAATTGAGAGTAATACGTCGAACAACAAAGAGAACGATACCACTGTAATCCTTCTCTAATAACGATGCAAAAATTACAATTCATATCCATACATATTTCAGTCTGATACGATATAAGACACACATAAAAAATTTCGATAGAAAAATAAGCTAATTCTGTCTCATTATATCAGCAACAATGGCATGAAATTCTTAAGGATTTTCGTCTTTCTAATCAAAGGGTCGTAAAAGTCCAAGTTCCATCTGATGTTTCACCTATATTCAATTTTAGTGAATTAAATGTGGCAAACAATTTATCATAATGGATCAGAAATCAATAACGCGAACAAACAAACAAACGCACACACAGACATTCTTCCTTATATATGTAGATTTTGTAAAACTTAACAAAGTTTTGATTAAGAAATTCTACGATCTGAAAGCGAGCAGTAGGGATACTTTTCGAAATAAAGTATTTTTATCTTCAACGCGCAGGACTGTTGCCACTCGGAAAAGTGAGTGCAAAGCGCTTTCAGAGTTTTTAATTAATAATTTCGGCTGATTAAAGTCGTACGAAGATGGGAATAGTCCCACGAATGGGGCTTCCCACGAAATTTTTGGAATTTGGTATAATGTATTTAATGCTTGGCAATGCTATTTTTATATGAACAATGCTATTTTCATCGTAAAACTTGGAAAGTTTTGTTAACAAACTCTACGATTTGAAAGCGAGAACTGGCAACGCTTCTCGAAATAATAAAGATTTGCATTCCAGTTTGCGGACTATCGCCACTCGGAAAAATGAGAGCGAAAATTATCGTTTTTCCGAGTTCTTAAAGATTTTAGCTATTTTTTTTGGAACAAAGTGGACGTCTACCTTTAGCAGGACCCAGAAAAGAATCGTAGAAAGTTTGGCGACAGCTATTGCAGTGACTGAGTTATTAGAGGACAAACCAACACACTTCATACTTTATATATATATATAGATAGATAATTAAAGATTAATGCTACTGACCTTATATGAATTAAAATATTTTATATTGTAACTTCTGTAATATTTCTATATAATGCAGTAAATTGATAAAACTATACAAAAACTATAATAATTATGTCATTGTACTTACACTTCTTAAATGTGGAAACCGTTTTCTATAAATTTTCTCGAACATATAGAAGAAATCGTAGTATTTCATTCCTATGTATTGAAAAAAGCATACTGAGGCTTTTATCTATAAAACTCTCATTCTTCCTTGATCCATTGTCTTCAAGAAAACTTATTATTTTCATGTGTCTAATTACACTGTAAACGAATTTCATCAATCATATAATAAATCCACCATCGGCAAAATTGAAGCGAGCATTTTGATTCTTGGAATAAACGTGCTATAATATTTGCGCTACAGTGACCCTTGAAAACTGATCTAATTTCACTTTTAAGCCGTATACTCGCCGGAAAGCTGGTTCCGGAAATCCCACACAAAAGTTGCATTGTAAGGGTCTTTTGATCCTCTCGTCGAAAGGAATTTCAACAGATTTCACGACAGTATTAAGCCCCACGAAAATGGAGTATGTCCGTGTGGCGAAAGTAATAGATTTTTAGAAGCACTCAAGTATGATTGAAGCGCACGTCGTCCATCATTTTAGAGCTTAAAGTCAGCAGATGAAAGTACCGGAGAGAATGAAGAGAAAAAAAATATTTCGAAAAGACACCGAAAACGTGAGGTGGACGGAGCACGAGAAAGAGAGAGAGAGTACGAGGAAAATTGAAAAAAGAAAAACGAAATATTTTAGCAAAATGGCAGTTTGTCACCGGCAACGGAATTTCAGGATCATGATTGATTTCTTGTTCCCTAAAAAGAAATTAAATATCGCCGGCTATAAATTTTACGCCGGAATTATTTTTAGGTCATTTCTTCGGCAGAGGAAAGCGAAAGAAAAGCCGGCAGGTAAATTAATCGCCCATAATGCTATAATGTGCGGAAATTAGAAATCAATGACGAGTTGATAGGTTAACACAAATTGAAGCCAGCACTGCATTTAAGCTGATGAAATACATATTTTATCAACTTGAAGGCATGTATCTCATTACGCGGGAGCATATTATTACACATATGAGAAGGAAGTTTCGTAAAGTACTGTTACTTATATATTTATATGAATTAGATAAATAATGTGTCGATGGGTTTATCAAAATAATCGGGAAAGTTATTATATTTGTTGTAATATTGCAGATCAAGAAAAGATTAAATAATGCGAAGTGTAAGTGCTTAATAGTAATAAATAGCAAAATTTTCAACTTAATAACCAACAGAAAATTATGATAAGGAATGCGCATATAATACACAATGATCTCTAAGAGAGAAATAAACATAAGCTTCCAAATTATAACCTCACATTGTCGGCAGAGACATTTAGAGTTTTGTAGAGAGAAACGCAGAAAAAAATATATGCAGGACCGAAATTTTAACCACGGATCTTCTATGTGATAGATGAATATGTTAATTACTTATACCACGAAATCATGCAAGAGGAAATGCGATAATTCATTTCATTCTTTCCTTATTTAAGAACGACAAAAGAGAGGCGCGAAATTTAGTCGATGAAAAGCATTATGATACAATATATTTTAGTTCGGGAGCCACTATAAAGACGATTATACTTTTCTGAGGGGAACATATGATTTATCAACTGTGCCTCATCGGAATTCGTACCACCAAACTATCACTTACATGCTGAATTTGCTAACCACTCGCAACATAAAAGCACGTGTGGAAACGGGATAATGTTTCTTACCTTTGGTGACGTAGCAAAGGTCGGTCGACAGCCCCAGCCGATACTTTTTCCCCCAAAGGGACGTGAGCTGAGAAGGGCTCTTAGTCTCGAAACGGCATTTTGCGTCGAATTACAAAAAGCGTCGAACACTTTTCAGATTGCTGTCACTAAATATTATCGCCCTGTACTGTATTTAAATAATGAAAAATTTCCATGAATGTAAGTATGTTCCTCGCACTGTAAAAAACCAACGGTACCTAGAACCATCAGATTTTGAATAACGCAGCCCTCCACTAGAGCATCTGGAGGCCCGAATTTTTTTATCATTTATTTAATATTTTTAAACCTTTAAAGAATTTGTGACTGAAAACTGAACGATTTCAAAACGAGCAATCGCAACACTGTACAGAATAAAACAATTTTATCTCCAGCGCACAAGACTATCTAATGGAAATTCTAAAGATATGCTGTTTTTAAATATTTTTAGGCTAAAGGGACATTACGCCAAATGTCTTCGAAACAGTTTGCTGTAATGGGTATGTGTGTAAAAGAAAATAATCCCTTTGGGTGTAATATCAAATCTGAAAGGCTTCATAATCTTTTTAGCATCGTTTTACATCGGAATTCCCCCCGGTCTCCTGAAAATATGTTTTACCACCTACGTAGAGTTGCGCCAGTAGAGATCTTTACGGAATATTTTGAACGAAGTCTATACTTTACAGTCACAACTAGATCACATTTACAGAATTTTAAACTGCGGCAAACATTGTGTGCAGTAATTGCCATGCTATTTTTACACTAGCGTTACGATTTCAAATTAATGGCTAAATCTTTTGTGAGATGTGACCTATTACGAGTGCAACATTGCTGACATTTTTTGCGTATTTCTGTGCATTTTTCTATTCTACTTGTTATATCTGTTGCATTATAAACTTTCCAAATTCCGAATGGAATTACGATTACCCCCATATTGTGACATTTCTATGGCGAGAAGTTAATTAGTAGATAATGTGCTGTTTACGGACCTCAGCTTGGTGGTATAACTTCATTGTTATCTGGAAAGTAACGTTTGAGAATATGTTTAAGTATTTCAGAATTGAGAAAATAAATTAAAATCATGTCTAAGGCAACAGATAACTGAAGGAAAACTATGCCTATCGATTCATAATAAAATTATTTTATAACATACTGGGTTGAATAAATATAATCGTGTATAAATTTCTCTCTTTTCTTAATTTTTAAAACAATGACTCACACTTTCTAAATGACAATTGCAGACATTACGTTTTTGCTAAGAAAGAAGACAAATATTTATATGATACCTCGCTGATTTGTTTTTCACAATGTTCTGTTCTTAAAACTCATAATTCACACTTTTTATTTACTTTTTAAATCCTGTTTTTGCATGCAGAACGTGTTCTCAATATGTTAAGAATTGATTTGCTTTCCTAAATAGAAGTGTAACACTAGTAGTTATTTCTGATCATAAAAAATTATATTATGAGTTTTTGAAGGATTCCCACTTTTTACATTGCAAAAACACATTGCACTTTTCATACTGTTTGTGACACCCTTCAATAATTAAAGCCCATGAAAGATCAGAATTTAAGGTTTTTTTTATATAATTCATGTATAAGCAAGCAATTCCTTTTAAGAAATATTGCACACGTAGCACAGTTAGCTGTTCAGTTTTTTTTAAAGAAAAAATGATTTTTGCCCTGCACTATTTATTGCCAATCAGTCGTAGGAAAAGCTGCGCATTTTATCATCTGTTTAAAAAGCTTAACTTAGTGTATATTAATTGGAAAGCAAATTAAGCGGATCCCCTAAAACCTTCCTCGGTGCTTTGGAGATTACGCGGTATTTGTGTTGAGAACTGGGCCATTTACACCGAAAATTCCCTATTACATCATTTTGAGCAGTCATGGAAAATGCGAATGAACGCGTGTAGAAGGCGCTGTACAGTTGTGTGACAGCAATAAATATCAAAATTGTGTCATCTCCTGTTAAAAATACCGTTGATAAATCCAAGAGCTCTTAAATACGCGTAGTGATGATTGCGAAATGAGCATAATAGGAAATGATAATTACATTTCATCTCAACGTTAACAAACAGAAACGGGGTAAACGGGGTAACATTACTGGTGCAGAACTTTTGAAGTGTCCCAGGAACCTGTATATCTGGCTCAGGTCTCTCAGTTTAATTCGATTTTATTGGCTTATATTCGTGAAACAACTAAGTTGTTACACACCACCATCGGGAGCAGTCTGTGGCGATGTCAACAGACCCCTGTTAAGAGAAATCTTGGTTATTAAATTGGGTGATGATAGTAAGAAACAACTTACCGCACTAAAATGCTGTAAAGAAGTTAACCGTTATATTTCGACATGCTAGCAGGTAGGGCAAGAATCATGTATGAGGCTTGAACACTCCTGCATACCTTTGCACCGTAATCTCTTACAGCAGGTAATACTATAAAGTGTTTCTCCCGCCTATTTTGCATGCCTTCCGGTCAGCACGCTCGGCGCGTATTCGACAGGTCCGTGGTTCGAGTCTCGGCGAAGGCATTGCTAATTTTTCAAATCTCCTGCTTCCAAATAATCTAATATCTCTACAGTGACGCCCGAACTAAAAAAACGTGGTGGATAATGATTCTCCACCGCCAGGAATTGGCGATTGGGTCTCCCAAACCCCAGTCGCCTTTTAAAAGGGGGGGAGTATATGAGGTATTTCTCCCGCTTTCTTCGCACGCCTTCGTGGCGTAGTGTTCAGCACGATGGGCGCGTATTCCAGAGGTCAGTGGTTCGAGTCCCGGCGAAGGCGTTACTCATTTTTCATCACGCCTGCTTCTGAAATAACCTAATGTCTCTATAATGCTAAAGAAAACTTCTGGATAATGTTTGTCTGCTTCATGAACCAGCAGTCCTGACGTTTTGCGTTTAGAATGCAATACTCGCTCACACACGAAACTCATGAAAATTGGCTTGAGTGAGGTACTACACAATAAAAATGCCACCTGGCTCGCCTGCATGACATTCTTGATGTTCATGACATTCTTGATAGGCGTGTAATATAGAAAAGATCACCACCCCAAAATTCGCATGAATTTCAAATTGCCTTATAAGGAAGGAGAAAAGGAAAATATACCTATAATGGTTCTGAACTGCCATGTGGGGCACATTCGTAACCAGAGCCGTGTGTACTGAAGTTCTACAAGCCCATGTTACCTGCTGATACCATGCGATCTGCTGCCAATCGTGTAAGAAATTTCAGGTTCAGGGATTACTCAATATTGTTATAGGGAATGTGTTCTTTCCGTTACCGTGCGTTTTTTTCTCTTGAAATCTATATACCAATTAAGTTCAAACAAGACACTTTAGATCACTTACTGTATATCTGTAACATTTCATGTCCTGATATAGTGTTTACAATTAGTTAGATTTTAAACTCGTTGTTTAGTAGTTGATACAGTTTAGTATCATTTTAATAGTAATCTCAATTACAAGACAGACTAAATAAAACTAGATTAACTAAAATAAATTAGAAATGAAATTATTAAAAAAAACATAAAATTCAACTAGATATTGTTGAATAAATTAGACTCGTAGGCTTTATTTTAGCATTACATTTCAGTGAGGAAATGCTTAAACAAATGGCTGGACACTTTCATACATTCCATCTTATGTAAAGAAAATAAGAAATGTACTGTCAATGGATGCATTTCAATAATGAATAATGCATAAACTCAGCGTTTCCTTTTTAGTAAATTTAAGGAAGTACTGAATTCTAAGCCTTTTGTTTTTGACATTGATCTTAACAAAAAGCAACAAAGCAGTTAGAATACAGTAAAGGGGAAGAAAATTTAAATTTGCGTTTCGGAGAAATATATGTATTTTAAACATCTTAGAAACGTATGATATACTACAAACACATTTAAGAAGAAGCTTATGCATGCCAATGCTTTTATGGAAATACTGACTAGTAAAACTAGAAAACTTCGAAAAAAACCTCAATTTTTGGATACTTTACGTAGCTAAACGCGCATAGGATGTACACAAGCATCATTAAGATAAAGGAATTGAGAAGAAAGGGAGTGATGTCATCTCTACAGCTGAAAAATTTGAACACTCGTATAAAATTTGAGAAAGTTAGCATATTTGAGTTCTTTTCAAGAACCACTTTCGCAGATTTAATTGAGAAGCGAATGTGAATCCGCTGAGTTAGTTTTTATCATCCACGATCAAGATAATTTCAGGCACAAAAGTTTTAAAAAGATGTGCTTGAAACACATCAGAATATTTTCTCAATCATGCATCCTTCTTAAATAGCTTATCCTTTTGATCCTCTTTCATGTGGTATAAAAACAAATATTTCTAATACCATTTTTTTTCACTTCGGTTGCGGAGTTTCTTCAAAATCTTCTACATTTACATTGAGGGTGACATCAAAAATAAGCTTCAGCAGCAAAGCCTTCTAATCTAATGTCTATAAAAGAATTATTTCGTTCTTTCTTATATCTCAAAAACAACTTTTTTTTTTCCGAAAATTAATCATATTTTTAACATTGCACATATGTATCAGAGATGAGAATTATTCTGTATGTACATTTATATCAGAAATAAATCACGCAGTAAATAAATTATGTAAAATTATGCAGATTACGTTGTTTTTTATATATCAGTCTTCTTTTAAATTTTGTTTTTACATCAAAAACATTCTTTCCTGGATTACTAAATTAAGAACTATTTATTATTCAAAATCAGAACTGAAATTTTATCACGAGTGCCTGCTGGTTTATATTTTAACAAATTTTAGTTTCTATGCTTCGGAGTATTTAAACTTTCTACATAATTGCAGAATGTGCGTAACAAGTAAATATTAAAAAAATTAAGAATTTAATGTAAATTACGCACAAACATTAGGTCAAAATTCATTTAATTTGTTTTTAGTTTATTTTGAAATAATAAGCATAATGCCATTAATTTCTACATCAGCAATAGTTCAGTTTCCAGCGGTACAGTATTGTTTTATCGCTTCCTCTAGCCTGTTCTGTCGTTTTAAGTACCATCCATTTTTATTCCATTTCTACAAGCGCTAAAATCTTTTAAACAGGCTAATGGCAAAGAACAAATATTTAAATTACAGTTTGCTAGAGAAGTCCGGAAAGAAGTTGAGAAATATAGACTGGAAACAAATGTCCACTTTAGACACTTCATCATTTTCAATCGTTGTGTTTAATAATCAGTGTCTTCGGTGATTGCAACACTGATGTCAGAAATAGTAGTATAATAGTAGTGTCCTCTCTGGTAAAAACATACTCACGCTATAAGTTAAATTTTCGTATTTCCTCCGTAGCCATAAACTAAAATTATGAGAGTTACACATGCACATTTTTAATGATAATCATCAAACGTAATTTAAATTCAACAAATCTGATAATTCATGACACAATAAAATGAAACCGATATATTAGCTTTCCAATACTCGGACTTCCAGTATGCTTGGAAATATGCAGAAAGTTTTATGCTAATTAACCAATTATTATACTTTAAACTTTTATTATAACTTCTTTTCCGTAGTTCTTACCAGGATGCGGATTAGTTGGTAGAATATCTAAATAAAAGATTTTGAATGATTTAGATATAGAAGTTTTTCATTTTTCGCTATAACCCCCATTTCTGCCAGCGAATATCCCTGCTTCAACCGTTTCCTTACCCCGCGTTACAACACGCCATTAAAATACTGAGCCATCTTAAGTAGACCGTTTATGTTGTGCCCAACTATGATAACTCAATTTGAGCGTTATTATTTTAAATAATCGCAAGTGATGGAGGTTTTTTTTTGGTATGCACAAGTTATGCTTTTCATTTACTTAACGAGTTAACGAAAATGTTATTTAAACCTTGTTGAGGACTTAGTCATAATTCAAGCGACGCGATAATCCGCTTGTCAATTAGTCTAACAGGATCAGAAGGACTTCGATTTAATTTCTTTGCGCTGGAATTAATTTGCTCATGGATAATAAAGACGAAAATGTGTTGCATAAAATTAACTTCTCTGGAAAATGCGCAAATTATAATAAAGCAAATACTTACCCTTCTTTTCACCTCTAAGCTCCATATATTTCGGTCTGAGCTTGACTCCTCATGAACAAACGAATGTTTGCATTTATGTATCGTATTTCTTGCGACTGTTAACTCTACATGATGCAACTTGTTTTTTTTGAGGGGGAAAGCTAGGATTTTATGAAATTCAGCATATTTATGTAAAGAAGCAATTTCATATTCTTTATAAAATCCTCTCGTATGATTTAACAATTATTTACGAAATTAACGAATTTACGAAATTCACGATTTAAGAATTTACGAAATAATTAATTTAATTGTTGTGAATTTAGCAAAATCACAACAATTAAGCAAAACGATTATTAAACACAACGACTAAAAATGATAAAGCGTTTAAAGTGGACATTTGTTTATGTCATTTAAATTAATGTTGCAAATTCTAAACTCAGTTTCGCACATTTTCTGAACTCAAATAAGAAATTTAAAATTAAACAAAACAGTAGCATTATTCTGGCATAAAATTTGAATATTTTAATTTTTCATGTTTCAATTCTAGTTTCCGAGCCATATGGCTCTATGACTCTGTTTGATTTGCTCCCCCTATTGCTTTCGATATGAATACGATCGTCTTTTCTCACGTTTTGCAGATTTGTTTTTGTTCCTGAAGAAGGACTCGTGTAAGATCGCTCTCGAAATCGATAGCTTTATTAAGCACTTACTTTTCTGCCCAGACGGTATAGTGGTTAGGGAAGTCTACTGCGATAACGCAGGGCCAGGATTTGATTCCCGCAGAAGGCATGGCTGTAATTTCTGTCCCTTCTTAGGTGGTAAGATGGCCCGACTATCAGAGGCTTCCACAATAAAGTGGTTAGTAAAACCGGCCAATGGGGAAAAACGCTAACGTCTAAATACGATTCCTGATTTGACTAATTTTAATTTTACATTGATGTGTTTAATCTTCTAAACTGGAATTTTGTAAGCACATTTGATTTTAATTGCAGTTAAATGCTCTCTTAACACAATCTCACTCTTAAAAGAATTTTTGGCAGAAGATTACAACAGCTGAGAAGTTAAATAGAATGGAAATGTTAGAATTCAAATTAAGGAGATATTCTTCGAAAAAATTTAAATACTTATTCTTTGCGAAACGTGATTATTACTGGCATAATCTAATGAAACAAATTGACGTTTCATTAAAATTATTGTAATTCAAAACACTTATTCTCAACATCGCATTTAAGAGTAAATGATAGATTACCGAGGTTTTGAGTAATAGGTTCGATTTCCGATGTCCAGGAATACTTTGACTAAACTAATATTTTCTTGAGGGTTCGTTATAATGCACCTATTAGTTTTACCGCCTAGCCTTCGTTAGAAATTTCGTGATTTTCTAAAATTTGAAAGCAAATGTAAGCTACTTTCCAACGAAAGCATACATGTTTAAGCAGAAGTCTTTCGCATTCTTTATTAAAATGAATTAACTAACCATCTTTCGTTGCGGAATCTAAGTAAACTTCGAGTGTATTGTAACTATGGAATAGCAAAAATTATTGATTTTATAAGAGTTATGTTATTTCCAGATACTAAAATCGTTTATTTGAGAGGAAAAGGCATATAGACATGTGTGCGAAAAAATTTCTATTCATGAACTGTTGGTTGAAATTAAATTAAGTTCTTATATTAATCTTTAACAACACTTTGATATTAATAAATACTGTTATTTCCTTTTGAAGGCGAATATTGAAAACACATATACGAGAAGCACGAGTGTATTTAACAAATTCAAACGAAATGCAAGTGATTATGCGCAGCATAAATTTTAGTCAAAGCAATCAAAGCTAAAACACAGTGCTCTTATTTGGAATATTTTTGGAAATACATCCTAAAGTAAATTCCTCAGTGTAAAGAAAACCATGAAATTTTAAACAACTAGTTTTTTCTGTTAGAGAGTATGACTGAGTATGAACCGTTTCCTGATTTTACCTAGTTTTCTGCTACCGGTCATTACCGGTAAGAAATAAAGCAATATCAAATTTTACTTTTTGTCGAAAAGGAATAAATATTTTCAAATAATTCTTGCAGTTTTATGTTTCATAACATTAAATATAAGAAGGCTGTTTGGTGTGGGAAACAAGAAAAACTGATGGTACCCTTAGCAGGATTGAAGCCATGGGAATTCCAATATATTCCATATGTGCTAAACACTTACACCGCCAAATCATGCACGAGGAAATTCAATAACTGTTTGATGCTTTCATGTCTTATTCTGGTGCATATCAGGGAAATACCCTGCTCTTACCAGATCAATGCTCTTGTCAGATAAAGCAGTATTTGCTCACAATGCTTCTAAATTCAAGACCGATTGGAAAGACTCTCTAGGTGCAGTCGATAAAATTCAAAGTAGTGATGAATTATTTTCCACCTCATTATAGTTCAAGCGTCCATTGTAGAAATTTTTAAGGCAATTGGATCAAAAAACATAAAAAATCAGCTGCGCCTTCGCCGAGATTTTAAGTTTTTCATTTTTCCAATAGTAGTTGGGCGTACTAATCACGTTCATAATGAAAGTACGCAAGACGTAGAGCGAATGCAATACTTTCTTACAAATGCGAACGAGCATGGAAAATAAAGCTTTTTTCTTCAGTATTATTATCTGAACATGCATTTCGTCTCCAAGTAACAAAATATTTGTTTCCTATACATTCATGTACCCTGTTGCTGTTACTCATAGTTTTCGAGTAATTTAACTAAATAGCAATGAAAGGATTTATATGAAATTGTAGACATATTGATGAAACAAAATGATTAATAAATAAATGTTAAATTAATGGAAAACGCTTTTATTCACAATTTCGAGTGAATTCCGGTTTATTTACTTCACGATTTCATTTTGAAATGTCTACAAATCTGAGTCCCGCTACAACGCAAAAGCATGAAATTAAAAAGGAATTTAGTAAACTAGTTTACCATTATCAATGCATCTCTTTGAAACGTTCTATTTGTAGAAGAGTGGAATTTTTGTGAACACAGCAAATGCATCTTTAACTATCTACTAACAGCTGACATAAATCGTAAATTCCTACTCAGCTGTTATCGAGATACATAACACGACGAGATCCATTCCAACGTTTTTTGCTTTAATGTCTGTGGAGATATTCGATCTCCAGATCATTATATAATACGCTGTCTCTCAAGGAAACAACGCAATATTAATTTTTTTTAAATGCTCCTTATTTATTAAGCAAGAACGCCTGATTCTTAATTTTTTTTAAATTATAAATGTAGTCTGCATTGGGAAAAGATACTTTCCATCCCGCTTAAAAATATGCATTATCCTATATCAGTTTTCTGTAGCTAATGTCATTTCTTTCAAAGGATTCCTTATTTAGCAAGCACATCTTGTTCTTAAAATTCGTAAAACTGTGAATTTACTTTCTTCATTGGCAAACGATATTTGCCATACCGCTTAAAAATATGAATATAATAATTTACTTCTTTCTTTAAAATTTCATTACTTTATTTAGAAGCTCCCATATAATAACTTTATGAGCTCCCATATAATAATTATATGAGCGTAAGGTTCACTGGTGAAATAAATAAAGAAAATTTGCATATTTTATTAAATTTCATGAAAAGCGCTGAACTGAAGGAAAAACCACTGCTTCTAGATAATAATGCAAATCTTGTACGGCAAATACGTAAGCGTACACGTGTGTGCAGACGAAGCTAGCAGAAAAACAAGCTCGATAAGAGCGTGGAGGGTAAGAAGAATTGCAGAAAGTTTAATAAATCGTCCAAGAGCCACGACGGCCAAAGATCGCTATTTTTCCACTTTAGAGAGGCGTAACAGAGAGGCTAGAGCTTCTCAGCTCTCTGGAGACCTATACGCAGCCACAGGAACCCGTGTAACAAGGGTGACTCTATCCAGAAGAATGAATGAGAGAGGGTTGTTTGCTAGAAGACCGCCTGTTTGCGTCCCGCTCACGTCTACGGACAGGAGAGTCCGATTAGCATGGTGCAGGCAGCATAATAATTGGAGTACGGAGCAATGGGCGACCATTCTGTTCACCGACGAATCCTGTTTTGGCCTAAACATGGATTATCATCGTACTTTCATATGGAGAGAGCCAGGGACCCGTTACCTACCTTTCAATGTCCGCGAAATCAACAATTACGGCGGTGACGGTGTAATGGTCTGGGCAGGCATCATGTTGGATAGGGGCACACCTCTCCACATCTTTGACAGAGGCTCTGTGACTGGTGTGAGGTATAGGGATGAGGTCTTGGAGCCCTATGTTCGCCTTTTCCGGGGTGCAGTAGGCCTAGAGTTCATGTTACAGGACGATAACGCGAGGCCACATAGATCTCTTCTGGTCGACGAATTTCTCGAGAGTGAGGATATTCGCCGGATGGATTGGCCAGCCAGGTCTCCAGACCTAAACCCTATAGAGCATGTCTGGGACTCTCTGGGGCTTGTTCACGCCAAATTTTATTAAAATCTGTCCAGTAATCTGGAGATCGTAGATCAAATATGAAAATTCTCTTAATTTATTTCACCAGTGTATTTAAAAGATACTTATTTATGAGGCTTAATTAAGACGTTATGATTATCTACATGACCAGTGTTGTATTAAATGTTTGATTCAACTTCATGGACGTCATTAGCTTTATGTTTAATGCGATTTCATTTTATCTTCATTACTTATTTTTCTTCCATGTATGTTCAAAATTTTTATTTTTAAGTTACGTATTGAAACAATGGAAAATGTAATTAATTTGTCGATTGGTATTTCAAAATAATATAAGTAAATCTAATTCCTGATGAATGTGAGACAATACCTATTAACCGTTGATGTAGACCAGTTGTCCCCATGCATAGTCAACTAAACTGAACTGCCTCATCCTCTACATGCTCTACTTTAATACAATTATTTAAAAAAACGTAAATCTTAGGGAATAAGTTAATCCTGTTAGTTCTCTCTGCTGCATTCTCAACAACTTTGTAAATAAGAAATAAACCTATGAAAACTTGGAAATCCATTTAAGATAGATCCTATATGAAAAATGCAAGGATAATACACGCGGCGAATAAAAATAAAATATTGAATTTCCGTTGAAAATAAAAGACAAGAATTCATTGTATTAGAACAATTCAGCGAAAGGTGCATCACTTACTCCAGGAAGCTTAAAAATATCAACTTAGAATCTGGGCATTTCAGAAGACGCACTTTTTTCTGGCAAACATAAAATTAGGCTTTATGAATGACCTTGTCGGGGAACTTTTAGTAAATGATAAAGTAATTACATATTTGTAGAGCATATCCTTTAAACTGAGTGACTAAAAAAAGGAAAATATTTTTCTGAAATGCATTATGGAATTATTTTTGAAAAATAAATTGAAAATGCATTCAAAAACTGAATGTATATTTTTTAAAAGCATTTGAAACATTTCAAAGGAAGAGCAGTGTAGTAAGATCCTTTGAATCTAAAGGAACCACGAGAGACTATATGTTTTTAAAATTTAACTTTTCGCATTTTTACCTAGCCTTTTTTTTTCCTGTTAATCTCAGGCAATGTACGTTAACATTGGTGAGTATTTCCGCTAAGCATTTGAACTTAACAAAAGGAACACTTTGATATTAAAAAAACTTTAAAACCATTGGACTCTCAAATGGCTTAATGGTTTCTATCTATAGTAACATGTTTTATGAACCATGACAGTCATGTACGTAAACCTTTCAGATAATTTCTTTCATATATACACCCATGCAACTGCATATTGTTGCATGCTACAGTTTCATAACTGTCTAATTAAATAACGGGACCAAAAAACAGGAAGACATGAAATTAAATTCCAATATGAAATAAATATGAATTTTTTCAGAAGAGATAAACAGCTAAAAAAGTAACGGAGTAGTATTTATGGATAAACCTAGATGTTTTTTAACATGCAATTATATCACTGATCACCAAAATCGCTAATAGTGCACAGACAACTCAGTAATTACTTAGCAGAAAGCTCAGCGACAGCCGAGGATTTCTGAGGTAAACTAGACTCCTACAGCTTCATGTTTATAACTTCTTTGAAGAGGGGAAGCAGATACTTCTGGATCATTTCCTTGCGCTGTTGACTTAACCTTCTCAAATAGAGAGCATATATGTACCATTTAGAAAAGGCTCTCATAAGGTTTCGAATCACATTTTCCAAAACTTTTAAAATGTCGCCACTGGCAAGAAATCGGCAAAAAGACAAAAATTGTCCCCAAGGTCTAACAATAGTGTTTAAATACACTGCTGGCCACCCAGATTGCAATACCAAGAAAGACAAGAGATATCACAGCAAAATTTATTTAGTAGATAACATGTTGACCAAGTATCAAATGATTAAATTTATAGACTTCTGTGAAGTGTGGTTCCTTCTAGAATCAGTAGTCAGAGTAGCCGCCATTGTTGGAGATCATCCCTGCCACACGCCTCGGCATTGATTCAAAGAGACTTTGGATGTGTTCTTGGGATACAGCAGACCAAACAGCTCCCACACGTTGCCAAAGTTGATCTGGTATGGCAGCTTGGGACGTAATCTGGGTCAATCGTTCAGCAACCATGGACCACATGTTTTCTATCGGCGAAACATCCGGAAAGCGAGCCGGCCAGGCAAGCAATTCAATCTGGTTCAATCTGGAGATTGACGAAGAACCTTTGAACAATGCGTGCCACGTGTGGTCGCGCATTATCCTGTTGAAATATGACTGCGGACAAGCCCTGAAGGTAATGAAGGACAAATAGCTCCAACACCTCGGAGATGTACCGTTGGCTGTTTAAAGTACCGGCAGTGTGTACTAGAGGAGTGCGAGAGTGATATCCAATACCGCCCCATACCATAATACCCGGTGCAGGACCAGTGTGGCGGTGCATAACGCAGCTGTTCAGCATCCTCTCTCCACGGTGTCTCCAGACCCGAATCCGACCATCATGGTGTTGCAGACAGAAGCGTGACTTGTCAGTAAAGACAATTTCATTCCATTCTGCCGTCCACATCCTTCTTTCATCGCACCATTGGCGGAGGAGACGTCTGTGGTTCTGCGTCAAGGGTAGACGAAGCAATGGACGTCTTGCGGACAGACCACTCTGCTGTAAACGGTGTCGAATGGTACGCGCAGACACTGGATGATGCGTTATAGACTGAATGTGCTGTGCTATGGTTCGTGATGTGACTGAGCGATCCGTCACTGCCATGTGCACAATGTTCCTGTCATCACGTGACGTGGTGCACTGAGGTGGATGCGATGGAACACGTCGGTCCGTCGTGTCCTCTTGAATCCAACGGTCACATATCCGCATTACAGTTGTTTGGTTTCGTCCAACACTACTATCGATTTCCCTGAAAGTTAATCCACACTCTCGGTAGGCCACTATCCTTTCTCTGTCGAACTCGAACGATGATCGCTGTTTACTACGAGGCATAATTGATCTTTTTTTGAAAAAAAACCACAAGAAAAACACAATTGCTGAACTTGAAATAGTCGAAAATTCCAAGCCTTAAATAGTGCTTTGAAGTGAAGCCACAGACGCGCGTCATGTGCGTCTGTGCTGCAATTCTAATCATTTGCATTTCTCACCTCCGCTAATGCATGTTGTAGATTTCATGTTATTTGCATGCTTCCTTCAGGGTGTTGCATTTACGATGGCTAGGAGTGTTTATCTTTAGTTCTGTTTGGAAAATCGCCACCCAGACGGTACAGTGCTTAGGGAAGCCTGACTGCGATGCCGTAGGGCCCGAGTTCGAATCCCGGAGAAGGCGTGAACGTAAACTTGTCTGTCCCTTCATACGAGATAGCTGTGGCCACCTATTAGGTGTCTCCACAATAAAATGGTCACCAAGTCTGGCCTTAGTTGTGACCAATGCCGTCATAGGCAGGTGTCTGCCATTGGAAAAAAATGTTTAGGAAATTCGTACAATTCCAGGGCAGTCAACTCAGCATGAAGCACTTTATAGTATGCGTAAAATAAACGCACAAAGACATTTAAAGGAGCCAAAAAAATTACTATTAGAAATAAATACTAAATGCAAATAAAATCCTCATACTATGCTCTACGCATGTCCTACATTTATAAATAATTAAACAAAAGAAATACACAACGTTAAATCCAAATTATAAAAATACATTAAAATCTACAAAAGTTTAAAAAATCTGATGTATGGACCACATGACCTCCTTGTACGTAATATCCGTTTATACGCATTTTGCATTTCATTTAAACTTATTGGATTGAATTACATCTACTTCGTCGAGAGTGCATAAACCACAATAGAATAAATGTACCCTTTAAAATTCACTATATTTGTTTACCATAGGGACACTCTGGCGTTAGGTTCATTTAACAGCGTTCCATCTCATTCATTTATAATTCAGAATGTACAACCACTATGCATATCATCTGAAGAATTATTTAATCGTTGCCACATGTTCTATTCAAGTACTACGAAAAATCTAAAACGATGTATAAAAGAAATAAAACAAATAAACATAAACAAAAAAAGATACAGTTTATCACAAACGATTTTGTATTTCTCGTTCAATTAATTGTAGAATTATCAACAAGTTCTCACTTCGCAACAAGGCAAAAATACATAAAAACTCAAAATATCTATATTAAAAATTACGGAGTAAATCTTAAAAGTTTATTTCCTCGAATAAATCCCAGAATGTATTACGCATGATTTAATTCGCAATAATAAAAGAAGACGTCATCTTTGTTGTGGCGAAGCTTACTTTCTCTAGATTGGCAACAAATCCGCTATTCTCCTAAGTTTCAAAAGTAAACAAATATGGCTGTCATATCAAAAAGGATTAGGCTTAGCCGCATATAAACAACTTTCAAATTGTTGATAATTCTACAAGCCTTGCATGCAGATTTACGAAAGGCATAAAAACCTTAACCGGAAGATATAAACAACATAATTCAATCATTTTTACAGCAAAAAAGTGCGCAATTTACTAACATGCAAGAATCAGAAACCCGAGCTCACTGAGCTGAGTAACAGAGTGGGTGTATATATGTATATTGCAACAAAAGTAGGAGGTGCACCTACATGACACAGCAGTCCTATATGCAAAATTTCAAATTTCTGAGACTATTCGTTTTTGAGTCATGCGAGATACATACATACGTTCGTACGTACGTACGCACTGACGCCATGAAAAAAATCTCTTCAGAATCCATTTTAAATCAGTTTTATACATTTTTGAGGAAAAAGAGTCCTTTATTCTGTCCTTACGTTCAGATATCACGAATAAACATCGTTAAAATGCATTGGATATGGTAAAATGATAAACGAAATTTTTCGAGATTACAATACTTCCTTTTTACTCTGTACAAGGAAGTAATAATATAATCAATAATGTGTCAAGAAATGAATTTTGCATAATAGGAAAATTCTGCCTGGATGCTTCAGCTTAAATCCAGAAATGCTACCATTTTCATACATTTCGATTTGAATGAGAAAGGAAAAAATATTTTGCTCTCCGTTATTAAATATAATTTTCAGTACAACTTCAACAAATGATTTTTAAGAGCCAATTAGTTAAGTCTAAAGATTTTATTTATGTGAAATTTAGTGAAGTTTTATTTTTAGTTTATCTGTTAAAGGCAATTATTTTCTTTTTGAAATTTCAGCTATATTCTAAGCATGGAGCTTGAAATTAATGTTACCTTGAATAAATATGACATTCAGATTATTAAATTTTAATTGGATTTTAATGTTTATTAACAAAATTATTCACAGACGGATTTCAGTTGAAAGTAGTTTTATTAATACAATTTGAAAGAAAGCTAAAACTATAAAAATTATTATTTAGACATCTAGATTAAATACAATAATCAGTTTAATGGTATGCTAAATTATAGCACTTACGATAAATATTGGTTATAGTTATTTTTCTTTTGTGTCAGAATAATAATGATGAATATCTGCATCTTTTTGCTATTAATGCAAATTTGAGATTTTGATTTATCTGTAAATTCTAAATTGTTTCTTTCACCCCGCTGTAGTTTCATTTAGTGGTTATGACTCTAAATGAAATTTAATTTATGATTTATGACAGATATCATTACTTATGATATTTAATACAGGCCTCTTCATTTCCGGTTAAAAATAATATAAATAAAATTCTAAATAAACAAAAAACTGAATGTAAGCTTAAAACGATACAGACTAAAATGCTTTAAACTTCAGTGAATTTTTACTTACAGCTTCGCAATTGTATTAGCCTAGCATTTACAGTGTTTAATATGTAAATCTATTACATAATAAACACTGTATATGCTAGTAGTATTAGTTCTCTTTACAGTGTAATACATAACAATAAACTATTGTTTAGCAAACTCTTATATGATATGATATTTACAGTATATGGGAAAAGGGTTTTCCTAATTTTATTGAAAAGACATTTCTAGAGTAATGTATTAAGGAGAACTCAAAAAGAAAAAGAATTCGAAGATATGGAGGGGTTATCAATTCGTGGTAATTGCAAGAATCGAAAAAAATAAAAAGGAATTTTGTCTTTTACATGTAATTATTGAAATCGTGTGCATAAATGTAGCAGTCTTGGCTTGTTTAAGTTTGTTTGTTTATAAATATTAGCAATGACCTTCTCCTTTTTGTGCGATTAAGTTAATTCATGAGTTGCTGTCTTACAACTCATGAAATCAGCAATTTTCGTTTAAATTCTTGTTAAATATGAAAAGAAAGAAAAGCACTCTCTTTCCTACAACCCGTTTAATTTTTCCAACAGCGAATTTTATTTTAAAATAGGAAGTAGAAGAGCTTCATAAAGGTATTCGTTTTACATCATTTTTACAAATCTTTTCCATTACTGTCCGATAAGAAAGCTATTATGTGCAAAATAAAATTAAAAATACATGCAGTTTGTTTGTTTGCAACTCAATGGAAACAATTCACAGCAGTTGTAAAAATAATTCAATAAACAGATATTATTCTCGGATCTTGCGTTGACTAAAAAACAATGAAAAGACAATTCAGACACATTTATACAAAAACATTTTCTAAGAACCTAGTTTCTGAATTTAACTAATACAAATTTAAAAATACATATATAATAATTTTACCTTTCGCGTAAGATGAAAACAATTCATGTTTAGTCATGGCTGAAAAACCTGCTGCGTAGTCTCTGTCTCTTTTTTGCCTCTTCGCCAGCGTGCTGACAGCTTGTCGCTCAGCCTCTGCTAGCTATTCGCTATTAATTAAAATTCAGTTGCATATTTAAATTTATGGGGAGAGTTTAACGCCCCTAGTCTTCTACACTTATGTATTACGAAATTCGTCATTCAAGAATAAATGATGTTTAAATATCAAGCTGGTCGTGCTTCTAAAATTCCATCCGACCATCCATTACGCCATAATGTCCAGTCATCTAGGCAGCAGTTTTTTCGGCCGTGACTAAATGAATTGGTTTCGATATAACAAAATACGATAGCTGCTTTAAAAAATAATTGGCGACCTTAAAATGAACATTCTAGATTTGGTGCTCTCCCCCTGAGTTCATCTGTTCTCCCAAACTGGAAATTTTTCTATGTTACGTAACAATGCTTGGAAAAGGTAAATAAAAATTAACCAATCATAGATTTGATTCACATTTGCACCTACGCTGTAGAAACTGTGCTTCGCGAGGGACTACATTCCTTTTTTTTCCTTAATTTCTGCCATGCAAACAAATCTGCGCCGTTTATGCTTCCCTGCCTGAAATGACGTCGCATCTTTTTACCTGTACATATAAGAAATTATCGTAATTGCTAGGATTAAAGAGTACATTGTCTACAAAGGAATTATTCTAGTGTGCCTACAAATCTGCAAATAAAGATGATAACTGGCTGAATTTAGTTTGGTATCAACTCTTTTCTCTAGTCGTGCCATTGCGTCATCACGACCATGTTCCGAAAACATATATATATATATATATATATATATATATATATAGTGCCGATATTTGGAGCCGTGATGAAATCCAGATGCCATGACGTCATTTTCTCTACTACTACGAGCTGCGTAGGCGCCAAGCGAAAATGAGGGGAATTACCTTTTTCTTCTGGAGATGTAGACGAATGGACGTGTTAGCAGAGACGCTGCTTCTGTTTAAAACTTTGACGAATCACTTTTTAATTCTCGTAAATGTTAAATATATGTAATAATCGTTTGTCTAATTAAAATGTCTTTCGTTAGCTAATTTGTTCATCGTTTTATCCCCACAAAATTTTCTCAGAAGTGGGATTTAGCACTCGAAGGAACTGTAGTTTTAGCTGATTTCCTGAATTACTACCGATTTGAAGATTTACTGTTGCTGTGCTGGATTATTTTACGATGTATAATGAGCGGTGTTCCGAACAGAAACCTCGTCAAACTCGTAGGAATTTATGCTGATTTACCTGAACCGAAACTGCGTAGTAGTGATTAAATAGTGTGCAGCTCTATTAAAAACTGTGGAATAATTTTTAATAATACTCGATGTCAAGTGTCAAGACTTGAATTGTGGCCAAAAATACATCGGACATAATCTGTTTGTACTCGCACCATTTGTCATCTATTGGATGGTAGGGAAGCACTTTGTTTTGTCTTTGCTTCTGGAACATCGGGGATTACCATTATATGAAGTGAGTGATTTTCTCAATTTTATTAAATATGTTTCTAATTGATGTGCCGGGAATGGAAGATGTCCTGAAAAAGGAAAAAACATGTAATATAAAATTATTACACAAAATAATATTTAACGATGTAGGCGACAGAAATAATCGAAAAAGATTAAGACAATTTAGTGGTTTCTCTTTAGCAGAGAATAGTAAAGAATTTAATAAAAAACTAGAAAACGTCAAACAAGATTTTCAGGCTTATGAATTAATTTCCATTGCCAATGTTTTATGCATTGATAGCTCTGGCACACAAGATGACTTAGCAACCCGAATTGTTTCTTATCTGAATAATTTAGAATTGCTTAAAAATAATGTAATTTTAGAAGAAAATGAAAATGAAAGTGACTCAGAGGGTGAGGACGGTGGGGATAAAAATGAAATAAATGATAATGTTCAAGATGAAACGAAACTAAGAAACAATTCTGGTGCCACAGTGAGACAACTTCCTTCCCAATGTGCTAATGATAATACTCTTAGTACAATTGAAAACAAGTCGAATGTATTTCATAATTGTAATATAAATGTTACTATTGAAGACATCAAATCTTTTGTTGCTCAATTCGATGGCCAAAGCCACGAAAATGTCAGTAGTTGGGTCGAAAGTTTTGAAGATGCAGCTTCTGTTCTTCAATTAAATGATTTGCAGAAATTGATTTTTGCTAAACGTCTGATGACAGGCAAAGCAAAATTATTTGTTCTTAGTGAACCAAAGTTGAACTCATGGCAGTTATTTAAGAATGCTATTCTTGATGAATTCAGTTCCAGCTGCAATTCGGCCGAACTGCATGAGTTATTATCAAAACAAAAAATGAAGAGCAATGAAACGTTTGATGAGTTTTTTTTAAATATGAAGAGAATTGCTAAAAATGGTCAAATTGAAGATGTTGCTTTAATACGATATGTTATAGATGGTATACCAGGCTCCGCGTTTAAAAAATCTTGCTTGTATGGGTCACAAACATTAACTGATTTTAAGAATAAATTGAAGCTTTATCAACAGATATGTGATGATGAGGAAAAGTTGCGAACGTCAAAAACAAAATTTGAAAGTAAACAAAAATATGAATCTAGAAATAAATATGACTCAAAAAATTCTGCTAACCAAACAAAGCGTAACGTAACCGATAGTCGAGGAACAATTCCTGAGATTAAACGTAATACAACCTGTTTCAACTGCGGTGAAAGCGGTCATATTTCTAAACAATGTGTTCATAAGGATAAGGGCGTCAAGTGTTTTAAATGTAAAGAATTTGGGGACCGAAGTTTCGAATGCTCAAATACGAACTCGAAACCAGAAGTAGCAAACGTAAATATGGAAGTAGTCTCGAAGTTGACTAAAGAAGTAAAAATTAATGATGTGTATGTAACAGCGTTAATAGACACAGGAAGTCAAACTATTTTGTTACGTAGATCTATTTTTGATAAGCTGAATATCGAAGAGCTAGTGCCCGTAAGCTCAGCGCTGAGTGGGTTCGGTAAATGTCAAGTAAAACCTCTAGGCTTCTTTAAAGGTAATATTAAAATTAATGATTTCCAGTGTACTGCAGATATTTATGTTGTAGACAACAATGTGATGACACATGAGGCCATTTTAGGCTTAAGCGTAATATTGAAAGGTGTAATACTAATAAACGAAAATGGGGTTACCATAAAAAATAAGTCATGTAAAGTAAGTAAAGGATGTGGAGGAAGTAAATATTGTGTCTGTTTTACCTGTTCACCTAGCCAGTAACGAAAATGAAATAAACATTGCACCTAGTGTTCCAAACTGCTTTAAAAAGACTGTTCAACAGTTAGTTTCGAACTATATGCCATGTAAGACCAAATCTACGGACATACAATTAAAAATTTGTGTTAAAAATGACGAGCCAGTATCGCATCAACCGCGTAGATTACCGTTTTCGGAAAAGAAAATTGTTGAAACCCAAATATCTGAATGGCTAAAGTCGGGAATTATAGAACAAAGTTCTTCGGAATATTCCAGTCCATTGGTCATCGTTAAAAAAAAGACGGGACACCAAGGGTTTGCGTTGATTATCGCCGTTTAAACAAAGTTGTCG
>KK117492.1:7521-23524 GCA_000611955.2 Stegodyphus mimosarum
TAAATACGTAATTCAAATTAAATTTGATGTTTTCTAATTTAAAACTAAAAATACCTTAAGGTTCTAAATATTTATATTTTGATGGAAAATTTATAGCATTATAAGAATCTTCAGTTTTCTAGAATACGGCGTCTTTAAAGTCATAAAGACTAGGTAAAAATAAAATAAATAAAGCAGAAACATTCGGAAAGGACAAAGAATAAAGTAATACTTATACAACAAGTTTACGTCTGCTCGAAAACCACTTTATTTATGTAAAAAGTTTGATCTACATACACAAATTAAAATCTTTTAATTCATTAAATTAATGTGTAAGTAAAATTTTTCAATTAAAATTGATATTTACGCTTGCAAGATTACTCTCTGTGATTTAACGCGCAGTTCTTAAACCCTACTGATGTAGTTTTCTCATGTTTAATGCGAGTATGAGCCAGTTTCACTAAGTAATTCCGAAACGAAATCATCCTTTTCCTTAGTCAGAGTGTCCTCGCTTGCTTTGCCATAGCCATGTTAATGAAATCAAATCATTCAACCCTACTAAAACAGACAAGCTAGTTATCGCTCCGTCTATGAAATAACCATTGAGTCTTGAGAAAATTTAAACAAACTTTTTTATTGAAAGTTTAAACATGAATAAATGCACGATTTGTAATTATAAATTAAACTTCGCTGCTTACAGGATTTCAGTAACCGAAAGTTTAAATTTAAATTACTCCATGCTGGAGACAAATTCCACAGACATGCCAGAGACAAATTCTAACAGCCTAACCAAGAGCTACCTCAATTTATTAAGTGCCCTATTTACTTCGGTAACCAAAACTAATAGCAGAGCTGGAACGAGAGAAAAGTACTACATATTTATCAAAACATATTATAAGTACTATATATTTCGTATATATAAAGTACTACATATTTTATAAATCCATGCGCAAGTTAACATAAAATAGTACTCGACATGGTTATACATTGTGGCAAACACCCTATATATCGACGTCACAGTTGCAAAGTTTAAAAGAAAATTTTAATGTTCCCTTCCATAACATTGAAAATTCGAATGTGCCATCAGGACTCATGGAAACGCTAAATTGCCATATATATCTCGTCTTGATATTATGATGTAAGAAGAGTTGATTGCGATGAAGGAAGATGCTGAAGCACGAGCCTTATTCAAAATACACGAGTACGCTATGTTTTATAATTCAAAGGTCATCCGAGAGAAATATCCCAAAATAAAATCTATTACCGAAGCAACAACATTGACTTTTATTACCTAGTGGATGAAGACTGCAGTCAAATCAGTAATTTATTGTGAAACAAAAAACAGTGTTTGAGTATTTTTGAACTAAGTGATTTAAGAATTACGTTAGGTATATTTATGCTACATATTAAAACAATTGCATCAGTACATCAAATATCAAACGTATACATAGTATTAATTGAAACTGAACATTTGTGCAATTAGAATCTGCGATTTTGTTTCTGAAAACGTTTCTATATTTATAAAATTAATAATAATAATAAAACGTAAATAAGCAATTTTCCCAAAACTTCTGTTCATCTTCTTAGTCTAATTTTTAAGCTGTTCACGTGCAATTATCTGTATTATAATTATACTGTATGTTATATTATTACAGAAAAATATGTACGGGGAGGGCCTATGAAGAAAACCATTTTCTTAAAACGGGTAAATGCAAGGAAAAGTTTGCGAATTCTAAGACTAAACCATCATAATGTTGAATGATCTAAGGTCATCAAATTGTATTAGATTCAAAACACTAAATTAAAGCTGTGAGGACGCTATTGATCTGGAACTAGGTTAAATCCTGTGGACCTTACTAGACATGTTAGCGAGTTACATCTTAGTATCTCCCAAAGGGTATTGAAGAAGGTTTTATAACAACCTTTTTATTTAATCGGAACTTTTAATATAAAAGGTATAGGCTATAAATAAGCTATAAGCTGACGTAATTAATTTTACTGGCACGTAAGTTTAATAAATAAATTAGGATAATTCGAGGCAGTTTTTCGTCCCTTATATGGCACACAGTGATACTATTTTCTGATTTACTAATGCATATAATTTACAATTTCGTTGCATTTGATGGACCGAAAGAATTTTCTCACAAGTGATTTATAAGTTTTTCAGAATCTAAAAATACACTATTAATATTCTCATAAATTTATTCATTTTAAAGTTTTAATGCTTTAGAAATTTATTCTGATAATCTGATAATCGTAAAAAATATTCATTAAAACGAAAACATTTTTCATTTTTAATTAATCTTTCTCGTTATAAAAATAAAACAAATTTTGACTTCGGTTCTACAAAAACTGATCGAAATATTTACTTTCAAAATCAGTGATTTTTTGTGTGATATTCAATTTACATTGAGAAATCGATTAATAAATAAATTATAATAAATTGAGGTTGATTTTTCTCCTTAAATGTCCTTCAATGGCACTGTTTTATCTTTTACCAGAATCTTATAATTTTACTAGATTTTTAATGCAAATAATTTAAGTTTTCAAACCGAATCCAGGCGAAGGGACTGGCTGCATGGGCACTTTCGTGGTTTCCTCATGTGTAATGCGCACAGGAGCCAATTCTCAATGTCTTGAAACTAGGCTTCGAGAATTCCATTTCACACATACTGAAATTGATGAGTTGGTTTCGCATACTAAAGTCTCTCTGAGTCATACCCACTTTGTTTTCCGAAATGAATATTATCGTCAAATTGAAGGATTAGCTATGGGTAATCCTCTCAGTCCTGTACTTGCTGACATTTATATGCACTATTTTGACGTAAAATTATTTGACAAACTATCTTTTCGTCTCTGGATTCGTTATGTAGATGACACTTTCGCACTTTTTGATCGTAATAATGAAGATTTACCCGACATTTTATCTATTATAAATTCAATTGATCCAGCCATCCAATTCACCCTTGAAATTGAATCCAACAATTCCCTCCCCTTCCTTGATATCCTTATAATCCGCAATGAAATTGATTTTAGCACTACTGTGTACCGTAAACCCTTTGCAGTTTGTTTACCACCCCTTGCTAAGTCATGCCACCCTGTTTAGGAAAAAATGGCTTCTTTTTACTATTATGTATTTCGCCCGCTCAAAGTTTGTTCCTCAGAATCTTTGCTTATCAATGAACTTAATTATTTGAGAGCAGTTGCTATTGACCGAGGATTTTGTCCCGTGATCATTGATAAAGCCGTTAAAAATTTTTCAGATTCCCATCAAAGAAGACATTACTTTGTTAGAAATAATATTAATTACCTTGTCGTGCTTCCATTTTACCCTTCTGTTAGTTATAAAGTTGCGCAGATTCTCCAGAAATTCTATTTTCAAGTCAGTTTCTCCCCTGTCAATAAAATTCATGGTTCGACTGCGTTTTTGACTTTAATTCTTGGGGAATTTATAGCACATCGTGTCAGTGTGGCTTGAGATATATTGGCCAAACAAAAGGAGCGTTAAAGTTTCGTATCAAGGAACATGAATCTTATGTCCGAAATGGCGAAATTAACAAGTCTTCAATAGCGTATAATAGTTGGATATTTAATCATAATTTTGACTTTGGATCTGCAAAAATTATCCGAAAAGCTTCTTCCGTTGGTGAATTGGATTTTCTTGAGGCTTTTCATATTCGCAAAGATTTAGCATGTTTAGTGAATGATTTTAAGTCCAATCCAGTCCTTCCCAACGCTTTTAAAATTCTATTAACATAATTCTTGGTTATTATTTTTGCCGATAGATGGCGTTGCCTCCTCGAGCATGGTGCTACCCGAGGGTATAAAATGCCGTTACTGAGGTTGCTTTCCCTTTCTAGAAATTTCGTTCTCCTGATGAGGAGGGACCTGTAGCTGCCCTCGAAATCGATTGAGTGTTTTAATAAATGTAGGCCAAATACAAGGTTGTTTCAGCGATTTTGATTATTTTAAGCTTTTTAAGGTGCTCTTTAAAAGTGAAGCTATAACTATGTCAATAATATAATGCCTATTTTTAATGGTGAAAGATTGGCCAACACGACAGACATGAGCCTTTGGTAGGAACTGGGGGCATTGCGCATACCAAAGAGTGTTCGTAGCCATTCGTAATGCCCTGACGGGGTAGAAAAACCGCCTTTAAAGGTGTCATCCGTGTGGATCTTCACCTGGAAAAACCCCGACGTTAAATCTAGCTTAGAAAAAAATTCCTTCCCAGAAGTTTTCTATCAGCTCAGTCATATTTGGTAAGAGAAAGCTGTCCTCAACCGTCTTTTCACTGAGTTTTCGAAAATCTGTCACAAGTCTATAAGTATTATCTGCTTCTTTTAAAAAAAGAACAGGCGCACTATACGGGCCATCGCTTTCCTGAATAATATTGGCATCCAATAATTCCGTTATTTGTCTATCTAACTCCTCGCGGAGATGATAAGGCACTTTGTATGACCTTTGCCTAAGCGGAATATTATCCCTAAGGTTAATATTGTGTAGTATTGTATCGCAACCCGTTAGCTGAGTAACAGAAGAGGCGAAAATGTCATTGTAATGGCTCAAAAGCTTAGTCAGTTACTACTGGTAGTCTCGTGACAAGTGGGAAAGGTCAAATTCTCCCTCCCCCACGACTCGAAATCCTCTCCTTTCTCAATGGTCCTAGTGTTATTCACAAAAACATTTTCCAGCGAAGTTACATTAACGTGAAGAATAAAGGCTAATTTAGTTCTTTTGTTAATATGAATAGGCTGTGAAGTAAAATTGGCTCTCTTAACGTTAGAAGTCTTAGAATTATTATCTAAATTAACAGATCTAGCCACAGGGAATTTCTTATGTGAAATTTCTATCAGTCGGCTCTAATAAGACAGTATCATGAGAATCATCAAACGTAGGAGCAATTACTTTTAAAATACTTTCAGAAAACGGTAAAAGTTTATATTTACGTACAGCATAGCAATAATCTAAAGAATCTATCGATTTCGGAGGGAGACAATTTGAACTGTAAGAGCTTAAAGTAAAATTATGACCTACTAATTGTTTAGTATTAAAATCCAGAATTAATGTATTATCAAATAAAAAAATTTTTCCTAAAATGACACCATAGTGCAGAGAAAATTCATTGCCTTTAATGAGAAATTCAACTGAAAAAATCTGACCCTGCAATTCTACGTGAAGTGAAACTTTTCGCGTAATTAGAACATTCTGATTAGAAATTCCCTTTAAATAAAATTTACAAGGAGAAAATGAAACATTTTCCCCAACCCTGCAACAAATTTTTCCTCTATAATATTAACCGTTGCCTCCGAATCTATCAGAAGTTTAAGTTCAGTATTTAAAATAGAACCCTCTACTATTGGTAACTAAGATTCTCCTGTAGATACTAGAAAAACAGATGGCACCTCCAAAAGAGCATTTAAGGATGAAGTGGAAGTGTGTTCCCCGCCCTTATCTAGTTTAAATTCAATGTCTGAGCCTGGGGATTCAATTTGCTAACTGTTGCACCTCGATGCTTGGATGCTACCGCCAAAGGTGCGGGTGCCATATTAGAATCTCGCCTATTCGTCGGTCCTGCCTCTCTTTGTCAAAATCTGTGTCCTGAGGCCGTATTCTCCTAGCGTGCGAAAAGATCTCGATACGAGAGTGACGTAGCAAGCGAAAACTTCTCGTTCGACTGCTACGAACGATTGATGGAAAACTGGTATTCTCAAGCGCCTCTACCGTTCGAATCGTTAAAACTTTCGCCGATCGAAAGAGATGGAAGCTCCTCCTTCGCACCGCCCATATTTTGACGTCAAACGATAGTCGAACAACCAATGATAAGGCGTCTTAAAAAATAATCGTAATTTAATTTTTTTTTTTTTGCAAGCAAATGTAAACAACGAGCATGTGTTTTTTCCATCTCTAGGGAAGCAACGTGTGTTATTCCATCTCTTGCTAAAAATGAATTCTGAAAAGCAGCGATCATCTAGGATAACTCCTCGGCAGTTAGAAACTTTAGTAGTTTTCATGGAAAAGCACCCAGAGTTCAGTTCTGGTAAACTAACACCAGAAATGAATAAATGCACTAGAAAAGAAATGTGGGAACAGTTGGCGGTGCAATTAAACGCTGATGGCTGGGGTCCCATAAAAACTGCTGATCAGTGGAGAAAAGTATGTATGACTTTACTTACAGATTGTATATTATTAATAACTCTTGTACTAAACAAATATCAGTGATGGAAATTCGTACGCGTTAGAAGTTATTTACAAAATTTGCGGCACCTCATATGCTGTTCGTCATCACACGGATTAGATGACGAATATAAAATGTACAATTGTATACACACCATACACATGCCTATATATGTATTATTATTTAGATTCCTCGGATTCCATTTGCATCATTTTGCTTTCAAAAAATTTAGTATCATTAAATAACAATGCAATTTTGCGTAATTTTGTTCATTTGAAGTTCTTAAAGCATTAAGATTTTTAACCTACAATGTACAAAATTTGTTTTATGAATTATTTTTGCTTTTTTTTTCAGTTTATCATTTAATTAAAAAAATATTATCTGTAGTGAAATTAGATTAGGTTTATATACTTTTCAGTTACTAGAAAATATCTACATATTTTCAAACAAATCTGAAAATGGAACTTTAATTTTTTTTAGTTTTCATAAACACAGAATAACTTGCAATGCAATCAGATGATATATTCCAATAATTTATGCATAATTTGAATGATTAATAGGAGGCTAAAATATTCACATAATTTAATTCTGAATTCCTAAACTGAAAGGCAAGTTTTCTAGAGACTATGAATTTATTGGTGTTCAACAGAATGATTTATCTGTTCTGGCGAAAACAAATGCAGACTTTCAAATAATAAGTTAGAGGAATTTTCAAATGCCAAAACGTTGAGGTTAAATGAAACTATACTGAAGAAATAAGAAAATATTAAATATTGAAGACATAAAAAAAATTAGAATAAGCATTAGAAGATAATTTTTTTTATAAAAGCTTGTGAGAGCTTAAAAACAAATATTCTTTAACATCAAATGCTTTCAATGTGCGGTAGTAAAATAATATAGGATGCCCTCTGATTATAACTTTTTAATGTATGATTTTAATTTCTTTCACAGTGCTGGAATGACCGAAAATGTAACATTCGCAGCAAAGCAGCAGCTATCAACAGAGATAGGAAAATCACAGGTGGAGGTCCTCCAAGACATGAAAAGCTTACGGAATTGGAAGAGAGAGTTTTAAATGTTGCAGGATGGATCACCGTAACAGGTGACGATACTGTTCCTGAAGGTGGCTTTCCTGACATGGTAATTTATGAGAAACTTCTTGAACTAATTATTTAAATATCTAATAAAATAATTATAAGTACATGAATACATCTTGCTATTTTCATTCAATAATGAAAATATTTTGTAAAAGTATCCATTCATTATAAATTATATTAGTAGTTTCTTTTTATTAGCGATTTTGCGATATACATAAGAATATTGTACAGAAAAAACATTCTTATCTTCAGTGTGTGAGACCGTGTGTCAGAAATTCTAAAGATATACTCAATTTCAAATTATTTTGCTATATTACTCTTGAACTGAATTTTATGGTTTAAGTATGACGAACATGATATTCAATAAATAAAGGTAACACACAAAATAATAAGAAAAGCCCCTTTGGACGTAATTTAAAATCTGAAACATTTCAGATTTTCACTTTTATAATGTTAACATTTATCCCATTTTTCTGTATTAATTTCACATAGCTATCAATAAGCCTGTAACAGTATTGTTTCATTATACCTAGTAATGTACAACACAAACCTTACAGATATAAAATGAAAACTGTCATTAGTTTAACGTGACATTATTACATATTTAACAAACAAAAAGGCTTTAAGTCAAATGCTGTGCAAATTATTTTTAACTTTTCATGAAAAAAATTTTACCATAGTTTATTTCCTCAAGCTTAAAGTAATGTAATTTCTATAGTTGGCGAGTGCTTTCCAACACAACTAACAACATTTGAAGTTGCTTTTGATTTATTCATAACACAAATGAGCATACCTGCACTACATACATTTACTACTGTAATTAGAATTTAACTGCTGATTTTGTCAACTCATAAACTCAACCTTCACTCTCTCTCACCAAAAAGACAGTTTCAAATTCCTTCATTCGCATAGAGGATACTACTTACTTTTAAGGTTAACACTTACAAGGACACACTATAAATATATAATTAATTCTTCCATTTAAGCATTTTCATAATATTGTGTTTTTGGTTTGTATTTATGAATATAAAATACTGCTATATATTCCTGAATGTAGCGCAATAGCTCTGATACTAAATGATTTATGTATTAACAGAGGATGTGACAATTGTTTTGCTTTACAGGGAACAGAATTAATTCTTACGGATGAAGTACAGTTAACAAATTCAGATAACTATCCATCAAAGATTCATTTTTCTGAGACAATTTCAAAGGAGAAAGACAGCAGTTTCATAAGTTCCCTGACTGATACACCCAATCCAACTTCAGGTTTCAAATTTTTACTTAATTTACTGCATGACAAAATTAATTATTTTACTAGCATAGGGAAAGCCAACATGTTTGCTTTAGGATAAACTTTTCATCTAAATGTTTTAAGTCACAAACTGCCTACTAAATTAGCAAAATGTAATGAATTCAGTCTTCCTGGCTGTGGTAATTAAACTATGAAGTTTAAAACAGCATTAAATTATTATAATAATTAAAAGATTGTCATTACGTGTTTATGCTACTATGACATGATGCATGAATTCAACTTTGAAAAATATCATTAACTACAATCAACTGAAAATTGCTTTCCTAACTATTGGCATACATGCTGCGGCATATATTTTACTAAATTTTCTCATAAATTTTGCTTATAATGCATTGTATTTAGTATAATATATTAAATTATTTAACTTCTACTAGGGAAAAGAAAAAGATCACAGATGACAAGAAGACATTTCAGCTTTATTTCAAGAACAACTCATTAAAAAAAATGAATTGCTTGAACGCTTGGTGTTGCTGTTGAGCAACAAAGTGAAGAGACAAAGAAACAAACGCAAATTTTAAATGGCATACTAGAACATTTACAAAAATGATTTTGATATTTTCTTTTTTTATATATATTATTTTTATGATTGATTAAACTTATATTCTTTTAATTGGTAACCGAAATTTATTTTAATGATTTATTTGATTACTAGAGAAATAAGCAGTAAAATATTTTACCGCCAACAATAAAAATTTTGTATTATTAAAGCAAAAGCTGAGAACTTTGTTAAGTGATTAATAAACAATACAATTTTAACATTTCACGTAATCTTATAATGATATCCACTCCATAAACACAAACTGTAAAGGCAAAAAATATTTATTTTTATTGAAAAAAAAAGAACAAGAAATCAAATCATTGCTGAGGCAACTCTATTTCTTAGCTCAAGAGCAGCTGCTAGAGCAGGAGAGATTACAATATCGTCATCGTCATCATCATCATCATCACTATCTTCATTGCTAAATTCATCAATTTCAAAAGGAAGTCCTCTTTCAATGCACATATTGTGAAGCACTGCACATGCATTAATGATGTGCGAAGCCTGTGCTGGACTGTACGTTAATACTCTGTGATTATGCAGACAACGAAACCTTGACTTCAGTACTCCATTACATCTCTCCACACAGTTCCTTGCTATCGCATGCTTTTTGTTATAGTTTTCTTCTATGTCTGAAAAATGGCGTCAAAAGCCAAGGTTCCAATGGATAACCTTTATCCCCTGAAATATTAAAGATTAAATAAATGGAAATAAAAATTCATGGTATAGGTTGGGAAATATCAAATTTCAAGAGGAAAAGATTTTTCACCCAATACAATGCAAAATTATTTTAAACTTATAACTTCAAATGAAAAAATGCCTAACTATTAAAGTACAGCTATTTGATACATGGAAGATAATTCACTACACTAGAAATCTATGAAATAATTGTCTCTTATCTGCATTTATTGAGAATACACAATTCCTTAACTTGCATATGTATCCAAATGCATATAAAGTAAGCTATTTCTATCACATTCCACCAATGTTTTAATTACTGCGTACTGGAAAAAAAAGATATGGGTAAAATAATAAACTATTATAGAACTAAAATTAACATCCTATTTTAACTAATAACAAATATAAAGTCAATGTATCACTCGCATGTAGATACTGATAATCAATGCCTTCGTATACTATATTGTATAAAATTACTAGCACAAAAAAATTTAAAGATTTAAAAAATTGTATTTATTTATTATTTCTATAATATAAATACCATAAGAAGATATAAATAATCCATCCATAATCAAAATGATGAAAGAATAATATCATAACAACAATATTAAATATATTCTAAATGCAGACAAAATTAATGAAAACTTGCTATAGTTCTGATTATTTTGATTGAAAAATTAATACTCTTCTGCTCTAAGGACCAGATTAAAGAATGTATGTATGTATGCACATGTGTATGTCCATATGTGTATACACATGCATACATACCTATATATGCACAAACACATACATGCATATTTACATACATTTCTGCATCCGGTCGTGATAACAGAAGAGCAACGAAAAATCTTATTTTAGGCTTACAAGTATTGGTATCTGACATTAAGTTTCTTGCCCTCCTGAAAAATGCTCATTTGTTCATTTAATTTCTCAGAATAGTATTATGTTTGACAAAATGATTGTGCTCATTTTTTCAAATAATTTTATTGTAAAATTTTGGATACATACCTATAAGCCAATAATTTGCCCCTCCCTCCTGTGCCAAGTATCTACGAACCACACTCTGGCGCCATATGAATGCGTCGTGAACACATCCAGGAAATTTTGCATTCACTGCCATGATCTTCAGATTGTGATCAGAAATCTACAACATATTAATATTATAAAAAAAGATATCAAAATAAAGGAAATATACATGTTTGATAACTTTCAAATGTGTTTTGAAACTCCTTAAACTAAATGATGATAATCTACTTAAAACGAAATAAATATTGCACATCAATAAAAATATAAAACTATTGACGTATTTCAATTAATTAAAATCCTTTGGTTTACTAAGAGAATAAATTACCTAAGCATTTTCATGAATGGTTTCACCTGTGAAAGAAACTGTTTATACTGTAACAACTTCCTTAATCATTTTTGCTTTCTAGTATATATACATATAATAAAATGTTTTCATAATTTTGAAATTTCCTTAAAATGTATCTTAGCTCTTCCCTGAGCAAATGAAATTTATTATTCCAAGAAGGTGATATAAACACACACATGATTTTTTGATTAAAACAAGAATTGAACTCTATGCCTCCAAGTTGCTAAAAATACAAATCATAGTCTCATTTACAGCTACCTAATAAGTTTTCAATCTAAGGAATTAGGAATTTTTTTTTTCAAATGTTAACACTACAGTATCAATTAAAGGAACAGGTTAATTAATATTAATTGCTATGGGGAAAAAAAAGATTACCTTCATGAACATTTTCGATGACAAACAACATTCAGGAAAAAATTAAGTTCCTGAATCTTGATTTCACCATATATTAAATTATATATATATATATATAACCGTAACCGTTCAATACCATATATTAAATTATATATATATATATAATTTAATAAAATTAGAATTCTATATATATACCTCTAATTTTACAATTTTAACTTGTTTGGTACTGAAATGATGCATGTTGGTTATAAATAAGTACAGTGAAAGGTATAATGGATCTCATAGGGACATTTTTCAGCTGCTTGAAATCACGTTAACCTGTGCTTATGTTTCATACATACACAAAATGACATAAAATTATCCTGACACTGTATAAATGTGAAATATAAATGGCAATGATCACAATTTTAATTTACAAGTAATATTTTTCTGTAAAGTCCTACCAGCTGAACGTTGATGGAGTGAAATCCTTTGCGATTCACATAAGACAGTGAATGTCCAGCTGAAGAACTCACAGTGGGGGCAATAATAGAAATATGGGTACAATCAATCGCACCTATTACTCCAGGAAAGCCAGAGTTTAAATAAAAACCTTCTTTTACTCTAGTCTGTTCAATGGCAGTTGTGGCAAATTTTACTTTTTGTTGCAACAGGACAGTCTCTATCGCATGGCTAACAAGCTTCACACATCTGCTTACTGAAGATTGGCTAACCGCAAGAAAAATGTCATTTGCCACTGCTTGTTGATAACTGCCAGTGGCATAAAATCTTAAAGCCACTAAAACCTGTAAGACATAAAAAAAAACTTGCATTACACAAATCTCATTTCATATATGCATGTTATGGAAAGACATATTTTTATAACATTATGAAAGCTGAGTTATTCAAAGCTAATCCTATTTCAGAAAATTCTCAATATACAGTTTTATAATTCTACATACATGTAACTATTATGATTAAATTTTCGTATATTTTATTATACATATATATTCTCATAAAAGTATATTGTATTGACTGTTTTTATAATCTGTATTAATAAGACAAATCTATCACATGAGAAACTTGCAATATACATGCTGCTTCTAAAACAGCATAGCAATATATTAATAAAGTAGGAAGGAGAAAACAATACTCTCTTTTCACACAATTTCATAAGAACATATCCTTCATAAGGCGAAACAGGGTATTTTGCATCAATACGTAAAAACTTACAATCCCTTTTCACTTGAATTTTTTAGAAATATAATTACATAAAAGATTTAACAGATGACTACAGGAAGAATATCAAAATCTAAAATCCCAATAATCATTGTAGCTCATTTTTAAACAATACTGCAAATAAATTCAACTATTTATCTTTTTCAAATCCTGATTTTTGACACCAAAACACAAATGAGAAGGTTATGTTCCATTTATTATGAACACCAGAGAGATATTTAACTAACATATTCTTCTCTGTTTACTATTATACAATTCGAAACTTAATTCTAATTAAGCTCCTCGAATGTTTCAGGTATGCATAAAAAATATTAATAAGAAAATTATTCAAAAAGCATAGGCGAATTCATAAAAAAAGTTTCTACAGCTGAAATTGATCAGAAAAACAGAAATCATGACACATGTACAATATATAAACATAAATTATGGGATAATTGATTAAGTTATTTACAAGTTTAGAATGAAATTTCAACAATTCAAATAACTTACTCTTAGCACAGGCGGCAAACCAGTAACAGGTAGAAGTCTTCGAACATTAGATATTATTTCAGAACACAACTGCTTATCTATCCTAAATAACTTAATAAACTGCTTTTCAGATAATGCAAACGCATCCAATCTGCTTCGAAACACTCGTCTCTGAATTGCATTTCGACGACTTACCTTGTGTAAAAGGCACAACGCGACACATTCATCAGACGCCATTACTTCTCGATCGCAAGATTTTCTAACGGTTGCTCTTGAGCAGACGAAAACCAAGCGATCGCAAAGCCGCACGAAATGGTTTCGATCGGTGCTCGAGAATTGCAAATTTCCGCTCCGCACGAAAAGCGCGTCATATTTGACGTCACTCTCGTATCGAGATCTCTTCGCACGGTAGGAGAATACGGCCTCTGGTCTGCCCTGTTCGTTATTAAATCTCCCATTTGCAAAACAATTTCTGCTTATGTGTCCTACTCGATTACGACGGAAACATCTAGGTTGTAAAGATCTCGTTTGAGGATTTTGCGCCATAAAAAATTGTATTTGGCTCTGCAAAGTGTTCATCATTTGTGTCAACTGAGTTAAATTCTGTTGTTGCAATCTAATAGCCTCTGTAAGCTCCACATTTTTCCCTGAAACACAAAGCGTGCCCCTGGAATCGACTATGTCCCTAGTATGAACCGCCTTAACGTCAGCTGACTGAAAATCAGCCTCAGCGTGGTTTTTTATCCACATCTCTTCTTCCAAAATTGCATGATTTTTCGCGGCTACAAATGATTTATGGTTGTGAGGCAAAATAAGATGTCTAAGGTGCAAATGTAATCCTTCTAGAAAAACATATAATAGCAATTCCTGTCTCTGCGCTTCTGTTGCCGGATCACCATCCTTTCTACCGAAACCGTTTTATACGACAAAGCCTCGATACGCGCAGCGAATTGTCTGACTGACTCCCGCGGGTTTTGGAAAGCCTGTATAAGGGAACGACTATGGGAATGTAAACTTTGAACTGTTGTAAACCTGTCTTTCATGGCACCTACCAGGTAGGAAAAGCTAGCTTCGCTTTTCAAACGCGGATTATTCCTTACAAATTCCGCCACTTCGCCCCCAAGATACTTTACTTTGTCTGACTCCGTCCATACTACATGTGATGCTATCAGCTCAAGCCTATCCAAAAAATCAGCCAGACTAATGTTATTTTCTCCCCCTGTAAAAATAGGAACTGAGTCCTATTTTTACAGGGGTAAAGGGTCCAAGCCAAAAATTGAGGAACTCTTTACGCCCGGGACTGTCTCTTCCAGCATCTCTACCGACAGGTCGGGCTGCCTACCAGTATCCACTGTACGACGCGTTTTCTTAGACATACCGCACTCTAAAAAAATTTCAATCAAACAAGTTTGCAAATTCTTAAGCTAATCTGAATCAGTCGCCAGTAACGCGCAAAACTTAAAGATCTTCATTAACAATTACCAATTTACCACAATCCCTGTCAATTATTCACATAAACTTGATACAGTTTCCATAAATTAGCACTTGAAAGAAAGAATCAATATTCATTATGAGCATTAGTTATACCAGTCCTAAGTAAAAAGTCCAGAGTCCAGTTCCTAGAATTTTCGCGGTAACATATCACACAATATCACTGCTTCAAAAATTTTTAAAAATTCCCTATTTAACACACTTATTTCGTACAAAGAATAAACAAATTTAAATTAGTCTAAATAAATTATAACAAAACAATATTGGATTAGCGTAGCCATTCCTACTGCGCAAATTTTTTCAGAAAAATTATATATAAAAAAAATTTTAGTCCTAAAGATAAAAATCCTGCGCCAAGTTGCGGTGAAAACATTTGCATATAAGCGCCAAGTTGCGGTAAAAACATTTGCCAATAAGCGCCAAATTACGGCTAAGGTCACGGCACCAATTTTGTTATATATGAAAAATTTCACTGTGCCAATAAAGTTAAATACAAAATTACAGCACCAGAAGTCAAATATAAAATGGAATAATACAGTAATTAAGTACTGCGACTATTAGCTAAGTCTAAAATACTAAACTTAATCACACTGTCGGCATGGCTGAATAGGGAACAACCCCTATAGGTGATCGTATAGTTTTGATAGTACTAGAAACGTTGTGTATACCTGCATCCCAATATATTAAGCGAAAATAAAAAATTAATCTCCTTATAATAAAAATACACGAATAAATGCTTCTTGCTGGGAAAAAAATTAAACTTAATGTCCAACCAATTTTGCAGAATACCGAAATTATTTAACTCGTAAAATCTCGAATTTTACTATACAACAGTTTAAAGAGTTAGATTTCTTAATATTTATCAAACTCGTGTCTTTAAATTTAAAAATGCCAAAACGTAAGTCTTTGTGTGGTTTAAAGAATTTTTGTAATATGAAGTATACGGCTACGATCAACGTTTGCCAAAATAGAGATGGCGTAAGGACTTTTGTAAACTTCGTTTGTATAAGAAACAAGTCAAAGAACATTTTGTATACCTCTTACGAAGACTTTGACTCATTCGAATTTTCACTACATAGGTATCATAAAAAGGAAATATTTTGTATTTAAATTAATTTCATGTCTATGATGTAGAAGAACTATTTCCATAAAATTCTTTACAACCATTAAACCGCAAATGGAAGTACGTCTGTCGGAATATCAGGATATTTAAAGAATGGTATGGTTTATTTTATTAGGACAAAGTACTCGAGGTTTATCTGCTTAAGACAGGAAGATAGGTTTTCGTGGAAGACTTTCTAAGGAAAAGAGACTC
>KK117492.1:23596-54417 GCA_000611955.2 Stegodyphus mimosarum
CGTATAAACGTTACATATGTGGAAAATCACGAAGACGCCCATGCAGCCAAGCCATTTGCCGGGATTCGAGCCCCGGGCCGATCTACCAATGTTCAGCGACTTTTCCGTTTGGTCGCTGGTGGGCGGATATTCAAAGAAGTAAAACCTTTAACAACATTTTTCGAACGTCCTGTATATGAAAAATATATGAGGAATTAAAATTCCGCATGCTGTATGCATAATGTCATTATTTAGAACTCTCTGTTAAGTTTTATCCCTTTAAAACACCAAGGTAGTTTAATCAAAAGCTAAATTAATCAAAAGCAGCATTGAGAATTTTCGTTTTGTTAACACAGACACATGGTGTGTCGCTAGAATGTATTCAAACCATTATCATTACCACTATCAAAGAGAAAATATAAGAATTACTGTTTTTAACCAATAATTCACTCCTTTTAAATAATACGTTTCATTTTTTCCATAACAATAACACTGCATACATTTTAGTAAACTGAATTCAAATATATGCTACAAAATTCGGATGTAACATTTCCTTAGTTCTTGTTTGGTTGCATCTGCTAACAATATCTTCAATAATGAAAAAAAAACACTTAATTATAAACTATTTACAGCTTAAATTATTTCAGTAAGATCCGTCGGTAATAACTTAAAGTATCCAAACATTAGTATCTAAGGAGGAATATCTTCGTAGAGAACTTTCAAGAGGAAATTGCTTTGCATTTCATGGTATCGAATGAGAAAATCAGCGAAGGTGTTAATCGAACAAGAACGCTCCTTTACGAGGATGCAATCGGGCAGGAATTTTAAGCGCGGTGTTTTTATTCGTATCCATCTAACTACAGTTGTGAAAGCAACTGTGATATTAACCTCAACTTTACTTCCAGGATTATATGAATTTTTAAAAAAAATCTTCATCGTAAACTGCAGTCAGAGTTCAAAGATGGCTTACATATATTCGTAATAGAAAATCTTTACGATGTTAATTCATAGCTCCTTACAAAACGCTCCTGAAAGTTCACAACAGGACAGTTCTTTATGCACGTAGTTCATAATAAGTTGATAAACTGAATTCTCATGGAAAACAAAGCAAAGTTGCTCAAATTGAGGTTCATCATTCCACATTACCTCACAGTGGTATAACAGTATTCCCATACTCATGTGCATACTCCTGGAGTGCAAAACTGTGTTTTTTACAATCAGCAATATTCTAATGTTTGTATCTTTTCAGATTTTAAAGTATTATAGAAAATTTCGCTTTAAATTTACAGCATCGAGAGTGTCGACTCACTAGTTTCCTTACGAATGCGTCGGAGAATGTAATCGCAAAATATGGGAAACAGTCATTCCTGCATTTGTTAACGATACTTGCTTAAAGTTTAGGAAAATATAATAAACTGCAGCCCTTTATTAAATTATTCTTTGCGCGGCATTGTTTAACTGCATTAATAAATTTGGCATAACGAAATTATTCTTAATAGATCTTATTTAACACTTCTGGCGCTGTGTTAGGCTAGGGACTGTAATAAAAGTCTAGACTAGATCAGTAATGAATTTATCTGATTCGGTTTCATATATTATGTCGTATATTACAATTACGGATGCAGCTGCGAAGTCACCGGAAGATAAATTGGTTAATTCAAAAACTTTCTTAACTCTCATCATTTAGATAAAATTGACGTAGGATGTATAGTAATGCGATAATTCTGTGTAAGCTAAGTAATGCAATTAAAATTTCAAAATCCATAATATTCCATATTTTATTCAGATATTTATGGATTTATTTCGTTCATAATTTCAGTAAATAGTTCAGCGCAATTCTAATGAATTGCATGCGCAAAGGGAAGCTGGACGTAAATTTTCCTTGGAATTTTCTGAGGCGTTTCATTTCATTTAATATTTCAGTAGTGCAGGAAGCATTATATCGGAACTTTTTACGTAATACTGTCAGATATTTTCGGAACTTTTGCCATTAATATCGGAAAAGGAGATGTAATTAAAATACATTAAATATATGCTCCTTAATTTTATACCTTCGAAGCGATATTTTGTGCGTTTAATTGAAAATGACTAATTCATTAAATATAGCATCATAACCTTCCAGATATTTCTAAACTTCGGGCTTGCAAATTCTGAGTGTTTTCTTTGCATAATATCTTACTTTACGTAGAAAACTAGCTTGCTGATAGAGTGAACTATGAAAAAAAGTATTATTTGTATTATTATCCTGGTAGCAGGATTTTTGTATATTTATTTGCATGAACTTAATAATGCTTTTTTTTTCTTTGTTAGCATCCGTGCACAGATAGGAACAGTATTTCAGGAGCAAGAGAAGGAAAGTTTGAATTATTTGTAATTTAATTGCAAAAAAAAAATTTGAAATCTGATTAGTCGTCTTGTAGATACATTACGATTTTTGATGCTGAGCGACGTGAAAAATGAGCAATGCCTTCGCCGGGACTCGGACCTCCCGAATACGCGCCGAATGTGCTGACCATTACACCACGAAGATGGAGGATGCTAAGATGGAGGGAAAACTACCTTATATACCCCCCTTTTAAAGTTCGACTGGTAATTACGGGACCCATTTGCCAAATCCTGGTGGTAGAGAATCATCATCCACCACCTTTTTTATTTCGGGCGCCACTGTAGAGACATTAGCGTATTTCGAAGCAGGAGAGATGTAAAAAAGGAACAATCGCCTCGCCGGGACTCGAACCTTGGACCTCTCGAATACGCGTCAAGTTGGCTGACCATTAGACTACGAAGGCATGCTAAGAAGGTAGGAGAAATATCTTATAGTTTTAACATGCAAAACTTTTATTCAAATTTCCCAAAAGCGGAGTTTTAGCATGATGAACAGTTCTGCCTCAAAAGTTAAGATAACATAAATAATCAATAAAGTATCAAATGCAGTGCATAACAAAAAGATACGCGACATCTTTAAAAACTGCTAAAATCAGCCTCAATTTGGTTTTTAAATATTCAAACTCAGCACAGTTTTAAAAACTGTATAACTGTTTTCTCAAAATTCCCTGACAATTTTTATTTAAAATCGATATCAAACTGAGACCGAATTTTGACAACTTTTAAACTGTATAGAAAACTTCTGCCACGGTATTTCAAAAAGTCCAACATATTAAGAGGCAACGTAAGTCCAACATATTAAGAAGGCTTATATTACCAGTATATTTAGATATCGAGTATATTAAGAAGTGATCCATGTCTACTGCCAAATATGACATTTTAATACAGATACCCGTTAAATGAAATTTTTAAGTGTTTCTATGAAATTTTAATGAATATAAATCCTTTAAAATGGAGAAGCGAGAGGGTCTTGGCTTCAAATTCCAGCCATAATCCAGATCTTCGCAGAGGAACTTACTAAAAAAACAATTTCGGAGAGCAGCCCTCCACCATCGTTACACTTCGGCAGTTCAAAAAGAAGGGGATAGTATGAAGATTTCACTTGATAAGATTACAGAGTTTAAAGCATTCATATCAAAAGATTGCGTCGTTAAGATCTTAGTTCCGAGTTTCATCCTTGAGTAAAAATGTCGTCGTTGGTAACTTAGTCAACAAGAAAATATGTTCGAGCGGCACAGAAGGTTCTATGTTCAAGTCTAAACGCAAATCTAATCTTTACATGCCAAGTTAGATACATAGAATACGTTCTTAAAATTATGTTGCATGTGCGGTTACATTATTTTTGAGAATTCAGCTTTGCATTTCAATTTCATAAATCGCTTCTGTATTTCTGAGCAAAATAGCAGCTTCTTGTTAATTTTCTTTTGCTTTGATAGAAAGTATTCTCATTTCCTTGTGCGAAGAAATGAAAGCATTGTAATCGTGAAAAATTTTCGGGTAGCATATTTTAACAGGGGGGAAATATTCATTTTGACCACTTCCTAATCCATTTGTACTTTTTCCTTTTTCCTGTAAAGTCTGTGCGTGTGAACAGAATACAAGACTGTTTTTTTTCCAAAACGGATTTTAAAATGTATTCAAAAGGGATTTTTCGTGACGTCTGTACGTAATTTTTTATATATATAGGTATCTCTGTAATTCTAAAGTGATTAGCCGCATATCTTTTAAATTATGTATATGTGACTGTTATAACATCTAGTTACGCATCTTTCTTTTTCTTTGCAATCGGCAGCACTAAAATTTAAAGCAAATATATATACCCACCCCCTTTTTACCTGGTTTAAAAATCCATTCGCAATCGTTGGTCTTAGTTATATACTTCCACTAACAGAAGTATTTTAAATGACGAAAATATTCACGTTTTGGCAATGTCAAATTTTAAAAAAAAATATTTTGGGCAAATAACGAAATCTAATTTTAAATGCGGTCTTCTGTTCCTATACTTATGCTTGGAAAAGTTTTATACTATTTATGAAAAATAAAATTATAACACTTTGACTTCTGTGCGACGAAATTGACCGGGATATTTAGTTTAAAATCTGAAATGTTTATTGCCGCTTTCAACTTGGCTTGAAAAATCGGTTAATGAAGTTAGAATAATTCTAGGAAATATGTTAAAAGGAAGTGCAGCAAAAAAATGTGTATAATTTAATAGGCCGTACTAGGAAATCATATGTTGTCCTTGTTAGATATTTTAGTTAAAGAACTCTAAGAGCCAAACATATGCTCTGTAAGTATGTTATCAGCTGTATATACACTGGTGTGCAAAACTTCAGGACGAAGTCGAAAAATTAGCATATCAGCTGAACGAAGAGGCAGAGCGGACAGAAAGACCAATCAGGAGATTAAGTAAGGTGATGTACGGTAGCACATGCGCAGATATGCAGGTAGACGTAATGGGGGAGTGTCTGAGTAGTATAAAGCATGTTGTCGGTGTAAGATCAGTATTTCTGGCATAGAGATTGCACGCCGTATAACAGTTAAAATCACACCGAGTTGCTGCCTCAGCGAGAAATGGCGAATAATCAATCTGTTAGACGACATCTGGATGCTTTTACCCGAGGTCGAATCATTGGGAATTTGGAGGAAGGCCGCAGTGTGACAAGTGTGGCTGCGGAGTTCGGAATTGTTCACAGCATCGTTTCACGACTTTGGAGACAATTTCGAACTACAGGAACAGCTATCCGAGGGTTTAGTAGTGGTCGTTCACGAGGAACCACACCCGCAGATGCCTTACAGGCCAGAAGAAACAGGCGGCAGACAGCGGGAGAAATCGCTAGACACAGGCGACTGGACGACCGATATCGCGTTTTACCGTGGCCAGAAGACTGCATGGTGGTGGTCTGTTTGCACGACGCCCTGTACGGTGTGTACCTCTAACGCCTGCCCATCGGAGAAGGCGTTCTCTGTGGTGCCGGGAACACCGGAATTGGAGAGACAATGAATGGGGACGAGTACTCTTTACAGATGAGAGCAGATTTAGTCTGAGTTGCGATTCTAGACACATACACATCTGGACAGAGCGGGGAACACGCAATAACCCCTTCAACATCATCAAAAGGGACTGTTTTGGAGGTCGCGGAGTTCTCGTTCGAGCAGACATAATGCTTGGTAGCCGGACCGACCTTCATATCTCCCAAGGAGGTTCGTCACCTGGGACTGCTATTGTAACGAGGTTCTTCTTCCTTACATGCGTCTTTTCACAAGGGCTATGGGTCCTCAGTTCCTCTTCATGGACGACAACGCTCCACCTCATCGCACAGTTACTGTCGAAGAGCTGTTGGAGAGTGAAGATATTGAACACATGGATTGGTCGGCAAGGTCTCTGGATCTAAATCCCGTCAAGCATGTACGGAACTTACTAGGGAGACCCGTGGCAGCACGTAACTTATCGCCAGTAACGATTCCGAAACTGCGATTGGTGCTACAAGAGGAACGAGCAGCAGTGTCTCAACAGCTCATTAACAACCACATATCCAGCATGCACAAATGATGTGAAACCTGCCTAGCAGTCAGGGAAGATCATATCCCCTATTAAAGACCGGCTGTTTCTTGCTGGACACCCATCACAGGGATGTTTCGGTCTTCAGTCGCATTGCGCTCCATGCTACTTTTTCAATAAGGCTTCTTTTTATCCCTCTGATTTCCCTTTTAGTAAGTGTTGCTTACATTACTCATGTCCTTACGTATTGGGGATCTTACGGTATTAAATGTGTTGATTTGGAAAGCTTTTGTACAAAGTTATATTGAAAAAAACCGTCTCGTCCTTAATTTTTGCACACCAGTGTATATATATATATATATATTAATATCAATTGTAAGGTAAAATATTAGCACAAGTATTTTTTTTATTTGCATATACAATGTCCTGCATTCCAGCACATATTTCACTTAATATTGTTGTTTGTTTTCCTCGGGCAGTCTCCTTTCCTTTGCTGTGTCATAATCATTTAGCTCTACAATTGCAATGCGAATTTGCTCTCAAACATAACAAGCTTTTATATATTCTTTTGTAATGTAAGATAATCATTATGCTCCTGGACTCTAGTACTTCTGAGCATATTTTACGTGCATTATTGACATGTCTTCCATAAATATTTCAGCAAATAATATTGATCTACAGTTGATCATTCCAACAAATAAGCTTTATTAAGACACAGAAAAGCAAATGTCCGGCTGTTGGGAAAACCTAACGCTTAACTTTTAAGCAAAACGCTCTGATTACTGGAAATGACCTCCGTGTGTTCAGTCGTAAAATACACCGACATATTTTTTGCTCACGTGTTTCACTATAAATTGCTTAATTTCCCGAGTACAGCTAATAATGTTTGTTTCCAAAGATTTCAAATTATGGAGTGTTTGCTTAAACATGGTCGACTAAATATGCTCGTGCGTGAAATCTAGGTTTTATGTTTTAACTGTAAAAACCAATATCGACACTGATGTGATTGAAATTCGAACATAATGGGCAGAGTCACTCTTCACTCTGTAGAGACATTAGGCATATTTTGAAAATATGAGGGATGAAAGATGAGCAGTGCCCTCGCTGGGACTCGAACCACGGATCTCTCGAATATGCGTCCAGCGTGCTGACTACTACAACACGAAGGCATGCCAAGAAGGCGGAAGAAATACCTTATAACTCAGTTAGATTATTTCCGGCACTGTATGGCTGAATCCTGTGACTTTGAAAATTCTTAAATTCAATTGCCGTATCAATTTCTAAAATGTTTGCTTACAGCGGCACACGTGGTATTTCTTTAAATTCGCAATTGGGCTACTTTATGATCGCACTGCTTATAAGATGGTTATAAAATTCATAAAACGTTCACTGACAGGGCTAATAAAAGGAAACTACCCAATATAATTTAGTATGATTTTCTGATTAGAATCCACCCAAAAATATTTTACAAATGATTGCTTAAACATTCAGTTTTGACATGAACTTTTGTATGTTCAAAGAGTATACGGATGACTCTCTATTCCCTTCAAACATTTTCTCCGCGTTAAAAAGCTGAGAATATTCCACTGTAGATATTATAAAATTTTCGGAGTGTGAACATAAACAATCAACTGCGTCTTACAGGGATTTGAACTACTGAACTTCTGTTTTGATAAATAGATGTGCACATGTAGTAGAATCCTTATTAAGCCGCAGCCCCGCGACCTTGCCGGCTCCGAATAAGAGATTTTTCGGGATAATTTAACCCATATTTCTATAACTTACTTGCTCACGTTTTGTGATGCCATCTGCAAAAATTGTAGCACGTTTAATCTGACAATCTTTTCTTAATTCATCGGTCACAATTAAATAAATAACAGTCAAAAATCATACAGATTATTTAAAATTAAAACGCATTGAATGATTAAAACGCATGATTTTTATAATTCAGGAAAAGGAAATTAAGCAACATTTTTAAATTATCATACTTGTTATCGCATAAGAATTACAAATTTCTTCTGAGTGTGATGGCATTTAATTTCAAATGCTTACAAGATTGTCGCTGAAATTTAAAAATTTGCTGTGTATGGAATGAAATTTCATAACATCATATACTGATATACACAGTCCAGTCACATTAATGTGACCATCTGTCAAAAGCCAGAATAACCACCTTTCGCAGAGCGGACTGCTGCGAGACGTGCAGGAAGAGAGTCTCTGGGATGTTGAGCCATGCCGACTCTAATGCCGTGGCCAGCTGCGCTAGATTACGCGGTTGAGGATCCATGGCGCGAACAACTCGATCGAGATGGTCCCACAGATGCTCGATTGGGTTTAAGTCAGGTGAGTTTGCTGGCCAGGGGAGGACGGTAAACTCATCCTGGTGCTCTTCGAACCACGCACGTACACTGGCAGCTGTATGGCACCTCGCATTGTCCTGCTGGAAGATGCCATCATCCTGAGGAAAAACAATGCGCATGTAGGGGTGAACATGGTCCGCAAGGACAGATGCGTACTTGTATTGATCCATTGTGCCTTCCACAATGATCAGTGAACCTAGAGAATGCCAGGAAAACATTCCCCAGACCATAATGCTCCCGCCTCCAGCTTGGACCGTTCCGGCAATGGTTGCAGGGTGGTTCCTTTCAGAGGTTTCACGCCTTATACGCCAACGTCCATCTGTCCGATGGAGCATAAAACGCGATTCATCCGAAAACGCAACCTGTCGCCACTCAGTGGACGTCCAGCTGCTGTACTGGCGTGCAAATTCTAGCCTTCGCCGTCGATGAACAGCAGTCAGCATAGGTGCACGAACCAGGCGTCTGCTTCGGAGGCCCAGACGCAGCAATGTTCGCTGAATAGTACTTTGGGAGACACTTTTGGTAGCCCCTTGGTTCATTTTGGTGGTCAGTTGCTCAACGGTAGCCCGTCTATCTGCCCGAACGCATCTCCGCAACCGTCGTTCGCCTCTGTCATCTATGGCCCGTGGTGCACCACATTTGCCACGTCGCTGATTTTGGACAGTCCCATTTTGCCATGCACGGTACACTTTTACCACGGCGGCACGCGAACAGTTCACAAACTCAGCCGTTTCGGAAATGCTTCCACCCTTGGCCCGAAAGCCAATGATCATGCCCTTTTGGAAGTCGGATAAATCGCTTCGTTTCTGCATTACGCCAACGATTGAAATGTTTTCCGAAGCCCTCACACACCCTTTATATACGCTCAACTGCACTGTGCTGCCACCTGCCTTCTGTGATTGGTTATTTAACTCTGACATGGAAAGTACGTGGTGGTCACATTAATGGGACTGGACTGTGTAGACGAACATTTCTTGGCAAATCTTACGAAAATCTGCAATTCTTCTTCATTTTCTTTCCACGTAACGTTCTTGCTCTGCGTGTCATCTTTACCCTCTCCTTCCTCCTTATCATCTTTCTTCTTTCAAAGTAAATGTCCGAGTTTTTAGTCGTCAATTTGAAAGATTGTAACAGAAACAGGATTAATTACATCCACTTAAATCTGCACCTCTTCATCACTAATACTAGCTTTCTCTGAACATGTAACTATAAATCCAAGATGCTAACCACGGCCGCCGAACGTGTTTAAAATCCAAAAGAATCCTCGTCACTCAGGTCGTCACCCACGAACATGATCATGTTCGTAGGTGGCGTGTGCAGGTTCCTAGAATTACATAAGCTATAATTTATGCCAAAAACTACAAAAAGTATTTTTTTACATTTTCGAAGCAAGAGACTGACAAATACGTCTTTAATGTGAATTGTTACTGAAAATAATGGACACTACATTCAAACTTCACACATCCACACATAAAAGGAAATATGTAGTTCAGCTTTATATTAGACGACTCCTTGGTCCATTGGTTGAATAAGCCTTCTTACGTCGGACGACAGAAACGTAAATATTTTCATATTTAAATTGCCAAACTGTTAGCTTGTTATATATATACTTTTTTTTATCTCTTAGGCCTAAATTTCGGATTTAAATTTAGGTCTTTAAACGTGCCGTTATTTAGAGATTTTCAGTTAAATGTGTAGCGGTTACCAGAGATTTTACTCTATCATTTAAATCGAAAGATCACGCGTGGGTGAGACAATTATTCCTTATCTTCTCCCTCAATTAAAGAGGATTGGGAACAGGCACGAGACCCAATCGACCAAATCCGGGTGGTGACGAATCAGTTTCTATAATACATTAGCTAATGCGTTACTGTACAGACTATAACTCATAATGCTAAATTTTGTTCTTAATCTAAATAACTTTTTGCATATTTTCTTTAAGCGAAAGAAAGCGCAATTTTTTGTGGCGAAAAACGATGAGGATATCAAGAAAGCAGAAACCCATTCATCGATGCAAATGAAAATTGCAAATGCTTTGCTTAAATGTGACAAAATGCTATTTACGCATTTATTATTTTTTCCCAATACGTGATTAGGGATTTGCATGAATTTTTCTATCAAATTTTTAATAGATGGCTGATTCAGCGTGTTCGACAGAACTGCAGAATGTTTGAAAGCTGCGTTTGAAATAATAGGGAATCCGTTTTGCATTGTCCTATTAACTCAAGCTTTACGTCATTCACTACCTGCTTGCTATTACGATATTCCTCATTCTCAACCCCGTATGAAGAGCTCTGAGATGTGGAAATAATCTGTTTTACATAAAAAGTTACAGTAATTAATTCACACAGCGTTACAGTTATGCATTGAAATATACTATTCTCTAAATTTTGAATAAACTGATCCTGATTAGATATTAGTAATGAAGACAGCAAGATGTTATAAGGTTAAAATACATTTCTAAGCCTATAACAAAATTATGATCACTCGTAATATCCGGGAAGGCAATTAATAATTAATATTCTTCCTGGAAACAAGCATTAAATCTAACAACACTTATAATAACTGATGGAGAGGGATTTCATCGCGCTGTAATTTCAAATATGTACTATTTTCAAGAGTGTCACAGTCACATCACGTATTCTATTATTTCCTAATCTAAAAGCTTTGGTACAGAGTGTTGCACAAGTACAGCACCCTAGGTATTAATTACCAACTTCCAGGGCACTAAGTATATCTCCAAAGGCGTGTTGAGCGGCCCACATGAAGCTCATATAACAAAGCTTTTACCTGGGCGGTTGCTTCAGTCTTGTTAAGCAGAGATGCCTGATATGCAATACCTGGATGAAAAGATCCTTCACGCTTGTCGTCATGTTGATCCTGTTCTCTGCGAACGTATTAACGGAAGGGTAGTAGTAGTGTGTTGTTAACAAGAAGCTATTTTGAATAGATTCTATGAGATTTCCTGTCAAGGTGAATTTACGGTAAACCCTTAATTATACTACTTATAAAGCATCTACCTATATGGTTACCATAATAAGATGCATAATTTAAATTTTTTGAAATGTACACCAACCACTGTTACAGAAAACTTTCAATTATTTCCTTCTCAGATACCCATAAGCTCAAGCAGGTTATTAGGTTAAATCATATGACTTGTAAAATACTTTAATGTGATAGGAATTATCTCATTCTTCCATACGAGCTCTCGAATTGTGAATTGTAGTACGTCTAACTAGCTACTAGAAGATTCGCGGTTAGAGTTCCAGCTAAAGCATAATTACTATCTCCCATTTCTCTTTCCACAAATTCTAAAAATCTCTACAGTGCAGCCCGAAGTAAAAATGGGATGGACGATAATTCGGCAACACTTGGATTGAATCGACCGAGACTCGTACCGCTGCAAGTCAACCTTTAAATAGGAGAGATTATAAAGAATTGGCACATTCACTCATGCATGTTCTTGGGGTGTAAATTTTAGCACGTCCAGTTGTAAGGTTTTAGTTAAACTAGCAAAGTTTTATTTTAATTTAAATCTTTCTATCTCTTCTCTGTTTCAACTTCCCGTCAGAAGAAGCGCGCGTTTTCAGCTTATGCTAATTTGAAGTACAGCCAAGTACTATTTAAACCAGAGGTAGAAACCTCTCAGTGTGAGAGAGCTCTTAGTCTCAGATCACGGTCATTTTGTTTGACGTTCGCCTGACCAGCTAGCAGCTAAAATTATAAGCCATAGTGCTTACTACGTGATTGCATATTGAAATAAATTGAAGTGCGCTAGTATTAGTATTTCTTGCTACGCACCATTTAGTTAGAGGACAAACTCCGCGATTTAGCTCTTTGAGCAAAGATTTACTTAAATTTATATTTAGCCTAGTTTAAATATATTTGATTTGTTAAGTTAGGCCCAAGTGTGGTCTTTTACTTTCTGTATCTCTCCCGAGTTGGGAAGTGTGTAAATAATAGTGATTTAATAAAAGAGGATTTAAAATCCCTTTCAAGTGCAGTTATTCTCCAGCACAGTATCTACACCAGAACAAAGCTCATTTTTCAGCTCCGTGTTCCAGAGCAGGACTTTAGGTTAAGGAGTTACTTCAACATGTTTGCAAAAGCAATGCACAGAACACTCAGTCCTGACACAGTCAGCAACCGAAAGTTCCATGTTTCGAATCTCTGCGCTTTCTCGTGATTCTCGATTCAAGATTTCTGAATGTCTCTACAACTTTACCCATTTGCGTTTTCTTCATTATATAAATTCACCTGCGAAATTATTTAAACGCATGAAGGTGGGAAATAATTACCGTATTTTATGGACTATAAGACGCATCTTAATTTTTAAACAATGTTTTTCAAAAATAACATTTTTACCATTTTTATTATCAGATTGCAAAGCCAGACTAAAAAAAATTCTTTGTTTACAAAATCGAACTGGCCTTCAAAATGTCATCGTCATCTGAATGTTATTGTCTGTCATCGTCAAAAAAACGTCATCTGAACTTTCTTCTTCCTCTTCATCGTCATCGTTGTCTTCTTCTTATATAAGATGGTCTTCCCTGCCATCACAGCGTTACTTACACAGCAACCTGCAGCACCAACCAACTTCACCCATGAAGTCTGTTACGTTCCACTGTAGCGCTAGCTTACGAGAGTGTATATCATTTCTGTATTAATTCCAATGTCATTTTGATTGTGTCCTTGAATCCATTTCAATACATTATCTTCTAGTTTTGGTCATTTTGCATTCAGCCTTCTTTATACATTTGGTCTTTCTCATTTTTTTCAGTTTTCTTTACTTGCCCGCCAATCGCGAATGTTTTTTGTCTGTTAGTGGAGGGCCAAAATGCCGCTCAGTTTCCATGTTCTTCTGCACATGCTATTACTTCCAATTTATAACCCGCATCATATGAGTACTTTTTATTTCCTTCCATTGCGAAACTAGCTACTAACAAAAATATTGTACTGTTAGCAATAACACAAATCACTTTCAGTTCAAGTTTATTGGCACCGTAGACTGCAGTGACGCATCATAGACCAAATAATGTTCTGGGTTTGTGATGGCGGAACGGAAGGGAGACAGTGTTGCCAATTTAATCCAATGTTGCCAGATGCAGATAGGTTTCCAGCCACACTGAATATATAGCCATTTTTAAGACTGGTGGGAATTTTAAATCAAACACTGGACATTTTTATATTAATTTCGATTATAAAATGCACCTGAATTTTGGAGGTAATTTTTTTGAAGAAAAAAGTGTGTTTTATAGTCCGTAAAATACAGTAAATTTCATTTCATTTAAACCTATTAGAAAAAGTTATTAAAACTAAACAAATATATTGATTATTAAAAACCTTAAAATGGTATAAAAACTATTCAAGCAACTTTGTTGTAACATGTAAAAAGTGCTGAGTATGTTTACATAACATATGCACATTTTGTTAACTTGTAAAACAACAGATTCAAATTGATTAAAAGAAGCTGAAGATATTATCTGGGGGGGAACTGTAGTCAACTGACGATTCTGTGCGAACAACTATTGCGTTTAAATTATTATTTGAGGTAACCATAAACCAAACAGGTATTCCATTTTGTCTGGAAATGGAAGATAACAAGACAAAAATTGAAATTTATGTGTAAAGTATCGAGAATCCAAATTGAATTTAAGACGCAGACAACTGTAATAGCCTTATCATTTTAATTTGGATTTGACGGTAGAAAGGCTGCTTAGTAATCAGTAAAGTATTTTTATGTAAAGCGTTTTAAATTCAGTCTTGATTAGTAAAGTTAGGTCAGACGCAAATAGTTGACACAAAAACCTAACTTTACTTAGAAAGTCCTCCACGAAGGCATCTTAGACAGATAGCCCTCGAATGCTTTGCCATAATCAAATAAACCAAACCAAGCTGACCTAACTTTACTGTTAACACTGTATTTTCTAAAAAGATTTGTAGTTAGTAATTTGTAGTAAAAACATCCTGTTTAACTAGATGGAGCTTATTTCATTTGCCTCTATTCGATTTCATTTTAAGTATTGCGTCGACTATTAAAATGAACATATCTGCATATGGTAAGAATATTTTAAGTTTCGCCTTGGATGATATTTGATGATAGAAATAAGAATGAAGTGAACACCTGAAATATGAAGTTTATATTTATTTTAGAATTTTAAAACTTCGGTTTGGCTTATTTGATTATATCAAAGCCCTCAAGGGTGAACTTGAACTCACGGGATGCCTTCGTGGAGGACTTTCTAAAGGAAAATTACTCGTATACACGTTACAAATGGGAAAAAAGATGAAAGCATCCATGCAGCCAGCCCGTTCGCCGGAATTCAGCGTAATGCAAATATTCAAGTCATTAGAAAATTATAATTTCCTAAAAGTGTTAAAGAATTACAAAGATTTCTTGAAAGTCAACTTGTATCATTAAATTTATTCCAAATTACGTAGAAATTAGAGCCCCTTTAACAAATTTAATCAAAAAAATTACTCCCTATAAATGGGCAACAGCCCTCAAAATTTAAAAGACGCTTTAATTTCCAGACGTATTTTAGCTTTACTTAATCCCAAATATCCTTGTCTTGTATTTGTAGATGCATCTAGAGGAGTTAATAGTGCAATTCTAAAAGAAGAACATCCCGATGGTAATTTACATCATGTAGCTTACAAGTCTCAGAAATTAACATCTTATGAATGAAATTATTTAATTACTAAATCAGATTGTAGATTGATAAATTTTATTATTATTTACATGGTAACCATTTTACTGTACATACTGAACATGCTGCCCTATTCTGGCTTAAAAATATAAAAAATCCTACAGGTAGGCTAATTCGATGATCGTTGAAATTATCTATATATGATTTTCATATAAAATACAAAAAAAGTTCTACAAATATTGAAGCTGATATGTTAACTAGAAATCCCATTTGAAAACATTAATGAGAACAAATTAATTTATTATCGTTGCAAGAAATTAAAGATCATCAAAATTTAGACAATATCTGCAACCCAAAGCATAAGAAAATTAAAATGTGTTAACTATAAAGAAGCAAGGTTTATACAAAATTGTAATTCCAATATCTCTTCGCACTAAATTACTTGAAGAAGCTCATATTGAATTCAGACATATTGGTGTCTTCTCGTGTTAAATTTGTTTTCACCTCAGTATTATTGGACAGGAATAATACAAGATATTCGAAATTATTGTAAAGATTGTGATGCATTTAAGTTTAACAACAAAAGTAAACAAATGAAATTATGTTTAATGCAAACTTTACAATAACTGTAAAACTTAATTTGAACGGTCCTTTAAATTCTTAACTTAATTGCATACATCCCCTCTTCAAGGCTCCATATTTTACTTCCCCTAAATAACCGCAATGCAAAATCCTTTGCTCAGTCGCTGCTGAGGATTAAAACAAAGACTTTCAGAGCTTATAAATACTACTGCAGTTATTACTCATCACTCTTTTGCTGCTTGCTTTGGCAAGGAAAATCACATCTTTTTTCCAAGCTTCTTTTTCTATTATCTAAAATGTAAACTGCATATATAGAAATGTTGGGCGCATTTAGCACCCTTAATGTTGTACCAAATTAAAGTAAAATGTATTTCTGAATAATTGTTCTGTTCAGTATAATAATGATGTTAACCAACAAGCCACTTGTGATTTTCGTTCCAATCAGATCTACTCAGAAATTTTTTACCGGTCAGGACTGAAATGTGATCTTCCTATCTTCCCAGTTATGTTAAAAACTATATCATATATACATGTATGTGTGTAGTACCAGGGTTCAAGTTACTGAGGGCAAAATGCTTTCTCTAAACTCAAAATTTTGAACAATTATTCACAGATAGTTAATATTAGATAACAGATGTTCAAAAGAAAGTTTTCGATATTTAGTTTTAATTTCTTCATTAAAAATTAATTCTCGAAGGGAAAAAAATAAATATTAGTAAATTTTTAACCTACAAAGCGAAAAAAACTTTATTTTTATTTATTTGTACTTTTTAGAGCAATATTCTTCTGGGCGTCAATGGATATAATTAAATTACTGCAACGTTTGCAATGCAGTACTAATTTCTGATCTAATTTAGAGCTTTACGTAAAATTTTACTCGAATGGTCACATTTTCCGCATTTTTAAAATTATTAATTGACAACAGATGTTTTCCATAAAAAGACTACCAGTAGGCATTAGTTCTGAAACTGTCACAATAAACAGTGATCATTTCTATATGGAAATATATTTTGAGGGAGACTGAATTCATTTTTAGCTAAATAAATCTTATTGCAGAAATTTAATTGCAGAAATTCATTTTGTGAAATCCATTGGGAAAGATTTGATTTCTACGCTTTTCCAACAGAAAAGTCTGTACACAAAATGTAGCTAAAAATAAAACTAAAAATCTATTTACTTAGTGCCAAATGACATCGCAAGCCGTTTTTATTTTTTTACTGATCGAACTTTCATCGGGATCGCGTCTATTTTCCAAATTAATTACTTACTCAGCGTTTTCAAATCACGAAAAAAAATCAAATAGTCTTTCCGGACTGAGCTCTGGCTCAGCAAAATATGTGTTAATTGATCAAAGAAGATAACGGTCTCGAAGAGCAACATAATACAACATCCCTTATAGACGTCCAACCATCTACCACTGAACGCATCGCTACAGTGTCTGACCTTCCAGCGAATCAAAATGGTAACCATATTAAAATGCTGAATGATATAAAAGAATAAATCCCTGAATAGGGAAAGTTGCTTTACAAAATGATCTTTAAAATCGTCAAATTTAGCAATTTTACGGTTTTGTACATGTTAATGTAACTATTACATTTTATACTATACACACTTAGGAATAGATGTTATAATTATGAATTGTTCAGTAAATATTAGAAAAATAAAAATAGGTGCCATCCGGTCGCCTTCATTGAGCCACGGAATTTCTATGAATGGGCCGGTAGCTATATTCTTTTTAATCCAGTACCCCTTAATAAAAGTCAATAAAATGTTTAAAACTATTTTCAGCATGATTCCTAAATATAAAATACTGGTAAGTAATTGATCCAGGGAATTTCTATGAATGGGCTATTTTCTTTTTTATACAGTACATCTTAATACAAGTCAATAAAATGTTTAAAACTATTCTGAGCGCGATTCGTAAATATAAAATACTGATCAGAAACTAACACAGACCACTGAAAATACATTGAAACATACTGATGGCTTCGCATTATTCACAAGGAATCAGGAGTTGGATTTTAGTTTAGTCTTTATAATCATAAAATAGGCCTAATGTAAGAATCTAAGAAATAACATTGCATTTCATTTATTAGCAACAATTTAATGAAAATGAGAATTTGAGGGTGATTTATAGTTAGGCTAGTATAAAAAGAACAATAACCATAACATGAAAACTTTCAAATAGTATAAAATAATTATTAACCCTATGATTAATATTAGGCTATAAATGTCCCACAAATTACTGCATCATTTATTCGTTCTTGATGAGTTCAGTTGCATTTTTTTCAATAATACATTTTATCAACTTTTTGACACCAGCAGACTTCTCATGAGCTCATGCTTTACACGATAGACATTGAATCATGTTTTCTTTAAAGTCATCACAACAGACAGCACAGAACCATGCATCCTCATTGGAACTGATAGGCCTGTTCACTGAAAGCAATGAAAGTTTACCCTGTAAGTAGTCCAGAGTCTTCTCCAGTCCAGAGTCGTCTTTTCACAGCCCCGATTTTTACAAGGTTAACATCAAAATCATAGATGTACGACAGGAAAGCACAAAGCTACTACCAGATCGCAAAAATATGTGGCTTATATCATAAATTTAATGTCTGGCTTCTGTTGGCTGAAAACTGTTTTAAAGTCTGTAACAAGTGCGCATTGTTGAAAGTTCTTGGAGAGAGCAACAGTACGTATTACGGTACTCTACCACTGAACTTGTTAATTTTCTGAATTCCTACACTATGCATGTTCCTTACTCTATTTATTGAGCAGATACAATTTTAAAACTACAAAAAAGCATAAATTATGCTAGAACTAATGAAAATAGTTACGATAATTTCAATAAAATATTCCTTTTACTCGCGAATTAGATATACTCTAGTTTAGATTAAAATTAAATTAATAGCTTATAATTATTTTTATAACAAAGAAAATGAGATCACTATGTAACTATAGATTTATTTACTCCTGACAGCTTTTTACTAAATCAGATATAGTAACATTTTATTCTTCAACTCGAAAACGGTACAAAATATTAGCCTTGATATAGTTTCCAGTGTTGGACCACCAGCCTATTCATAGCAACGCAGGCTGGCTCATTGAACGCAAGTAGCAGTCAGTATGTAAGAAGTTCGTGATTTTGGTTATAATAAAGCAAACAACCGGTGTTAATACAGCCAAATAATGTTCACAGAACATAGTTTTAAATGTTACCAGTAACAACTAAAACACCATTAACGTCTTACTGATATCTGTATTTTCTTTACATTCATAAATTAGAAGAAAAGTACAAAAAGCATACCTTCTTGTAAAGCAGCCTTGTTTGAGCGTAGATCAACTCCCAATCAATATGGCGTTTTACAAGCTTCATGGAGCGGTTAATAAGTGGTACCTACTATAAATAATTAGAAAATAATAGAAGTGGCTCAACGAAGGAGCCGGCCCATCGATAGCAACCTTACCCTATATGTATCTTACGAAGTGCTCTAAACTGATTCCTAAAATTCAATGAAATTAAGTTGTAAAATTATCGTAATTATACGACAGCTACTCGGTTGCTTGATATGGTTCGATTCCCGTTAAGGAAATTTGCAAAGTGAGATCAGGATGAAGATTTAAGCTGACTATCATTACGCAGATTCTCATATGGGAAATCGGAATTGGGTGAAATTATTTGAGTCTGGTTTCACCTGCGCCCCAGAAGCAGAATCTAATATAGATAGTTACTGGATTCCGAGAGAGAGAGAAGTATTTTTCGAGAGGGAAAGGAGTTTTGGTTGCAAGTTCTTTTACAAGTCATTAAAACCTATGTTTTCAGTCATGCATTACCTATGTACATATTTTCGTTACTAATTTTGAGATAAAGTTGATATTTCCTTCAACATTTGAGACAACATTTGAGAACAACAACAGAACCGACTATAAATTTTAATGCTTACCTAAAATTTATTTCCAGAACCGTAGCTGATTGTGCGTATAAGACATACCCTGAATTACACCCGAATTCAATAATCAAAATTAGAATATTTTACTTGTGCCAGAAATTATTAAATTTTTAAGGTATTTATGTTAATTAACCAGTTATTTTATGTTACGAAGCTTCACTGTCACTTCTTCCTTTCCGTTTTCCTGACAGAATTCAAATTTTAGCTCGCATGTGTTTAAGTGAGGATTTTACATTTCTTTAGTTAGAGCGTGTTCCACTTGCTGAAGGCCACGTTACTAGCTGATATGCTACGGTAGCCTTCCTGTCTACAACTTTGTTTCATTCTTGCAGATTCTACTGTAACGTCGGTGTAGGTTACAGCAAACTCACGAGTTTAAATAGTTCTCGTGGTCTTCGGCTAAATAAGACATTAACAATAATTATAGCTTAAAAACTTTCAAATAGTATAAAATAATTATTAAGCCTACTGTTAATATTAGGTTATAAACCTGACACAAAATACTGCATCAGTTATTGGTTCTTGATGAGTTCAGTTTCATTTTTTGCAATAATACATTTTATCCCCTTTTTGACACCAGCAGATTTCTCATCCAGCAGGCTGTAACGTCGGTGTAGGTTACAGCCAACTTACGCGTTTAAATAGTTCTCGTGGTCTTCGGCTAAATAAGACATAGATTTCAAATTCTACTTTTCGGTTTAAGTTATAAATGCTGACTGGTTTGTAAGCGCCGAACGTCTCTTCTGTTCAACTGTTTAAGTCCTTAATAAAAGGGTCTTTTATATCCTTCATACGTTTCTGGTTGCTGACATAGACATAGCGATAAGTCGCTTAGGTCTACATAGAATCTTTACTTAGAGTATGTTACTAAAGCAAGTGAGACTGTACAAATCTTTCAATGACATCCTCAATTATTAATAATAAATTGCACATAATATTTATGATGCTTAAAAAATAATCCAAAATCTCAGAGGAGACTACACTCTGGTGCTCTTTCCGACACATCTACACCACTTTTACTGTAAGCCATGTCAATAGAATACGCCGCAAACCCGTCTGCAGGACGATGTATGAAAAAGACTAATTAAATCGCTGCTTTGAGTAATAGCGGCGATAGATTAAATTAAGAGCAGTTCACGTATACTTACGCTGGACACGTTTTTAATTTGCAGCCATGATACTCTTCGGTGGTCTCCCTTATGAGGTGATTCATTTTAATGCAAATCTGGGCCCTTCTGCTGCATCACGAGTGAAAAATAAAATTTGAAGTAAATCAAGATGCAAAATCCTTGTACCAGCTTGTACAAAGCTTCCATGAAGAGAAAATATCCATAATATGTTCATCTCGCAGAAGGTTTATGCGAATTCTCTGAGTTTATTTGTTCAACAAGAGCAAAGAAAACGAAGTACTGCTGTGTTAATAAAAATAAATAACACATTTATGTAAATAATGTCATCTTCAAGAAGACTGCGTTCACTGTAGAAGGAAGACGTTGTATTTAAATATCAATAAACTACGAGTTCTTGAGGCTAGTGTTAAAGGAAAGCAAACTCATAAAAATTCTTTGCTTCTCTCTCGTGTATTTATTATTGTTATCTTAAAGTGAAAAATTGCGAATGAAAGAAAGCGGAAAATTTCTAATCCCAAAGGTTAAGCTTTGAATTGTAAATTTACGTAATAACATGCAATAACTAAAATAAATAATCAGGACTTCTCTTTCGAAATAATAAATTAAATTATATACCAAGAGGATAAAAATAAAATGTTATTATTATAAAGTATAATATAAATAAAATTTATGTATGAATATAATAAAAAAGCACAAAGAAAAAAGTAATTTGAAAGAACCTTTAACTCTTACTCTCGCTACTAATTAATAATTTAAAAGAAAATAACAACAAAATATGATAATCTGTGAGCTCTTAGATTCTCTTTTTAGAGAAAGGATAGATAACTGGACACACGCTAGTCTACTTATTGAGGCCGTTGTATTAAGCTTTCAAGAAAGCAAGCAAGCCCTAACATACGTTCGGTAATGTTTCGTTTAATTTACATCATGATTATAAATTCTCACGTATGCAAAAGGCTTGCAGATTCGGATTGGTTTCACATGTCTAACTTTCAGAATACTATGAAATTTCGCATTGAAATCTAGAGCTTTCTACAGAATTCCCGTGTGCTTATCTGAGGAACCCCGTCCTCAATGTCCGTAAAACGAGAGTTTACATAGAATAAATACCCATTGCTCTATACTTTAATGATTGGCAAGTAAGCTTCCGACTCTCTAACGAATCGAATAAGCGAACACGTGAAACTTGTTACGCTAACAATTGCACGAAAATGAGAATGAGAGAATTAAAAAGTAGAAAATAAACCCAGCTTTAAAGTCTTATATACATTTTGGGACTTGGCGATAAGATTGAACGAAATTAAATGATAAATAAATAATATTAAATAAAGCTTGAACGAATGTAAATCAATTCCTTTAGATTTATTTACTATTTATTTATTTTATTTCACAATATAATTCAAAATGTGCGTAACAATGAGCAGTAAAGCTAATAAAATAAATCAGCTCGTAGAATTAATCAAAAACTTCATTGCGCACAATGTTTTGTGTACAAATATTGTTAAACATGAATAAATAATCACCTGAGTGCTTCCACAGGGCACATTCGTTTTTTCGCCTTTTCTAATATATGATAAAGATGGTATTCGGTTCCCGCGAATGGTTTATTCAGATTCCTGGTTAGTCATATCATTTAAAAAAATAAATTGCATTATTACAAATTTCAAATAAAGATATAACCATGGATAGGAGCAAATAGAGTTAGAATTATGGAGGATATCTGCTTTTCACTCATTATAATTAGAGGTTATCCTAGCTCCTAGCTTATAGCAAATTCAGAAAAAAACCAACCAGCAGAGCTATGTTAGAGACACTGTTGAGAGTTAACTGTGATATTAATTCGAGATGCTATTGATTACGTTAAATGCGCTGTATGAATTCATAATGTTCGATACAAATTTATAATTAGATGAACTAATAAAATGCTAGGAATGCTAATAATAAGAACCAGAAGAAATTAAAAACTGAAGTAGAATGCAAGTTTTGTTTTTGCTTAAAATATATGACAGTTATGTGCAGTTTTTAACAATAGTTATTAATATTTACTGACGTGAAAACTCATTCAGCCTTGGACAATCAGTTTTACTAAAACCATATACATGGATTTACTCATCTAGTAAAAAATAAAAGTAAAAAAAATAGTTACTAGTATTTTATAGATGGATTGTTAAAATCGTTTAAACATAACAAGATTTGGCGGTACAGTGGGATTTAGCTCGAAACTTTCAAAATGCAATTTTAAGAATTTGGAAAATGATCAAGTTAACGGATTCGTGTGGCCCACCAGCTTCCGAGGGGTAAAGCCGCTAAATACTGGTAGTTCGGTCCGGGTTTCGAATCTTAGCGAACGGGCTGGCTGCATGGACGTTTTTATGGTTATCCACCTTGTGTAACGTAGCTATGTGAGCCGGTTTTACTTTAAACGTCCTCCAGCGAGTGATCCCTTTGGCGGATACCGTTGTCTGCGTTGCGATAATCAAATGAAAAAATAATAATCGATTCACTGAATGAAAATATAACATTATAACCCAAGATAAAAAGCGAAAGATACTGTTAATACACAGTAAATTTAAATGAAATTTTAAGGACAACTGATGCAAATTTCATCTTTGAAAAATTAGATCAGAATACAAACAATCTAGGAATAGTTTTATTATGGAAAGATATTTCATACTTCGGTCATTTTAAAGCAATAGTTGAAACAGTACAAACATTTAAAATGATAATGAGTACGATAACTACAGAAAATCTACAGTTAAAACATTTTCAAAGCAGTAATCTATTTTACACCAGTCCCCTGTTGCAAATTGTGAACTGAGTCCAATTACAAGTTTCCCTTCTAAAGGCTCCTAATACGAGGCTGTTTCTCTTCTAAAGTTCTCCATTTTTGAATTTCTTTTTGCCAACACTAGACGTTTATTCCAATAATAAAAGTGCAGTAAAATTGTGATCTGCCTAAATTTATTTTGGACATAATTCAAGCTGCACTTCTTTTTTGTCTTATATAATGCCAAAATTTTCTTTTTTATATACTTACAGGCTCATTATATAAGATTGAGGCTTTGGATTTTTCGTACTCATTACTTGAAGAAATATATTACCTAACTAAAAGTATTCGGACACGCCCCGCTCGTGATGCAGATCTAGAAGGTGACGTAATCTGATGCGTAACCAAAAGCTATAAAAGTGCTGATAGTGGTTTGTCAGGTCATACTTATGCGTTTGTGATAGATACAATGAGTAAATCAAAGGAACTTAAAGACTTTAATCGTGGCAGTTTAGAGGGATGCCACCTTTGTTGAAAACCATGTGTAACGTCTATACGAGCCAGTTTCCCTTAGAAAGTCCTCCACGAAGGCATCCGTCCCTTTAGGCGGATAGCCCTCGTGTGCTTTGCCATAGTTGAATAACCTAACCTAACCTTTGTAGAAAATCAGCTCGTGAAATTTCGGCCGTTCTACAGAAGCCAAAATCCACTGTGAGTGATCTTGTGCAGTGGAAGCGTCGATGCAGTTAAAATGCAGAAAAAGAAGTGGCAAGCCGAAAAAGATTAGAGAAATTTTTTCGACTTGCCACCATTTGTTAGCGACCATAGAACTCTGAAATGGGTGGCGAAACAAAATCGCAAGTCCTCGTCGGTTGAAATCACTCATGAGTTCCTAAATTCATCAGGCTTTATAGTGCTAGAAGCAGAACTTTTCATCGAGAGTTTAAAATCCTGGTATTCCATGGTCGTGCAGCCGCTCACAATCCGAAGCGAAGCGTCGATTGCAGTGGTGCAAATGTGACCGTCATTGGACTGTGCAGGTATGGAAAAATGGTCTTTGAAGTGATGAATATCGCTTTACTAGCTGGCAGTGCGATGGACGCGGCTGGGTTTGGCGGATGCCTGGCGAGCGCTTCTTAAGTGATTGCATTGTGTTGCCCAACCGGATAACACTCGAACTCGTCTCCCCAGAATGCTCTTCATCAAAACTGGTGGTGGAATTGAACTGTGTGGTACTGTCTCCTGTATAGTGCTCAAGGCTCCTTCTTGCCAATGACAGGCGCAGTCTTTCACTCCTTACAACGATGAATTTTGTAGGATTGTTCTGATGTTATTGTCATCAGGTCTGCCCTCTGATGACTGATGTCTCTCTGATGAATGATTTCATGGCCTTCGGTGAATTTTAATCGGACATTACTTCTTTAGAACGTAATCTTTATAAATATAGTCACAGACCAGAAAATAATTTGGAGAAGAGCTCATTCACTCTCAACATAATTGCAGAAGTATGAGCAGTTTTATACAAAGAAAACGAGAAAATAGACAAGGTATAGTTTAATTAAAGAATTTATTTTGGGTCCGTTCAATATTTTTCTTTAATTTTTCTTCATTTAACCCTCTAACTCAACTATTTTAATAGTGTGTAGTAATAGTGCACGATTTAATAGTGTATAGTAATAATGCATTTTAATAGTGTGTAGCAATAGTGCATTTTAATAGTGTGTAGCAATTAAAATGAAGCATTTTAATAGTGTTTAATGGCAGAACTTTAATAGTAAAGCTTCTCTTGTGGTTTATCATAACTAAACAAGTAAAACATTCTATGTAGTTTATTATTAAACTCGTATTATGTTATGCATGTTTCTCGTAGTTTCAGAATCCTGAAAATTTTAACTTTATTTTTATCAGATATTTTTTATTATTACTTAATATCACATTTTCACACCATTTAACTTTGAGACCACCACGTTTGTTCCACATTCGCATATCCATTAAAAATTCTTGCCCTGTATAAAACGCATACAAGAAAGCCTTCGAAGATATTTTTTATAACACTGACTGTTGTCTCGAGATAAAAAAAAATTGATCTGTACTGATACTTGAAATAAAGCGACGAGTAATAAATGATTAACAAAGAGAAAATTAAAAACTAACTTCTAAAATGTCGGTGAACACAAAATGACAATAATGATAATAATAATATGCTGAAAATAACAGACACCTTAACTTAAAATGAAAAAAAATGTAAATATTTCTATGGTATGTTTAAGAATAAAACCAGTTGCGTTACTATCTGAATGTATTTAAACACAGTACAATAAAAAATTAACTGTTTAACATAATAAAGTATATCCTTGTCGAAAAATAATTACAATTCGATTTTGCACTTTTCTTTCCTTGTTGTATAATTTTTGCATATACACTGCTCGACATTGAAAATGCAACACCAAGAAGGAGGGTCCGAAATTTATGCAAATTTTAAAGTAGACACACGTCACTGAGTTATGCGAATGATGTGAAATCCGACGCACGTGAAGTAAGATATAAGAGAAGGAACGTGCAGAATGGGCAATATTCGTGTCGTTATTTCTGCCAGACGAATTATCGAAGAAAGTTGGTTTTTATCCCGGAGGATACGTGTAATAGGAGAGAATGCCAGGCCGCCGTCAATGAAGGCACTTCCAGCAGATAGACGATTTTACGAGGGGTATGGTGATCGGACTGAGATGGGCGGATTAGTCCTTACGTCAAATCGCAACTGATACCCACATGGATGCGAACACGGTGCATCGGCTACGGCGAACATGGTTGGAACAAGGGAATGTGGAAAGAAGGAGGGGTGCAGGTGCAGCCAGAGCGACGTCAGCAGGCGTGGATCGACGCATCCGCCGACAAGCTGTGGCGGTTCCGCAAGTCATTTGTACCGCGATTCTGCAGCATGTGCAAGATACCCTGGATGTTTTCTTGTCGACCAGAACCATTTCCCGTCGATTGGTTGAACGTAGCTTGCACTCACGGCGTCCGTTAAGAAGACTGACATCAACCCCACAGCATAGACGCCAGCGTTTAGAATGGTGCCGGACTGGAGCTATGTGAATGACAGAATGGCGAAACGTCGTGTTCTCAGATGAGTCACGCTTCTGTTTATCAAGTGACAGTCGCCGCATACGTGTGTGCTATCGACGTGGAGACAGATCTAAATCCGGCCGTAACTGTGGAACGCCCCACCACACGACAACGTGGCATAATGGTTTGGAGCGCTATTGCCTACGATTCCAGGTCACCTCTAGTTCGTATTCAGGGCACTATGACGGCCCAACGATACTTGGATAATGTACTGTGGCCGGTGGCAGTCCCCAGTTGCCTAATGCAATTTTTTAGCAGGATAACGCCCGACCACACAGTGCTCGCATCTGCCAACATGCTCTGCAAGGTATACAGATGCTTCCCTGGCCACCGTACGCTCCTGACCTGTCACCAATCGAACATGTGGTGGATGTGATTGGACGCCGTTTGCAGACTCTGCCCCTTCCTCGTTCAGAAGACGAACTGGGGCAAATGGTTGAAAGGGAATGGAAAGCCATCCCTCAGGACACCATCCGCACTGTTATTAACTGTATGCCTAGACGTGTTTCTTCGTGCATCGCTGTCTGCCGTGGTCTTACATCCTACTGAGCCGACGCCGTTCTCACTCTGTATTCGGACTATCCTTTTGAAATAAAGATCACTTATTGCTGCTTGCTGTCTTTGTCTTTTTTCCAAATTTCATCACTTTCTGACCACTTCTTCTTGGAGTTGCATTTTCAATGTCGAGCAGTGTATCTATTATTTCTATTTTGTTAAGTATAGTTTCATAATAATATTTCTTCTTTTTATGTCTTTTATTTCGTGTACTGGCTCTTAATTTTCATTTTTAAACTTGAGATATTATCTTTTACAAGTGTTACGTCACTGTAAATGCATATGCTCTTTATATTAGTTCTGTACCTTGTTTTCCAATGATTTTGTTGTTGCCATGCAAACTATTTTATTAAACAGTAATAGAAGCACTGTTATCAAGAGTCTACACCTAGTTTCGAATGTAATCTGCACAAAATTGAGAACCGAATAATGCAAAAATTTTGCAACTCTTCCTTCCATTTTTTGTTTGTAAACCATGTTTAGCCTTTATGTCAAATATCTGAATTATTATTGGATTTTCATAATAAAAAAAGCATAAACGTTTGCACATTCATTTTTAAAATGTATTCGCATTTTAAAAGTGAATATCATATATCGAGTTATTACGTAGAGACATTAGGTTATTTAGGACATTAGGTTAGGACATTAAGCAGGAGAAGTGAAAAATGAGCAATGCCCTCTCCGAGATTCAAACCATAAACCTTTCGAATATGCGCCAAACTTGCTGACCACTACACTACGAAGGCATGCTAAGAAGGCGAAAGAAATACCTTATATACTTCCCCTTTTAAAGGGCGACTGCGATTATGGGACCCAGCCGCTAAATCCTGGTAGTGGAGAATCATCCTCCACCACCTTTTTTTAGTTCGGGCACCAATATAGAGACATTAGGCTATTTCGGAAGCAGGAGACGTGAAAAATGAGCAACGATTTCGCCGGGACTCTAACCACGGACCTCTCGCATACGCGCCGAGCGTGCTGACCACTACACCACGAAGGCATGCGAAGAAGGCGTTATAAATACATTATAATTACAATACCATAGTTCCACTAAGGGTTAAAGATTTTATCTCATCTCTTTTAATCGTACATTTGCCCTCTGAATCACACATGGGTTAGGGGTGCCAGCATACTACACAAGTTGCAAATCAGTTTAAAGTTTTGCCGTTTAAAAACGTAACTGTTAACAGTCTGCAGTTCCCCATAAACCCTATCATTAATACACTATATTAATGCATATTTTAAATGCTTACATATATTACATGGCATATTCTTGAAATAATTTGAGATATTATTCTTAAAGGTAAAAATATTTATGTGTATCAAAAATACAGAGGAAAAGTAATGGCTTTCAAACTAGAAAATAATGCAATTAATACGATTGCTTTCCAGTTGCCTAGCCTGGACACCAAAGAATCAGCACAACTGTATTATAAATGTGAGTGTATCACACATTATAAATATTATTATAAATGCTTATGACATGTAGCTCATTCAGGTTTATAATACAACCCTCAAAGTATTGTTGCTTGAAACATTCTGCAAGATAATTCAAGAAATTTAACATTTTCTTTGGGATTTTTCCTAGCTTCTTTAGAGATGGGCCAACGTAGTATAGTACACCTTTGAAGGGTAACCACGTCGGTGAGGCAATAGCATCTGAGAGTGAGCCGTGTTCTGAAAATGTAGATAAACATTTCTTTTGAGCTTCACTTCTCAAAGACGTCACATCTATTGAAGATCGAAATTATTTGAAACCGTGAGTGATCGTTTTACAATGAGTTCGCTTTAGAAGCTCTCCTTAAAGAACTTACTGTTATTTAGGGTTCACAGTAATATATTTGTAACGTTCTACCTTCCTGCTGTTGTGTAGAACCTTGAGAGATAGTGATTGCACTCACGAAGGGTTAAACTGCCCTTTATTACCCTCTTTAACTTATTTTCAATGCGTCAACTTGACGCTAACATACTACGCCTCAACTTGGGCGGTAACTGAAACTGTATGATCAAACTTAAAATAAGAGATATTCACAAATAGTAGAATTACACTACAGAGCTCATATAGTTCTGTACCCTACAGCGCGTAGAGGAGTCTAGTGGCCGCAAGATACTAGCCCTTAAGCCACGTCAAAACCAGCAGTACTGCTAAACAGAAGTTTGCGTATAAGCGCAACATAACATACGGCAATATCCCGGACTCTCTTTCTGTACTGGAACGGCGTTATTTAACTCATTCTTCTACTGGTAGACTTTCTTGCGCGCGATTTTCTTGCGCGCGCTACTAAATTTAAATGGCACTGACAATTAGGGGAATGAAGGCTTATAGGAAAGTAACTTGAAATTAAAATTAACTGGTTATTTAAAATAAATAAATCCCTACATATTAAACATGATTTATTTTTAAATAAAGATAGAGAAAGAGCCTTGAGAGACTACGTTTCACTGCAATGTTTGTTCAGTTTAAGGAGGAGAAAAATTTGCAGGCAAACGCTGCGTCTTAAACAAAGGTTCAAAATATGTAAACTCGTCAATACTAGCAAAAGAAACTGCTGCTAAGTTATTAAAACAGAGCACTATGAACTACTGTTAATTTTATACAGATATAGTTTGGCCTTGTGTTTTCTTTTACATTTTGTAGTGCTGTAGATAGCCCCGTGTGAAATCTGCATGTGTACTTATATCTTGATCCATTTCAACTTTTTTTTAATAAATTTGTGTTTCTTTTTAACAGTAAATGATAAACAGACTATAAATATTTTAGGCATGCATAAAATACGTAGCATATGTAAGTGTTTTTAAGCTTCGTGGTTTGTCTGCTAGTTTTTTAAATACAGGGTGTTTATAAAGTCCCGGACCCATTTTGATGTTTAATAACTCATAAAATAATAGAGGTAGATTAAAATTAATAACATAAATGGTTAGATAGACTCAAAAAGTTTAATGACCCTTGTCAATGAACTTCCACGTGTGCCCCCTTCGTCGCACGGAGAATATCAAGTTGATATTCAATTTCACGCCAGGTACCGGCAAGCATGTCGGCATCCACAGAGGCTATTGCGGTTGTAATTCTGGCTTTTAGGTCATCCATGTTCGACACTCTCCTCCTGTAAACGTTATCCTTTACAAATCCCCAAAGGAAAAAGTCCAGCGGCGTTATATCAGGTGATCTGGGTGGCCAAGGTATTGAACCTCCTCGCCCAATCCCTCTTCCTGTAAAATGGTCATTCAAAGAACTACGAACGATGGTACCCCAATGAGGTGGTGAACCATCTTGTTGCAAAAAGACATGTGCTTGAAGCTCTTCTAGACAAAAACAAAAGAGAGAAAAACGCAATAAATAAGCAGACGATATTTAGAAAAGTACAGATTATAGACTGGAAAATGAAATTATCTGAAATTAACCACACCCGCAGACGATATTAACAAAAGTAAAGATATTCAAGCCTGAAAAGGAAAATATATAAGTTGTTCGATCAATAAATGTCATAAGTTTGTTTACATCTTCATTATTTTATCAGTTATTAAACATCAAAATGGGTACAGGACATTATAAACACCCTGTAGCTGTAAGTCTTCGAAAATGTTTCAATACATTAACTGAAGAAAATGCCTGCATATAAGCAGAACACCACAGCTCAACTAACGCATTCCAAAGATCAATCATATTTCTAATTTCTAAACCAAAACGTAATGTCACTTGTCAGCTTACCTAAAACGGTTTCAGCATTTTTACTTAAGCAAAATGTTAACATATCTTTCTTACAGCATTATAAAACTGTTGTGTAGCAAATTTTCATGTAACACTTAATTATTTAAGTTTGACTTAAGATTAATT
>KK117493.1:5955-32850 GCA_000611955.2 Stegodyphus mimosarum
TTTTTTTTGTAAATGTTGATATCCTGTAGATCATAAATGCTCCTTTATTTCATAAATCACGATTTCATATTTTTAATTGTATAATTTCTGCATGCCATCTTACTAGATTTAAAATGATCATCTAATATCTCCGGAATCACCGAAGTCCCGACGAGTTCAGATCTCGGACTTTGTACTGTACTTTAAATTGTGTTCCTTTTAATGTTTGTACATATGACATTATATGCTATATTTGCTAAGTTTTGCTACTCTGATTTTTATATTTTCATTACAAAAACCTAAAACTGTGTAATTGTACTTGTAAAGATAATCGTAATTTTTTTGTTAGAAATTTTTTTTTACTTGCATTTCGCTTTAAAATTGTATTCAGGGCCAAGGCTTAGCATTTTTGCCACCTGGTGCAATCTCTCTGGCTCTTAAGTTCTGCTATCCTGCACCTCCCTAATTCTAAACATGTTGACATCCCTTAAGTCTGATGTGTTGTTGTCCGTGTCGAACTGTAGTTGTACTCAAAATCTCCTTTTTTTTTTTTGACTGTTTATCTGATTTGAATTAGCTGATGCATCATGAAAGAATGCCAGAACTATATTATATTATTGGTTCTTGCTTCTGTTGATAAAACTTTGCAGTGACTAAATGAATCTTATTTTCATGAGTGATTTGGGATAATATTATTTAACTTCTTTTGCTGTTACCATGTATTTCATCATTAATTTCCATTTCATTGTTCAATTTAAAATAAAAATTCCTCTAATTTCACTTTCTGAATAAGATCCTGTTTTTCAAATTCTTCACTAGTATTCCAGTTTCCTTTGTCAGATTCATTTGCATATATTTTTAAATAGTAATTAAAAATCAAGATCAATGTAAAAATGCATCTTTTTCAAAGCTTGGGGAAAATCATTCATATTTGTAAGTCATATATCAAACATTATAGTGGAAACATACAACAGCAAATAATTTTGCTACTTAGAAATTAGTACAACTATCTTAGTAAATATCATTAAATTTTCAAAATGTAGTAAACTCTGGCAACTATGTACATATTAGTTCTGTAGTTGGTAAAAGTTTAAAATTGGGTGCCCCTTGCGTTTTTGGTGATTTTTTTTTTACGCCAGTATTGGCACCAGGAAGACAGGTAAAAGTTCAGAATACTCTGCGTAAACAATTTGCTAAGGGGGGGGTAAGTGACATCCATAAACGGGTGGGACTAAGCTTGTGATGTCACAATGTATTCTGTATAGATATAGAAATACGTTTAACAAATTTTATTCCAAATTACCATGAAACAGTAAATAAATTATTAAAACAACAAATATCGTCAATGCCTCTCATACTTGTATTCACACAGTTTCAGTATTTTCAAAGATTTTTAAGCTTTAGCATTTATACAAGAAAAAAGTTTTTTTTTTTTTTTTTTTAATTTTATAAAAGTTTTTTTTTTTTTTTTTTAAATTCATTTTGTGGAACATTTTAATTTTATCATTTTTACAAGTTACCGTATTGCTACGGGACGATGCAATCCCTTACATACCAGTAAGTAGACAATCTTCATTTTTTTTCTAAAAATTATAAACTTTACAAATAAAAAAAAGAAAAATATTTTTATTGCATATCAAAATCATACACAGCTTTCATATCATTGTTTCTTAAATCCCTAAATCACGTCATTTTCTCCATATGCATACTTGAATTCAACACATTAGTAAATAAAAAAATCTAATTTCTCGCAATGAGATAAAATAAGAAAATAAATATTCAAATTTGGAACACTAAACAATGCTTCACACTCACACACACATATTTACATAAATTACTCAATCACAAAAATAACCAATAAAATTTACATTTCAGAAAGTGACAATGATGACATCATATAAGATTAAAACAGAATTACAGTAACCCTAAGGTGACAGCAATGGAAGCTAAGTTAAAACTATCATGGCAACCAGAAATGGCATTTTACCACCAAAATTAAACAAAATTTGTCGCCAATCGAAGGGGCATCCAGTTTTAGCTAGCAAAACATTGATATTTTTATATGCATTCCTTATGCTATATTTCAAGCTTCTCAATTTTTTAGATACAAATTCAGATTTTTTTTTTCAAACTCAGTTTTAAAATATGCACCTTGAGATTTTATTGATATGGAAGAAATTTTGATAAAATGTTTCCAGCACTGCATTATTTTGCTATGAAATTGCTAATGTGCATAACTGCTTTGAATCACAATTTGTTCATAGATTTTCCTAAAGCAACTACTACAAAATTTCAACCAGAACAAAAGAAATAAACATAGACTTTTAAGTAGATTTTCAGCTTCTTTAAAATATAGAATATAATCAATAATTTTTTGTTTTTGTGAGTCATCTTTTTTTATGTACATAAAAAATAAAAAAAAACAGTGTGAAAGTTAAGTGTGCCAATATGTAAATACCATAATTTCTTGTAAATAAAACAGAGACTACAGATTTTGAATATTTCAGCTTGTATAGACTTACTAAATGTGTTATTCTTAAGACGTTAAAAATGTGATATAAACTGTCTGCATACCTCCTACTATCAACTAAGATAATTATAAGGTTGTATCTTTTATGCTCAACTCCATATAAGGCAGGAGCAGCAAATTTGTCAAAGTACCGTGTTATGGAACAATCTCTAAAAGAGAAAACTGTGCATTTTTAAAACTAACACTCTGAAACACAGTTACACACTTAACTCTGAAAATTAAGTTTCAAGTTAAAAAAAATCATCGTAAAATTAAACTATATGAAAATTGTTCACAATATAAATAATAATTAACGAACTGCAATCTTTGGGTGATTGTTTAGCAATTAGGTTTGAAACTGATGCCAAAAATGCTTGAATTTTATAATTTATATTAACCTTTTTTTTAACACTATTTTTGCCTCTATTGCTGTAACGGATTTAAAAGTGAACTATGACTAAATCAAGCTGGTCAGTAAGTTTTAATGAACAGTTGTGGTTACATTAGCATGTAAGTATATTTACATGTTAATGCAACCACCTTAGTAGAAGTTGTGAAATTTTCAGAATGTGCCAAAATGGCAACCATGCGCCTAACTGTACTTTATTTAAGCAATGCCAGCATTTTCATATGCATTTTTTTTTAATTCCACATTCCAATGGTTTCTATGAACAAATTGCGAAAATTTTTGCCTTAACAATAGTTTTAAGATGTGAGCTTGTAGAATTTTCAAGCCATGGAAGAAACTGTGGTAAAAATTTTGCTGAAGGAAACAAAAATGCATTTCCTAGATAGCCTCTGTTGCTGAGGTTACGTGAAGTCGAGTCAGACAGTCATGTCTTTTTAAGTATTTACAACTTTAACAAATCAAGGAAGATTTCCCACCTACCTCAGCAGGTTCTGTCATCAAAATGTTAAATGCGCCTGCTGTGCCTTAGCTTCTTCAGTAGATGTCTTATATTACATCCACAACTGTACACTCACTTCTCCTGTCAGAGCTCCCTTCCTGAGCTCCAGGGATCACAGTCTCAAAGATCTTCAGGATTACTATGGACAGTGGGGGGACAGAGCCATCATAGAGTACACCTATTCTAAGAGAAACATAATCATAGCAGACAACCAGGTATAAGCACCTGGCGAAATGTAAAGGCAGCAAGCCTCCATTCATGTATATATTGTTATGGATTTTGTATTTATTTAGCTATTTATTTAGAATTGTAATTAAAATTGTTTTATTTTCCCGTGCAACACAGCACGTGACGAATTGTAAGAGAAAGCTCAGCTGGAAAAGTAAAAATACAAAAGCGCGTGCATTTAATATTTAATAAATAGATATCTCGTAATTGTTTTTGATATCCAGAAAAATCGAGAAAATGCTAGAGTGATTTCGTGATGATTAGAAAGGTTATAAAAGCTGAATTAAAACATCTCAGTTGCTACTGTTGTAAGCGAACTGTTATTTACTTAATGCTGTTATTGATTGTAGCAAATCCCGCTGTGATATTGAATTAGTTTCTCTGTATTTTGAATTTGAGTTTTATTTAACTCTGTAGTAGTTTAAAATATAACTACTGTGAGATATTGCAATATTGTATGAATACCTCTGATGAAATATTTCAGCATTTTCTTTTAGTTCTTTTGAAAAGAATAAATTTTATTAACTGTTACTGACTTGTGCATTCAATCCATTGTGAACCCCTATGCACGCAACAATATGCAAATATCTCTAAACTAATAACCTATTTAACTGATTTTATACTAACATACCCAAAACATTATAAGTTGGAGCACCCAACAAAAGTAATACACTAATGTTAAATCCGTTTATTAATAATAAGTTTGAAAAGATACACAACCAAAAAAATGTTGCTAGTACAACGATCACGATGACATGACTGTCCTGTAATGCCCATTGAGAAGGTAAAAAGGCATAATAATAATGAAATAAAAAAATGTCTTTTTAAGCAAAAGCAGATCACTGTGTACTTCAAAAAAAGAATAGCACAAAAAAAAAAAAAAATTACAGAAGGATTTGAAGAAGAATGTAAGTGTTTTATTTTTTAATGCATCACATAATCCTTATTTAATAATTCAAATTTTTATTTTAAATTGCTAAAGTATATGGTCTTTTCAAATGTTGATAAATATTGATAGTTTTTTAATCTTTAAAAAAAAGTCGTGAAAACCACTAACTTGCATCCAATAAGTAACTTCTACCTTTTCATTTGGAAAAAATTGCCAGACTTTGCCAAGGTGGTTGCATTAATGTGTAGGTACCCAATTTGTAAATTATTATGCTTAAAATTTTGTAAAAAAGAAGCAACTTTAGTGTGCTGTAGATTGTGAATAAAATCTCCATTTTTAATGCCATCAAACTGGATGCCTTTTCCTCAACAAAAAATTTCTTCATGGATGGGAGGACAACACATGAATAGATTTCTATTCAGAATCTATGTCTAACTAAAGTTGTGTTTTTGCCTAATTTTATATTTTACATTGTCGTGTTTCTCTTCCAATTTTCTCACTGTGTTATTTCTTTCTTTGTGCTTAAGTAAATGCGTTTTAAAAAATATGAACATCATTTCTCAAATTGTCATAAGAGTTATAAGGACCTAAAGCAACAAAGAGAAAATATAATCATAAGCAGGACTTTAAGATTGCCCAACTAATAGAGCTTTAATGCCTGAAAATGTGTGGTTTGTTTTAATGGAAAAGTGCTACAATTGTATATGAGCAGTACTTGTTCAGAATGTATAGTAATTTGGTTTTTTCTCAGTATCCCAACCTGAAAAGTATTCACCAGGCAGTGCCTTATGTTACCAAACTCTGTTTATTTGACAACCCAGTAGTCATAAGTGCAGATTTCCACTTTCAAATTCAAAGACAATTTTTCGAATTAATATTTGTTTTTGCCCGGTTTTTTTTTTTTGTGTGTGTGTGTGTGCGTGCGTGCGTGCGTGCGCATGCGTAAAATGATCAAAATTTGTGAGCAAAGCCAAATTTGGACAAATCTCTGATTTCTTTGTTTAAGTGAAAACATATTGTGTACATGGAGATAATGATAGCATGCACAATGCCAAATTCATTAATTATCTGATAGTTTTTTAAGCAAAAGCAGATCACTGTATACATAGAGAGAACAAGCAAATATATGTATTAGGATTTCTTGGAAAAAAAAATAAGTGATTTATTATGATTGTTTTTTGTTTATTTAATTTTATTGATTTACTGCTCTCTTATGGAATTGTTATTGCACTGCCATTTTTAAAATGGGTATTGTTCTTCATGGCCACTTAGATATGGATGATCACAAAGTATCATAAATTGAATATATGTAACTTTTTGTTTTTATGTCAGTAATGCTGCTATGCTCAGAGCTAACTCCAAGCATAGGTATAGTTCGACCATCTCAAATGCAACTATGGCTGGCATTCGGCCAAAACACACAGACTCGTCCAAAAGGGGTATTATTATTTGCTGCGACGTGAAAGCTTGGGTGAAAATCTTCTTTTCTCTGGAAAGATATAAGCTAGAGGGGAAAAAAGTACCCATCTTTTCACCCTATTTTGAGAATAATTCGGTCAGAATGGCGCATGCGTGTTTGCGCTCATGATCGCGGATGAGGCGCTCAAGCTATAACACAGGTAGTTGCTTGGGGCACCAGATAAGTAGTTCACACAAGTATTTTGTATAATTTGTAAATATTGTATAATTTGCTTTGAATTAATGTGTTTTAGTGTGCCAGCTGCTTTGATTACCTAGGACTATTAAAATACTGCAGTTGGGCCTATCTGTGGGCCATTTTCAGTTCATTATTAATATCTGCAAATGCATAAACTTTTTTTAAAATTTTTTATTTAAACAAAAAAAAAAATCTTGCATTCAGCTAGCACACAAGAAAAGGTTAAAATGAAACACCTGTTGCCTCTTTTCAAAATATTCAAGCCTTTATCAACGTTTCTATTCACTGAAAGCATTTTTCAAAACAATCAAACTATTATTTAGCTTACACAAGTTTTCATTCTTTATTCCATGCATGAGAATAAATTAGCAATATACAAGTACCCAAAATTTTGATTTACTAACAAGCAAATTTGTATTAATGAAATATATGTAATTATTGTGGTGTATTACATGTACTTTGCATTGCTTGTTAACTATGGAATCAAATCCTACTAGGCAAACAGAAGATAATTTCCTTTAATTCAAGTCCTTTTCTTCACCAAACATATATGCTTTATGAACAACATTTAAAATTTGCTGTACTCATATGAACATGTTTATATTCAGTATTCTGTAACTAACTTTATGGTAACAATCTGTATCTAAATTTTATTTGAAAATAAATTAAACCTTTTTTGCAAATTACTCTGATTCCCTCTGATAGTCTTTTAATGGTCTTAATAGATGTTTAGTACAGGCTTATAAGATTTATTTTCAGATTTATAATAAATGGACGATTGCGGTCGGTGATAGCAGGAATTCTGCATTTTTAACTTTCTTAAATCCAGAATTTCCAGATTTGTGTAATGTAGACTCATTATCTTACTCAAATTTTCTTTTAGGAAAAATACATCATTCAGAGATAACATAAATTTAAAGCTTTTCGAGAGAAGTCAGATGAGAGCTGAAGTTTTTATACTGAGATAAGATGAAAACAGAAATGCCCAGTATAGACAAAACTGATTAAATCTGTTTTACATTATTTCCAACCTGTTATTGAAGCTTATTTAAATATATAAGTAACAGGACAAAACATACAACATCCTTGAGCACTGATAGCCTAGATATTATGCAGACTGAAATGTTATTTATTTTCTTTACACAAAAGTATAAGAGAGGATTTGGGTCAGCAAATCCCTCTGAAGATCCTTTGGTAAAGATTTTAGATATAATTTTGTATAAATTCTTGATATTCAATGAACCATTCTCTTTCTTCTAGCAATTCCTCATCTCCAACACCTGTTAATACATCAAATTTTAACCTGATACTTAAGGAAAAAGTCAAAATGTCGTGCTGATCATACTGAAATTTTATTTGTTAGCAAAGAAAACTATTAATGATTTCAGAAATAAATTTATGTGAAGCATAATTTAATTTTTAATAAATTTTAAAAAATGCATTTCCCCCTTTATCTAATGAAATTTTTTGAAAGCATGTGTGTATATATATGTTCCAGATTAATAGCTTGAATTATTTGAAAAAATGCAGAATTTTTTACTCCGTGGTAGTTTTTAGGATTTTAAAAATATAGTCCCAACCACCACTGAATAAAACAAGAAGGGATGCCTTGTGGAGAACTTTCTAAGAAGAACTGACTCATATTCCATTTAAAAATGAAAGAAATAATGCAAACTAAATGCAGTCAATCAGCCGTGCATCTCCAGCCTAACATAATTTGCTGCAAAAGGTCTACCATTTGAAGTTTTTATAATTTAGTGATATACTGTGATAAATTGCTAAAAGACTTGATAAAATTTCATAGCTTTTAATTTCTTTGATTGAAAAATTAGGTTTTTTTACTATTAATACATTAACTTCAGAAACTTCAATATATTGTTGTAGGTCACATCTTATAATTCTGTATTCTAACTGTTGGTTTCTTTCCCCTCTCATTATAGGGATTATAATACAGGTAGGCACCAAGAAGAGAGAGATCGTTCAAGACATAATGATCATAGGCATCAAAGAAATGATTCTCGTGATAGATATCGTGACCGATCACCTGCTGGAGAGTCTAGTAACTACAGAGATAAAAGACATGCTTCCGATGATTCATATAACAGGCCATATAAAAATCAGGACAGAGACAGGAAACATGATGACTGGAAAAATCATAGTTATCAAAATCATCATCAAGATAGAACACAAAGGTATTAATGTTTTAACAGACTAATTATAAGAAACTCAATCGTTATATGAGTAAAGAAGATGCTTTTTTTTTTTTTTTTTTTTAAATTTTCAAATTTGATATGAACATGAACTGTTTATTTAGAGTCATTATAATGCTTCTCCCTTGATTATGCATTCATTATTCATTTAAATGTAATGCTTCAATTGAAATATATACTATTGATGTATACCACATTTGTAATATGTAGCATATTTGAGTTCTGTATTATTTTATATGTTTTTGTACATAATGTTCATACTAATAAATTGAATGAATTTTACAGAAAACTATTTAAATTCCATAATTTTAAAAAAACCTTACATTTTTACAAGTTTATGTTTAAATATAGCTTTCCTAATAAAATAATGAGGTACAATATTTGAGCTAGGGAAAATATTTTACAGTGTGAGTTCTTATTCAGAGTATGTTTGACAGTTATAAATGAGTAAACATAAAAATAAAAAATTTCACTGTATATTGTTTTTGTTTTTCGCAGTGCTTCTTTCTGTCTCCTGATCTTTTTTCTTAATAATGGAAATTTATGGATTTTTTTGGATTATTGCTGCGTGATATTGGTATTTACTTCAACATATTGTCGGTTTAACAGTTGTTGGCAAGTTCTAATGTCACAAAATCCGTTTGTTTCAAATTGAACTCACTGGAGCCTAGGATCTTGAGAAGAAAGGATGATTGATAGCAATTTCATCTGTCTACAGATCTGTTTGTTTAGAATATGTGGCAGAACCTTAGAGCTTTTGGCCCACTTTATCACTGGATAACTTGTTCATTGGTAGAAATTTTTTGCAGTCCTTCTTCATTAATGTAGTGGACAGCAATTAAAGTTTGATTTCACCCACAACGTGTAATCTCAAAGTAGTGAACAATTAAACCAGTGAAATGACTTTAATCCATTTCTGAACTGACTGTTGCATGGTCTGTTCAAGCCACAGATCTATGTTTTATGCTGGATATTGATTTTAGTAAAGCGATGTACAGGGTTCGTACGGTCCTTAAGAGTCCTTAAAAGTCCTTAGGATTTTTGGAATCGATTTTTAGTCCTTAAAAGTCCTTAATTTCGACCGAAATCGACAGAAGGTCCTTAATTTTAATAATCTGAAATTTCTGTCTTTTTTTACGACTGCCATTTTGAGTGTGAATTAGCATTTTGGAGGAATATTTTTGGCGATTCACTAACGCATATGGTTATCTTTTGAATGGGTGAATGGGGTCATGCGTTATAACTTATTTTTATTTCTAATATAAATAGTGGGATACTCGAGTTTCTAAGTAAGAAGTGAAACATAAGCATTTCAAAATTCATTTTTTCTAATGAAGAGCTCTTAAACAACTTTTCACTTTTGGTGATGTGAAGTTTTTTATTTAATAGTTCTAAATTTGGCCACTTATCAACATTTTGGCGATTTTAAGATCAGTTTTTGTGGAAAATTTTTAATTCCGATATCTGGGAATTTTTCGACGATTTTTTTAATACATTGTAACATTAATAAATTTCATTAAAATAATGATAATATATTGAAATTATATTTAAAAATAACATTAAAATAAATATTTTTATTTTTCGCTGTCATATTATAAAGTTCCATTTTAACAACTTATTATGCAATATTTTGAATCTGAGAAATAAACAATATATAATGCTATAAAACACAATTTACGGAACAGTTCTTACTAAAAACGAAATTTGCTATGCAATTAATTAAAAATGTCTTTAGTTTTTTATAGTAAGAGTTCTTCCCATGTAATTGTCTCAGAATATTCGGAATTCTCAGAATATGCATCAGTTTTCTCTATAAAATTAATTTTACGGTTTTCCTTTTTTTTTCCCAAAATATTTCTAGCTTTTCGCTATTACAGAATTCTAAAAGTTATAACATTTTTAGTTTTTTGTTGCTCAGTTTGTCACTAAATTCTAAAACTTCTACCACATCAGCTCTATAACCAGCCCTTACTATATATATTTCATATTTCTTCTGAATTTTGATATTGCTAAATAAATAAAATTAGCAGCCTTTTCTATGCATTCTAAATGCATTTAGTTATTTTGGAATAACAGAAATCCTTAATTAAATCCAAAAATTCTAAAATGAAAAGGAAATGCGTTGAAGAAAGAAACTGAATACATAAAGAAAATTATTCTTCAAATATATGCACAGTTATTATTATATAAATTACCCAGTTGTTCATGATTTAAGCCTTTAATACTGTTTCCCATTTCCTCATATGATAGAGTTACTGAGCCAGCTTGAATTAAAATTAAATTGTATAGTCTTTGACCACTAGTCCACATTTTTAGTTTGAATTTGATTGTTCTTGTTTAATTACATCACCACGAACTGCAATTGATTTTGTTAGCATCAGAACATGCCTTTATATTCTAAGTTCTCTTTAAATAAGAGTCTTATTTAAACCTTTGTCTGACATTGTAGTTACTTTCAGACATAGCGATAATTTGCTTCACATCTGTTGGGAGGTTGGACTATTTAAATTTTACCAGATCAAGTGAACCCTCATAGCTATATAGCAGAGAAGTTGACAAGTTAGGAGATAAAGCACGCAGAAAGTAGTGAGAACACTGGTTTTCGTATTGCGACAATTTTCTGATTGTTAGAAAAGATGCTTAAAGAGAAGGAAATCGATTTAAATTAGCCAAAATGTCTGGGAAGGCTTCAAATTAAAAAGACGCATAATTATTTGGTTGAGTTTTGTTGTTACAAAACATTTATGTTTTGTAGCTTTTAATGTGTAATTATCCTAATATTAAGAATCAGTATCATAAATTACATCTACACTCATGTCCAAAATTATCTTTACATACCCAAAAATGATGATATTCAATGAAATATCGAATCAATGTGATCCGTATTTGAAGGGAATGTGTGAAAACCAAGCCTAATTAGCATTATCCAATCAAAAGTAATCAAACGGTTTGTGATATGCAAATCTAGGCATTACATCATCCAAGGGTGAATCAAGCGCTTTGCTCAAACTGAATATTTGAGTGAATTTCTGCAACATAGCGTTTGATTTCAGTGTGTAGGGACTCAAAGCGGTTTGTTATGGCTTCGAAGTATCATTTGGAAGAATCTGTAAAGTGGCGAATTATCGGCCGTTTAGAAGCAGGGCAGTCAATCATGGAAACAGCCACATGTCTGAATATTTCAAGACAGACAGTCTCTAAGCTATGGAAACAGTTTCAAAATGATGGAAGTGTTGTAAGGAGGCCTGGACAAGGTCGGAAACGAATGACAACTGCTTCTGAAGATCGGTATCTGGCATTAACTGCCCGTCGTAACAGAAAGGCTACTGCTCGCCAGTTAAGTTCAGAGCTTGCAGCCGCCACTGGAACTGTTGCATCACGGCAAACAATATACAGAAGGCTTAATGAAAAAGGCCTTTATGCCAGAAAGCCAAGGGTATGTGTTTTACTGTCTTCACAGAAAAAGAGGGATCGCTTTAATTGGTGTAAAGAACATCAAAACTGGACTGAACATCAATGGTCCCATGTTCTCTTTACTGATGAGTCGCGGTTTAGTTTAACTGGTGATTCTAAACGTGTTTACATCTGGAGGGAGTCAGGAACACGAAATGATCCCTCGAACATTGTGGAACGTGACCGTTTCGGTAGTGGAGGTGTGATGGTATGGGGTGGAATAATGATCGATGGACGTACGCCCCTACACGTGTTCAGCAGCGGATCTGTGACAGGCCAGATATATCGGGATGAGGTCTTAGATCCTTATGTAAGACTTTTCAGGGGTGCATATGGACCTGACTTTTTATTTATGGATGATAATGCCCGTCCACATCGAGCAAACCTCGTTGATGAATTCCTTGAAAGTGAAGACATTAAGCGAATACCTTGGCCACCAAACTCTCCTGACCTTAACCCGATAGAGAACTTATGGGACTACCTTGGAAGAGCAATTGCACGTATACATCCTCCTCCTAGAGATGTAAATGCTCTGAAGACGGCATTGCTGGAAGAGTGGAGATTAATTCCCCAAACTGTGGTTAACAACGTTATTTCCAGCCTTAAAACACGTTGTGATATGTGTGTACAAGTCAGGGGAGATCATATTCCATATTAAATTCGTAAGACTTAATTCTTTTTCTGAATCATTCCTTTTTTTCTTAACTCTCTTTGTCACACTTTATTTCCATTTTTATTGTTTCATGCTACAATTTTATATCATATGAGGTGATCTTCAATTTTTTATTTTGCATTTATGTGTCATCATGTTATGTATGATTCCACGAAAATTCATTAAATTATTAGTCTCTGAGAAATCCGTGAATTTATGCATGTAAACATAATTTTGGACATGAGTGTATTTTAAACTGCGAAATTTTATTAGATTGTTATTTTACTGGGGCTTTTTTAACAAATATTGTTTAAAAAATAAATAAAATTTTATATTGGCCATGTAAATCCATAATAACTAAGGTTATCTAACTACCTAATTTAATTATTTATAACAAACTGCTTACCTTAAAAATTATCTCTGCATATTAAAGCGAGTTATTGCCTTTCATTAATCCTTACCGTGGTCACAAGATAAAACACAAAAACGCAAAAATTCATGTGAAACTTATTCTTCAGCATTCTTCTCATTCTTATTGCATCTACTGAGACTTAAAACAATATGCCAACCGTGCCTACATCAGGCCTTTTAGGTTTGTTCTAATCAGCAGATCTCTCTCTAGGTAAGCAGCAACGGGTACAGGGCGATCTTTTGTTATGAAGCATGCTGATTATGATCTTACTTCTCATTTTAATCTATGCCGCTTGACATAAAAATCTACCTGCTATTTACTTAACTTCTAGACTGAGCAAGTATGTGACAAAAATGAAATATTAAAATAAATAAATAAAAAACAAAAAGCTAACTGTTAGCAAAACATAACAAAATGTCACTTATCTTTCTTCAAATATGTCCAATTATTATAAATGTAAAATACTTAATGCTGCTTGATACATTTTATGAAATTGATTTTATTCTCACTTATTAATAATTTTGTTAATTAATTCATGTTTAATAATAATTCGTCCTACTTACGGATATATTTTCTTGTTTGGATTGTATTACAAAAATGAAGTTCAGGCATAGATAATATTTTTAATTGAATTTATTCAGTTCCCATTTGCTCATTGGTCCTTAATTTTTTTCATTAATGGTCCTTAAAAGTACTTAATTTCCGTATGCAGAAATGTGTACGAACCCTGGATGTATTGTGTAACTTTATTAGTAATGATAACTGAACTTTCTTTAATAAATTGCAAGCACAGCAGCTTGAAAGGATTAATCATAAACATCTCCAATTTTTAAATCAAAGAGCTGCCATAGCAGATGCTTCTGAACTTGAAATCAAATTTATTTTCATCAGCAACTTTAGTACTATTAACAAACTGTCTATCAACAACTTTAATACGTATACTGTCAATAAATACAACCTCTGAAATTTGATGATTAAGAATTATAATATCTCTTATTTGCAGATTTTGGAAATATAAATACTTATTCACTGTAGATATGGAGAAAATGTAATGCCGGATTCTAATCTATCCCAAGCAAAGAAATCTTTAAAAAATCTTATGCAGAGATGGTATTAACAATCCTGACAAAATATATAGACATCACACAATCACCTCTAAAACAGCAAGCACTCCCTACCTAGTTATGATGACACTGCTGATAATGTAGAGAGCTTTCTCTTAGTGACATCAGTTGCTCGTATTGATTTTTACATGGATGATGTTCTCCCTGGAGCTTTTGATTTCGCCTCAGCAGAGGAATTAACATTGTAGCCAATAAATTTACTTGAGCATGGTAGCATAAAACTGCATAAATCGGATTCTAACACTGAAGATCAAAATGACATTTTAACTGTGTGTGAAGAACACACATTTAACAATTCAGGTGAGGCAAATTAGGCATGCTTTAGGAACTTGAAGCAGATTGTTTTTCTAATCAGGTTTGTTTATGAAAGGAAATCACTAAATGTGTAGTATCTCAGATACTGCAAGAAATTTTTATCGTCTTAGACTGACTAGTCCAATGATTATGAAGGCAAAAGATTTCATGCAGAAATTGTGGCTGCTAAGAATCGATTAGAATGAACAACTTTCATGCAAGGAAGCTTGTAAATAGCAATAGTTTACCTTTACTAGTGAGAAAAATAATTCTATTAACATGAACCATTATCTGGAGAGGAGAAAACAACCCAAAGAAAAATATACAGTTAAGCAAAGTAACAGCCCTGTGTTTGGCAACTAAGTTAGACACAAGGTTATTGTATTGCATAATTGTATGATAAACTATTACGTTTTGTTCAAAGACAGAACTCAGACAGAAATTTGTGGATTCTCAGATGCTTCTGAATACCCGTATGGGGCAGCAATCAAAATCTGGTGCATAGTGTTGCTGTCATAAATCTCATGCAGCAAATACAGAGTCACTGCAATCAAGGCAGTCAGTCACCTTTCTCTGGTTGGAATTATGTGTAGTTATGTTTTATCTTAGTTACTGAAGTGTTAAATTCTCTAAGGTTAGATATTAGTGAGGTATACTTGTGGTTTGATACCTCTGTGTTGGGTTGGATTCAAAACTCATCTCACTTATTAAAATTATTTGTGTACAAACAAAATTGGGAAAATACAAGAACTAACACCGGAGGATTACTGGACTATTTTCAAAACAAGATTTGAGGTTGCTACATGGAATGGGAAAGCTCTCCTTCCCTACCAAGAGTTGTTTGCATGCAAACTTGGACTCCATTTATATAAATGAAAATGATTGATGTGGATTCTTGTGAAATGAAAAAATGAGCAAAATCGAACTGCTTCTGACAACTGTCAAAGTTGCAATTAACTCAAGAAAACTGAATTCATCAGTTATTACCTTTATGAAGGAGTAGCTGAATATTAGATGAACATTAGTAATAATGTTTGTAGTAAAGTTATATTATAATAAAGTTTTTCGTGTTCTAGGTTAAATTTTTATGAATTGGAGCAGTAGGTATTCTCAGGTACATAGAATTGGGTCATTAAAAAGAAAAGAATTAAGGACAGTAGATTAGTGGCCTCAATGCTTTGTGCAGTCCACCAATCAGTTATGCATGTGTTTTAAAACAATGCCTATAGTATACATAACCAAAAATATGGTTAGCCTCTATTTTAGGGTGCCCCTTGGATTATCACCAAGTTGTTTCATTTATGGAAATCTGAGTAGTTTAATGTTATGGAAACCTCATTATGATGTGATGATTGGTTGCATGATTGCAGTGAATTTAACTCATGGGAAAATATTTGTAAGGGCTTATTTCTGCGTTGGATGTCAGTTAGGAAGTCCTTTGCTTAGTTTGTCCTCTACACCATAAAATGGCTGTATGTGATGAGATTAATATGAAGTTTCTGCGCGATTTGGAACGAAAGGGAAAAAGAGCATTAATTGACTGATGTGTAAATTAAGTTTTACTTAGTAGTCATTATAAGTGTCCTGTTTTTATGAAGGAAATGCATATGGGCAAATGTAAAGATCGTTCAGATGGCTTTGAATGGGTTTGTTGCAAGAAATGCCAGCGACAGTCCAGCATTATGGAGGATATTTTTTCCTTTTATTTTTGTGAATTTGTATCGTGATGGCAGTATGCCTATTCTAGTTCAGATAATTTTAGAAAGTTTTTGGGTGCTGTTAAGGAATTTTGTGTGTCACAGACTGAAAGCACAGAAATTTCTAAATATGGTAAGTTGATATTTCCTTTTTCTAGTGAGTATATGCAATAAGATGTATTTCCTTTTTTATGTTACTTCATTGTGTGATTTAAAGTGCATTTTATTGAGCTTCAATTGGCTACAAATTTTGTTCAGTTTTGGTGATGAGTAACTTTGTTTTAACATTATATGATGCCATCATTCTCATGATTTTTTTAAGTGAAAATAGATGGATGTGTACATGGACAAAGGGAGTGCACAATGCTGAGTTTGTGCAGTTCTCTGATTTTTTTTTTTTGAAGTGAAATAGATTGATGTGTACATAGACACTATGTCTAATTCTTTGATTTATTATTTTGGTTTTGTATTACGGCCATCTTGAAATTGTGCCTTGCTGACCAATTGCCAATTTTTGCCAAGGGGCACTCTGAAATATATTTTTTCCAAAAATACATATGAAATCCATATAACAGTAGATCATCCATAAAAGAAGCTAGGTGAAAAAAGGATCTTTAATCATCATATTTCAGGAAATGACAATTTAAATGTAAGTAACATTAGAGACATATGGATTGCGTTTGTGTGCTTCATTGCTATTGAATGAAAAATAAACAGAAAGAATAGATTTACGATACCAATTAAATAAAAAAATTTAATCTTTGTATGCTACCATGACAGGCCACATGTCTGGGCTAAGGTGGAAACCTCAAGTACAATCGATAAATTTATTTGCTAACCGACAGTTAGTAGAACTTTTACATCCATGTGTGTTTTATTTCTTTTTGTTACTGAAGCTGTACTTTTTAATTTACTTAAGCAAGTCATTAGCTGCTAAGGAGTTGTTTTTAAACAAATTTTTAATTTAATATAGGGTTTTCTCTGAAAATTCAGAATGTGTTTATTTTACAGTTATGTTAAAAAGTAAGTTAATGGTTAATTCAACATATTAGAATTATTTGAAATAAATGTTAGTCTAAAAATTTAATATTTAATTGTTAGTGTATTTGAATTATGAAATGTAACCAACAAAAATTGGTCACAGAAAGTAAACACAATAAATTGGAATTTTTTCCTTTGCATTACTATTATATTGCTCATGTATGTTTTGATAAATATTTAATAAGTGAAATTTGGTATTGAGTTAAAATTTAATTCAAAATTTTACTAAAATAAATCTGGCCCGCCGGCTGCTTTCAGGTCATGCATGCGGCCGACATACAATTTGAGATAACTACAGTCATAATTTGATTTTCATATGAGCTCAAAAATATGAATTCTGTAATGAATTATCAACTTTAAGTAAAGGTAACAAGTATCAGGCAGCAGCATACAGAGCGTTTCTAAATGAATATCGGAGTTTTAACACTTTGTAGTATTTATTACGTAAAATTTAAAATCATAATTAATACGTGAAATGAAAGAGCAACTCAAACAGTTCTGTTTGTTGATATGCACATGCGCCAGAAAGCGCTGGTAGCAAAAATGGCGACTAGTGAACAAAAAGGTTTTTGTGTTCTGCAGTTTGCAAAGACTGAATCTGTAGTTACTGTGCAATGTGGGTTAATTAAAAACATTAAATATTTTTATAGAATCACATTACATACTTTTCACTTTTTAAACATGTGGGAGATATATAGCGTTCCCATGCTAGTCTAAATGCATATTCATCTAATATCCTATAAAAGGTTTCGCTATTCAACCTGGGCCATCTCTATCAGTAATCCTTACTGATATTAAAGGCCTAACCCTTTCAGATTTATTTATTTATTTACTTATTTTCAAATTTAAAAATGGTGTTTCAGTGGCACCATCTAAAAAATAAATAAATAAACTTGGTACAGTGCATATTACCTCAATAAAAAAGTTTCTTCATATTAGCATATGAGGCATATTGTTGTGTGCATATGGGTTCGTAATAGATTGAATGCAGAAGTCCGATAAAAAGTCAATAAAATTTAATCTTATCACCAGAAATATAACAAAGTGTTGGATTTTTCCACAAAGATTTTCATATAATATCACACAGTAGTTACATTTTAAACTACTAAAACGCTAAAGAGAACATAATCCAAAGCGCAGAGAAAGCTAATCCAATCTCACAGCGAATTCACTACAATCACAACAGATCACTAAAACAGCAACTAAGCTGAGAAGTTTCTCTCCGGCTTTTATAGCTTTTTATATCAGCCGCGTGAGAGATTTCTGGAAAGCAAAAAGAGGAGAATTATGGTTACGGCTAACATAGTAGTCAATTGCATTTATTCAAATTAAATATCAATTGCCGAGATAAACTTTTATTCAATGTTAAATGCAAGTGCTCTTGTATTTTAATTTTCCAGCGTAGCTTTCTCTTAAAATATGTTATGCATTGGAAAAAAGCTACAATTTTAATTATAAATCTATTAAAAATATCTAACTAAATGCAAAATACGTAACACTGCCCCCTTCCCAAGGGCTGCACGTCTCGGGCAGTCCAATCCCTGGACAGGAAGCCATCAATGCAATAATAAACATTACATTAAATAACAAGCAACATAAACAATAATTGCAATAAGTAACTTAGAACAAATCAAATCATATCAAATACAATTTTAGAAACAAAAAGGACCATGCTCTTAAACTATTTACATTATATACACTACGTACTATAGCCATAGTAAGGAGCAAATCTGTTGTACTGAATGACTTTAGGATTAGAGTTCGATGACTTATGGATCCGAACTACGACGGTGTTCAGCCTGTTTAGTACTGTGTATGGACCATCCCAAGGTGACTGTAGTTTAGGACAGAGTCCTTCCGTCGAGTCCGATTCCACAAGCACACCTTGTCTCCGTCGTTGAATTCATGTACAGTAGCTTCATCTGCTCCGTTGCCAAGTTGACTTGCTCTCGTGCAAAATTGTGCATTACTTCAAACCGGGCCTGTAGATCTTGAATGAAGCTTGAATCAGGCGATGAAGGCGCATTCGGAGGACGACCAAACAACAGATCACTACGCAGACAAAGGTAACGACCGAAGAGCATCTGAGATGGAGAATAGCCGGTAGTTTCGTGGACAGCACTGCGGTAAGCCAGTAAAAGCAGTGGGAACTTCTTGTCCCAGTCCTGTTGGTTTCTGGAGACCACCAACGTGAGGTTATTAAGGATGGTTCGATTAAACTTCTTAACCATGCCGTCCGGCTGGGGATGTAAAGGCTTCGTTTGGGTTTTGTCAATGCCGAGTAGCTTGCAGAGCTCCTTGATTATAGCCGAGTTAAAATTCCTTCCCTGATTGGAATGTAATTGAAGAAGCACTACGAACCTGGAAATCCATTGTTGTGTCCACAGTAGCAGAGGTAATCCTCTGCTACTGTGATAGCTTTTTGATCAGGAATAGGATACGCTTCAAGCCACTTGGCGAAGTAATCAATGACAACGAGGATGTATTTGTTCCATCAGCAGTTCATGGCAGAGGTCTCAAAATGTCAAAGGCGATGCGTTCAAAAAGCGCTCCTACACTGTAACGTTGCAGCTTGCCTCGGCTGCGTTTCTTCGGTTCTTCCCGACCTGCACAGGCATCGCTAAATCGGTACCACTTTTACACATCATTCTTTGCATTACTCCAGTAAAAGCGCTCTCGAACTCTCTGCAGGGTCTTCATTATTCCAAAGTGTCCCCCTGTAGGTCTACTGTGCACTTCTTCCGGATTTTGGGAATATCAGCTGCCATAGGAATATCTTTCCATCATCCGACTCGAATTTTCGGTACAAGACGCCGTTTGGTATGTGGCGGAGTCCCAGAGTGCCCAATATTGTTTTGTTGTAGGACTATAGATCGAAATGACCTGCCTGGTGGGTTTTCTGTTTGAGGACTACATTAAGTCAATTATTTGTTTAATGTCACCATCTTCTAGTTGGATTTTCCTGACTTCTTTGTCACTCCATGGGTCTTGATCAGCCAATGTTGATGTAATTTGCTGTGCGACTGGATTAACAGCTCGTATTTGGTTTCAACCCTTGAACAATATCGGCAGCTTTCTGGGCAGGATCTTCTAGACAGAGCATCGGTGTTTCCATATGATGATCTTTTCCGATAACGGATAGTGATGTCAGATTCCTGCAGTCTCTGTATCCACCTAGCTATTTGGTTTTCAGAATTCTTGAAATTTAAAAGCCAGGTCAACGAAGCATGATCCGTGCGGAGCCGGAACTTTCTGCCAAAGAGGTAATGATGGAAATGTTCTACGGCTTTAACTATGGCGAGCGACTCTTTCCTGGTGACACAGTAATTCCTCTTCGGTTTTGATAGCCACTTGCTCCAGTAGGCCACCACACGTTCTTTGCCGTTTATTTCTTGGGACAGAACAACACCGACACTCTCATTGCGGGTAACTCACATCTCGTGTGGAGAATAAAGGGTTTGTCGAGCTGAAGATACGCCAGGATTGGAGCCGATGTTAAAGCTTCCTTCAAGTTTTTAAATGCATCCTCACATTCGTTTGTCCACAAGAACTTCTGTTTGCGTTCTGTCAGCTTGTTAAGGGGTCTTACGATAGAAGAAAAGTCCTTTACGAACTTCGTATAATAGCGCAAAGCCCCAGGAAACTTCTTAACTGATGAATATTTTCGGGGCGTCTCCAGTCTTTAACTGCTAACACTTTTTCTGAATCTGCACACACCTTGGGCAGAGATAACATGTTCGAGGTAACTCACTTCCTATCTGAATAATTTGCATTTAGCGAGAATCTAAATTAGCTTCTTTCAGTTTCTACGATTTTCTAGATGTTCTTCAAATCTCTTTCTGACGATGATGATGTCATCTCTGCGATTTCCTTGCTGAGCTGCCTCAATTTCATGGCATACACCAGAGCACTTTTTTAAATCCTTCACATCCGCCATTCTCATAGCTTTCTGTATCTTGAGGTCCCCGATACCATCGACAAAGTATTGCAGGGACAGGATTTCACTTGTTTCTCTGGGGCACTCTAAAAATCCAAAGTGAGATAGCCTTTCAACATCCGTGGCGAACTCTTGAAGTGCTTCTGTGGGTTTCTGTTGCCGGGATTTTAATTGAGGCCTGTTGTAGTCCTTCAAACATTTCTCCTCAAAGCGCAGTTCTAATGCGCCGGATAGAGCTTCGAAATCTAGCCTTTGGTTTTCTGGGAGAGTTTGAAGGATATCCGGCTGCGTCTGATCTCAGTGAAGCGGCGAGATGGCAGGCCTTAACTTAGGAATCCCATCCGTTCGCTTCCGCCACTATTAAGAATTGTGTCTTATACACTTGCCAAGATATCCTCCCATCGTATGTAGATAACATCTAAGACGGACGAGGAGGTAGGGATAAAAATTTAAAAGACCAGAATTGCTTCCTGCTGTCGCTATGCACTTCTTTAAGGCGACAACAGCAGAAACCCTGTCATCAATTTGTTGTTGGATGGCAAAAACTTTTCCTTCGATTCGTTGCTCCACGGGAGAAACTCTTTCTTCTATTTGTTCTTTTACAGAATAAGCTCTTTGTTGTAGTTGTTCTTTTACCGAAAAAACTTTCTTCAATGTGTCCAACTTTATTTTCAACGGCGTTAATTCTCCCTTCCATAGCTTCAAATTTGTTTTCTGTTATACAGTCAATCTCTTTTTTTTTATTTCCTCTTGTCCTGCTTTCATCTCTGCTTTAACAGGTTCTCGGCCCGCCATCATCCCTTCTTTAACAGATTCTTCGACCGCTTTCAGCTCTTCTTTAACGGATTCTTGGCTCGCTTTCATTTCTTCTATAGCGAAGTTGAAGGCCCATTCCATCTTTTCCTGAAAGGCAGAAAATGCAGTTATCAACTTAGTTGTTCTTCCATCGCTCTTGTTATTGGCATTCCAGTCCCACTTCTGACACCAAAAAGAGTTGCGTGCGTACTGGTTTGTTATAGATTGAATGCAGAAGTCCGATAAAAAGTGAATAAAATGCACTCTTAATCACCAGAAATATAACAAAGCGCTGGATTTTTCCTCAAAGATATTCGTACAATATTACACAATATGACTCAGTAATTATGTTTTAAACTACTAAGATATTAAATAGAACGCAATCCAAAGCGCAGAGAAAGCTAATCCGATCTCACCGCGAATTCGCTACAATCAACAACAATAGCTCACTAAAACAGCAACTAAGCTGAGAAGTTTCTCTCCGGCTTTTATAGCTTTATAAATCAGCCGCGCCAGAGATTTCTGGAAAGCAAAAAGAGTAGAATTATGGTTATGGCTAACATAGTAGTCAATTACATTTATTCAAATTAAATATCAATTACCGCGATAAACGTTTATTCAATGTTAAATGCACGTGCTCTTGTATTTTGCATTTTCCGGCGTAGCTTTCTCTTAAAATATGTCACGGTCTGCATTGCATGGGAAAAAAACAATTTTAATTAGAAATCTTATTAAAAATATCCAACCAAATGCAAAATTCGTAATAATATTGTATTGTGCGCACCGAATGCTTTGTCCCATAAATGGCAGAAACTTGGCAAGAAAGGTTCTGCCAAGTGAATGCATTACATATTTCAGAAATAAACCTATTAGAACTGGGCCGTTGACGACATCTTTACTCCACAAAAAGTTAATCTTTTGTAAAAAACTTCTACATTAAAGGCCATAGACAATTTTCCATAAAATGTACGTTGCAATTTTTGTTTGGTTTGCTACAAGAATTATTCATCTCGAAATATTTCTAATTTAAGCTCAGAACCATTTAAAACCTCTGTAATGAGATGTTTTGCCAGATGTGGCAAAAATGCTAATAGTCTTGGATAATGCAAAACGTTTTATAAGCACTCATTCAGAATTTAAATGTTTGTAGATAAAACCTTAGCTAGTTATTTGTCTTGCGAAGGAATTAATTAGAAATTTATCTTACCAGAGCTCCAAATTTTTTCAAACTATGGGATGCAGGTGTTAAACCTTTTAAATACCACATGGCAATTCATTTCTTACTTAAAAAGGATTTTCAACATTAAATTGTATACTCATCAGGTTATTTTGAAGCAGAATATGTGAAAAAATGTGCAGTGCCTTCGACGAGACGCGAACCTGGGCCTCTTGAATACGCACCGATAGTATTACGGTTACACCACGAATACATATTGGAAGGCGGGAGAAAATACCTCGTAAAGTAAACCATTACCAGAGCTCCCGACTCGGCAGTAAGCCATACAGCATTGAATATTTTGACACCAGAGAGTATCTATAAATTATCTAGCAATCACACAATCCGAGTCAGCTTGACAATACCATTGCAAGAGTCTGCAGCTCCTTAACGTCTTCTGAACATACCGTTGGTTTTAGTCTTAGCAGGAGGCCATGGAGGTAGGAAATGAGAGGAGAGACCCTAACTGGTTTTTCCCATGCAGTATTAAGAAGCAGTAGCCCACCCCTCGTGGAGGCGAAAACATTCAGTGACTTGCCATTAAGATAAATTGTTTTTGACATGATCGGAAGTAAACATTTTGTAATTACCTCCTAAATATGCGTATAAATGTATATATTTTCTTTTTCTATAATATTTCAGAGTCCTAAGTATGTGAAAAGAATACATCTTTAAACAACATTTCATTCTCAACGGAATTAAATGCCATACATTCCCCAGAACAGTTTAAGTTAAATGAAATATTTTCACAAATTTTCTTTAATAACATTAGAAAGAAATTTTAAGTTAATTCGATTTTATTCGGTTAACAGGCACAAAAATTAAGACCAAATTTTACTGTATTATTAATACACTGATTATCATACATTAAGGAAAAATCACAAAAGTAGCGATAACTCCCTCAAAAATAAGCCAAACCGTGTAAAATTTGAATATGTTGCCAAGTAAGAGTAGCTGAGTAAAACTGCAATATGCAAATTAGTGGCGCTGCACTCAGAATAAGTCATCTGCGAGGAGCATAAAAATCCATGTTTGAGAACAAGCCCACATACTTCAGTGTGATAGTGGCATCAGAAATCCGAGATAGCCAATTCGTAACGGCCAGATGGCTAAATGTGAGTCCTTCTGTGGTTCATAGACATTTTTAGGCAATTTCAAACCACAAATTCGGCATCTAGGAGGTTCCGCTAACGACGGCCAACTGCTACTACGAGCGCTGATGACCCATATTTGACATTACGTGCACGCAGGAATAGAACCGCTACTCCAACTCTTCTTAGATCCTCCCTTACTGCATCCACCGGAAGGTTGGTATCAACGTCAACTGTGCGTAGAAGTTTTGACGAAGGTGGTCTGTATGCGAGGCGACTAGCTATTTGCTTGCCACTCACATCACGCCATAGGAGGGACCGTTTGCAGTGGGCACGACAACATGTCCACTGGACGCCTGATCAATGGAGGGCTGTTCTCTTTATGGATGAGCCCAGGTTTAGTGTAGAAAACGATAGCAGGCGTTATTTGATATGGAGAGAACCTGGAACCCATTATCGTCCGTCAAACATCCGTGAAAGAAATGCATACGGAAGAGGCAGTGTCTGTGTTTGGGGTGGCATCTCTTTGGATGGACGCACAAACCTCTATGTCTTTCCAAGGGGAACCGTGAATGCTCAGGTTTATAGAGATGACATCCTTGATGCCTATGTGCGCCCATATGCCGGGGCAATAGGTGATGCTTTCCTGTTACAGGACGACAACGCAGGACCACACTGGGCTCGCATCGTAGATGATTATCTTCAACAGAAAAAAATTATGCGCATGGAGTGGCCAGCTCGATCCCCGAACTTGAATCCTATCGAGCACGTTTGGGATGCTTTAGGGAGACATCTAGCTGCTCTCAATCCGCCCCCTTAGACCCTTGCCCTGCTTGCAACTGCTTTGCAAAAGCAATGGCTCTCTCTTCGGAAGGAACTGATAGATTGCATGATTGAAAGCATCACACGTCGCTGTATATGCTATATTGCTTCTAGAGGCGATCATATTCCATATTGAAGGTACTTTTCCTATAGCAAACTGACACCTTCGATTTGTTCATTTTATACATGTGCTAATTTCTATACTACCACAATTGTCTGGTAATTTCTTTTTATGTTATTTGATACCTTACTATGTGTTGTATATTGTGGGTAAGTTTCTTAAAATTCTACATGCAACTTCTTCAGTAATCGTGATTTTTGTGATTCTACCTTAATTTGTAATAACCAGTGTATTAAAATTATGCATTATTTCTTTTCTATTTACAGCGCTTCTTCCTGAAATACTTTCTCAAATGTGAGATGGTATTTTTGCTTCTGAAGCATAATTTAAGTAAAAAATCAGGGTCACTTTATAATTAATACTCTGTTCGATTCATTTCAAATTAGAGCGCATTTTTAGTGAAATACTTTAAATATTGCTTGATTTCCATGTACTTAACTTTCTAGAGGTATTTCTGAAACGTATTAAAAAAAGTTTTTTGTTTTTTTTAAATATTTAAAATTTGTAACTGAGTTATAATAAAGGAAATAAATTCTTTTAATGTCATTTTCTTTTTACCCTTAATTTCAACAATACATATTCTAAAAATTCTTCTTTACTTTTTTTTTTTTTTTTAAGTATGCATCTGACTGTGCTTTACAACACCTTTTAACACATTGCTTTCCAATACGAACAAATCTTGCTTAAACAGTTTTATAAATATATTTGTTTAGTACTACATTTATTCACAGTAACATGTACATGAATTTTTGAATGAATAAATCCTTCATTTCCAAATACATTTATAAATAATTTAATAAATATTTACGTATTTTGTTAAAAGGAAATACATGCTTTTACACGGATATGCAATAATACCGATATATATATTCATTCATTTTCGGCGTGAGCAAATCTTTTAATTTCTGTGCATTCACTATATTTTTCGAGTAAGGTAATTTACAACAATTTAGCATATATCAGAAAATTTACATAAGAAATATGTATAAATATAAATTGAATGAAAATTACATGCATTATTTTTAGTATGCACTCAAAGGTCAGTTTTCATTTGAAATTCATCCACGAAGGCATTTTCCTCTTTAGACAGAGAGCCCTTGCATGCCTTACGCTATTTAGAAAACTTAACATGGCCTATGTGCCTAATTATAAATATTTTAACATACATAATTTTATATTTACATTTAGCCATCAAGTTTCACATTTAAAACAATACATTCAAATTTAAATTTTCTAGTAAGTATATTTTGATAGAACATTCAATACATATCAAAGCGATTTTACCCAGTTTAATAGGTCTCTGCTAATATAATAAGTAACAGCTATCCATTTCACATTTAAACATTACCCTGATTGTCATTAGATCGCCATCTTGATTGCCTTACTTTGCATAGTATTGCTTCATTTTTTAAGCGAAACGAGAAATATTTATATATAAAAAGGAGTAATTTCATTCTTTAAAAAAAATGGTAAAGTCTCATCGGCTGAAAAAAATCTGTCAAAGAATATCTAACTCAGAATTTTTAAAAAAGGTTAATTTTTGAATCATATCTTTTAAGATATCATTTAACATGAACTCTTCTTTTAAATTTTGAGATATTTCCAAAATCATATGACTCCTTCTAAGAATGGATTTTCCCAAAATAATCAAAGGGAAAGGGTTAACTTTAATGATGTCTTTTAAGACATCATTATTTTTAAAATGTCTTAAAAAACATCAATAAAATTTTTTAAGACATCATTTAATGTCTTAAAAGACATAATTAAAATAAACAAAAAAGAAGGTGGGTTTCTTTTAGTCCTATGGCGCTTTGATTTATGCACGCCATTTTTGGTTGTGTGTGTTGTTGCTGCAGGTAA
>KK117494.1:4345-24531 GCA_000611955.2 Stegodyphus mimosarum
TTTTTTTATTAGTACTAAGAAATTGGTCTGTTCAGTCACTCCATTTGTTTGAGCCGGGAGGCTTTTAAGAAACATGGAGATTTTGCTTGGGGTTATTGAAAAATGTTTATGCATTTTAGGGTACTCACAACGCGCCCTGTTTTTAGCAAATATGTACTAAGAAAAGTTATATTTAATATTATTTTGAGTCAGATCAACCAATTAGTTCCTTTCTCTATTTTCTAACCAGTTCGTTTTAGTAAGTTTATATTTAAGTTGTATTTTATTTTAGTTTGTCCGGCGCCTAGAGAGATTGAGTATGAGTTTAAATTTTAAAAAGTTAAAAGTAAAACCCCCTTAAGGATTAAAGTTTTTCTCTATTTAACAATGGTGCCGTGACCAGGATTTCTCTATTTAACATCTTCTAATATAAACGATGACAACAGGTCCAGCTAACAACTGGAAGATCCGTTGCTTGAATCCGGGAGAGAGCATAAATTTGTTTGACCTGTCTTGTTTAAAAAAACTTAATGTCTCTATAACTCGAACGGCAATAAAAGGTAATGCTATATATCCTGTAATGAGAAAGAGTTCACCAAATATTTCTTTATTTCGTTGCTAAATGATTACCTTTGCCATTTCGAAATAATCATATAAACGTTTTATAAATTATTTATTCCATTTTTTACATAGCTTCTTCCTTTGATGTTTATTTTGTATGATGCTTAAACGGAGAAAACTGTTTTTTCCACGAAAGGATATTAAATTAATATTTGTGTCATGCGTCTTTATGGACATAAATATTAAACCAAAGCTAAATATTAACACATTTTAAGTGATTATAGATCAAAACAACTATTATAATAATGAATCGATTCAGACTGCATAGCATGTACTTAAAAGTCTTTATTCGGCTATATACGCAGCCGTTGATCGCAGACATGTATACTTCAAAATGTAAAAATTCTTTAAGTAACAAAAATACTTATGCTATTGCACTTTTAAATTAAAATATAGTTTTATAAAAATGACGAAATCTAACTTAATCTACATTCCTTCCGTTCTTATGATAATAATTGTACCCATTTTAAAACCTAAAAAATAAATGTTTTGCAAAATCTCATGATAAAAATTTAGGGCTATATTTAATTTCAAAATTTGGGAATATCTTAGACTTTTCAGTGTCCCAAACTCATCCCCAACGTTTTGTTTCAGGGTTGGTTAAGATTTAAAATAGTTTGAGGTACTTTATTTTCCCGTTTCATATCATTCAGTGAAAAGAAATACAATTTAGTAGTGTACAACATTCTTTAATTTATAAATTTCTTACATCTAATATTCAGAAAACATTTTCATACAAGTAAGTTTTAAGTTTTCTAGTGAACAAATATATTAATAATATTCTCATAAAGTTTTATTTATTTTATATCATAGTCATACAAATCATTCAAAAAGAATCATCAGTTTATAAATATTTTTAATTTAATCATATAGTATAACGAGTTGGCTATCTTCTACTGTGTCCTAGAATGTGAATTCTATCAAGATGTCTTTTTTTAAAAAGGAAACTGATAAAAAACTTTTGATAAAAGCTCTTCATGAGAGTCCGCATATCACTGCTCATCACGAGATTCGAACCTGAACCCATCCGTACCGCAATAGGTTTTCCTAACTACTATACCGTCTAGGCGGCTTAAGTGAGAGTGTTTGTCAGTACATCAAAAGATTCAAGAATAAATGCTATTAGGAAGGCAGTGCTCACCCAATCTCAGTTGAGATCATACATATTTGAAAACTTGCATATGGTATATTACAGAGTTGCAATCAATTACGCAAAGCATAGAAAATTTATCTGAATTGAGTTGGATAAGAGTTACCTTATCTAAAGGAAAATTCTTACCGTTTCATGAATAATTTATTTTTCTAATACAGCTCTTTGAAAGTATACGAATTTGTTACGAGTACCTTTCCTCGTACGGAACATAAAGCAGGGAAAATTGTAAATGAAAACTGACAAACAGAATTTTATTTTAAATTGAATATTCATGTTATCATTCTTACATTCTATATCATTTAAGTACATTCATTTCAATTGTTCCTTGAGATAATGTAATGCCGTAATATAATTTGTAAGTGGAAGTTTCGTAATTTCAAACTGAGTCACGTACGAGCAAGTTACAATTCATTTAACTAAAACTATAAGAATTAAAAAGGATTTTCATATGTTTCGTTGTATGCATTTAATCTGTAAAATGCGGAAAAAGGGAGAAATCCTGTCTTTGAACACATAAATAATTCTTTCTAGTCTAGCAAAAGATTGCACCAAATTCATTTGAATTTTCGTTTGATTTAAAAATGCAGTCTCTCAAATTAACTCAATAAAATTTTAATTTTAAATTTCATATTGTAGCAAACACACAATAGCTGAAATTACCGAAATATTTTTAGAAAACCGCCAAAATTCTAGAAATTGCTTTAAAATTCCGAAAAACTTACGCTAGAAAAAATATTGTTTGATCAATCCCATGATCCAACTAAAGCATTTACCAACTAAAAACTAACCAAACTAAGGGACAAGCTCTTGCTGCTATTCATTAGCGGGGAGATCGTTTATGGCTTATCCATCACTCTAAGGGGAAACGAACACACCGCTCTAGGCAATGGCCCATCTTAAAAGCGTTTCCTGAAAGCAAAACAGACCTTTTTGGAGGGATTTGCTAGATAAAAATACAGCCGTTTTCAGAGCATTTTGTTCCGAAGGGTCAGCCCGTTAGTGCGTTAATTTGCTCCAACGTAGGAGTCCAGAGCTAGGGGACGACCGACGTCCCCAAAAAACTGTAGGTGAGTCCATCAACATCCCCAAAGGCGCAACAAAGTCGAGCAGGTACGTATTGTCGTCCGTAAATATTCAGGTTTAAGGACTGAAAGGGATAAGCACACAATTCCGTAAAGATGGAATCTGCTTTTTCTTTGCCATGAAAATCTTTAAAACAGGAGAGTATTAACTGATAATCAAATTTGTTTTCAGTCATAGTGAGTACGCTAAGAGTCAAGAGTGACTGCCTCGAAGTACAATCGTCTAAGATTTTCAATGAAATGAGAAATCTACGTTCCTACACCCGCCAAGAAACTTCTTCCTTTGTCTGTAAAACGTTGATAAGATAAGAGGCCATGACATCAATTTTCAGTGTTTTGATTGGTTGAAAATGTTCTTAATTATCTGCAAGAGGTTCTTTACTTGTCCCGCTATCTTGGTCGTTCCTGAATCCGCCATTTTGGAACAACAGCATGCACAGATGCAATGTGAGTGATGTCATCGACCGCAAAGCAAATCCTTCAACAATTTCTTCTGATTTTGGAAAGAAAGGTGATTCAGTTGGATGTGTAAATATTCTTCTAATTCGAGGTTTATTTCCGAATGACATAGTCTGTAAGACGTAAACTTACAGGTAGAGAAATAGCGAAGGTTAACTATCCTGGAAAGTCTTTACGGTAATTATGCAAAATTAAGTATGCTGCAATTCCCTATCAATCATGAACGAGTAAAGGAAATATGGCAGAATGTATTTTGGAAACACTGCATCCCATCCCAGCCCGAAGTGAAGACTACTCGAATGAGTTTGACGTTCAGAAAATATTTACTTCCGCAAGTGAAGCGTTCGTCTGATGAAATGGACTTTAATTATTACGGTGGCATAATTAATTCCATAATCCCAAGACAGTGCATGAATAAAAAGAGTTCTCTGCGCAAGAAAGCACGTTTAGAAGATAAGATACGCGAGGACGATTGGCTGAGCCGGCATGCAAATTCATGTTTATAATCAAAAATGTTTCAAGGTGCTTCAAATGATGAAATGATGCTGAAACTTGATTCTTTACCAAAGAATATGTTTCATCTCGGGGATATTTTTGTGACTGTATCGTGTTTCTTATTTTTGACACGTGTTCTTAGGTTTGACTCGTTCCTTTGAAGGCTCTGAAAGTCTTTCGATTGTAAAGAATGATGTATGTCTTTCGAAACAAAATGTCAACCGAGAAATAATTATATCACTCCAACGATTGTTTCAAAGAAAAAATTTTACACTGGAATTCGTACCGGGGTTGGAATGCGCTTTAGCCCACTGCTTGGCGGCGGTTGTTTTTGAATGAGCAATAAACGCGCCAACATGGGCAACTCCGTATATCCGCCAACATGGCTGACTGTTTGTACGTTGCAACATTTGCAATTTGTACATTGTGCAATTCGCTGAAGTTTTTTTTAAGTTTAAAAGGAACGCCGTGCACATGGCATTTTCTAGTAATTTATTTTCGTTATTTTAGCTTATTTTGTTCATTTTTGTACGTTGCCTACATTGTGCAATTCGTAGATGTTTTTTTAAGTTAAAACGGAACGGTGTGTACATGGTATCGTTTGTAATTTTAATGCCCTTTTAAAAAAAATTCCTTCTTTCTTTGATGCCATTTTGGTTACGTTTTCGCGGAGCGTGTCGCGAAGGTTATGTAACGGCATAAAATGTGTAAGTATTACAACATAAAATGTAAATAATTAATTTAAACGTAACTCACAAATATTTTAATGATCATAATGTTCGTTTTGCATATTATTTTATTATCTTTTTGTGGCGACAGTTTCCATACTAATTTATGCTTTAGAATTCTATGTTTTGTTTACAATAGGTTTTCGCGGAGCGTGTCGGGAAGGTTGCAATTGCAAAGACGTTTCGCAGAAACGCGCCGAACTGGCGATTTTCAAAACATCGCCAAGCAGTGGGCTAAAGCGCATTTTCACCCGTACCGGAACGTGGTCTGTTGAGGAACGAACATTTACTTAAACTGGACTCAATATATAGCGAAATATGTACCGTTATGAAGGAAACTCTCATTTCTAAATCTCTTAACTATTTTGTGAGAATGTAGTTGGTTGGTGATATATATTTTGATCGTGAATATGCTGGTAATCCAGACCGTCCAAATGAATTTCATGAATTGCAGGACTCTTTGTGTAAGTGCATTGCAAAATTTATTTCTAGCAAAATTGCAGAACTTTTGTGTCTTTTGGTTGCCAAGTAGGTTATAACAATCAGCTAGCGCATGAATGCTTATCAACAAGCAGTGCCGAAAAATGTGAAAATTATTTTTACCAAGCTTTGTTTACTGTTAATTGGACTGAAATAGCAAACGGCTTTATTCATCAAAATGAATGCAATATAAATTTTAGTAAAATAATTTTTATTGATGACGTTTTTGATCTTATTAATATAAATGATGTACTGAGTAATGTTCAAAATTTGTATGTAGGCGAAGAAATTGATTTGTTTAAAGATTTATTGAATAGTACCTTTTGAAAGAAATAAATACCAGGATTTCTAAATTATTTTTTCTTTATATTTTCTTTTGTGTCAAGAAATTTTTTGTAATTTTTTTAAAAATCTTGCTCAGATTTTGTAATGACGTATTACAAGATTTTACATTTCATCGATAAAATATGCAAACGTTAACTGCTCCCAATGAGTGGTATTTTCTTAGCATGTATATGGGTATTGGATATTTCATTGCATTTTCCCTAATAACGCTTAGGACTCTTGAGACTCTAATAATATATAGCTTAATTATGCTTATCTTTAAAAATCCTAATTGAAAGTTTATTAAATGTTAAAATTAGACAGAATCAATATTAAATGTATCTATACTGCTGATTGTACTATGAAATGATTTATGATATTTGTGTGTATACTGACAAAAGGAGCTTCTGTTTTTTCCCACTCGCAGTCGATCTGAAACCGATAAAAATCTCTTAAGACTCATTCTTTAGGTAAATATAATAGCTTTCTATAGAACATTTTCTAAAGCTTGTTGGGAATTCTGGGTAGATAGTTTAAATTCGGTACGTTTATATCCTCATTTGTGTAAAACAGTAAATATTCTGCAGTGGAACATTTATTTCGTATTTAGTTCTTGATGTTATGTTAAGAAACTTGTTCTAGTATGAGTATTCTTTACTAAGAGAGTATGTTTAACGTAGGAAAATTTGAATGAGTTAGATATTCTTTGAAGTTTTCGTCTTGAAAAAGGGTGACATTTAGTATCAATTACAGTTGTCCGAAATGCGTAGAAGGTTCTTATGCATATTTACAATGCACCATTATAAGAAAATGGAAACGTTTTTTTGGTGTAATTCTGTATTGAAAAAAGAGTTTTTCCTCATTAAATGGATATTAGTCAGAAATATTAGGTGATATGATGAGGATTTTTAAGAACAAATTTCTGTATTCGACGTATGAAAAATAAAATATAACGTAGATTTTGGTAAAATATCTCTTACTATTCTTTCTTTGGTTCCATCTGTAAGTATATGCATATTGTTAACGATGCGTTATATAAAAGCTCTAGTAGTATTTAGCAAGATATCATTCATAAGAAAGTGCATTGGTAAATAAAATTAATGAAAGGAAATCGTAGTATAGGAAATTATAAAATAGACTATAAGTGAAGTTGGATAGGGAGTTAATTAGGTTGGAACTGAATTAAGTTCGAATAAATGGGTTAACATTATGCTCTAGAAATAAAAGTATGCCAATAAAACAAAATTTAAAGAGATGAAATTGTAATTCATGTGTAAAATCATTGAACGCTGGGTAATTTCATTTCTGAATCAATACTGAAAGTATTGACCATAGGAATTACTTTGCACATGCAACGTAAAAAGTTGTTAGTTTCTCTTGAAAATTGTCCATGAAAGTAGAAATAGCATAGTCAGGGTATTTATTCTCCTATCAATAAAATTCCGAGTTCGATACTCAAGGATCCCATTCCGGATATGAGTTCTTGGGGTATTTGAGGATTCCCTTGCCAGTGTGGTTTAATTTATATTGGTCAAACTAAGACAGCCTTAAAATTTTGCGTTAAGGAACATGAGGCATATGTTAGAAAAAGGGAAACACAGAAGTCCTCTGTTGCCCAGCATTGTGTGGTCCGAAAATCACACTTTCAATTTTTCTGAAGCCAAAATTACTCTAAAGCATGTTTGTTCCCTTGATGAATTAGATTTCCTAGCAGCATTTCAAATTCAAAAAAATCTTTCTGTTCTAGTTAAATGAATTAATTCCAATCCATCTTTGCTTTCAGCCTATAAGGAAATTATGTTTTAGTTCTCGTTTCATCAGTAGAGGGCTCCAGTAGCTTAACACCTGCTCAGCCATTCTTATCTTATCTAATCACTATATGTTATCTCATTCATTTGCGCTTTGACAGCTGATGATGATGGTTCGATAAAACCATCAAAACTAGTCCTGTGAAAATTTGCAAATTCAACACTGATTTTTGTTGTTTGACTTCAAATTAACTTCATTGTTGTTTGTTGATTAAAATTATATCTATTTGGTTATAAACTAACTGTCCAGAATATGTACGTAAAATTTGAAAACATTAAACCTGCCGTAAAAATGATTTCTTATATGGAGCCTTAGTGAAGATTCCCTGTAAGAACAAATGCCAGTGCAGTCTTAAGGAAGTCACAGATTTTGTCACTTGCTTTTTTTATTATTAAAAATCATACCAACAAAAAAATTATTAAAAATATTAAAGGTTTCAGATTTTAACGGTCGCCCGAAAAGGGTATGTTAAGGTTTTTTAAGCTCTCTCTTGTTAAATAGCCTAAAACATTACTGGGTTTACTATTAATTTTTAAATTTAACTCTTATACTCAACTTCTCTTGGGGCCGGACAAACTAAAATAAAATAAACTTACTAAAATGAATTGGTTAGAAAGGGAGGAAGGAACTGGTTGATTGGCCTAGACTCAAAATAATATTAAATATAACTTTTCTTAAAGCAATTAATTCACACATAGCAAGGCAAATTCCTCTTAATAAACTTAACCTGAAAACGAAGCTGGAATAAACTTAACCTGAAAACGAAGCTGGAATTACCTGGTATTCGGTAGAATAGAATACTATATCTCAACCAAGTTTTTCTATAATTCACTCATTTTAAAATAAACTCAAGAATCACAAGTTCATATTCATTAATCAAAACCTCATAAGCACCCGAGAAGAAGTATCATATTCATTACATAGAAAAACCTCATAAGCACCAGAGAAGAAATATTCAGACACCAATCAATCAGTTCCATTTCTAAAAAATCAAGCACTAGTTTTAACTTTCCTGGCACCTAAAAGTCATTTCAAATTCTATCTTAAAACATATTCAAAAATCTTTAATAAGTGGTTAGTACATATTTGCTAAAACAGGGCGCGTTGTGAGTACCCTAAAATGCATAAACATTTTTCAATAACCCCAAGCAAAATCTCTATGTTTCTTAAAAGCCTCCCGGCTCAAACAAATGGAATGACTGAACAGACCAATTTCTTAGTACTAATAAAAAAAACAAATGCAAGTATCACACTCATTTATTAAATATCTAGGATAAATTTATGGGAGACCTGGCCAGACTACCCTTACATAAAAATGCAATTAAAATTCTACATTAAATATTTCCAAGAGTCATTTATCAAGATAAAATTTTGTAGTTTAACATAATAACGGGTACTTAGAATAACTGGAACATTAAATGAATCATTTAAACTGGATTTCACACAACTTCTATAGAAATTAAAATTAACATAAATTTCTTATTTTTGACAATGACATTAAATTCTTCCAAGACACATAGTTTTTATGTATTATATAATGCTTTATATTTTTTTACCTGTTACGCAAGATTTAATTAAGACAACTACCAAAGAAAATATAATGTAACTCACAGTTGAAATACCGGAATTTCATCATCATAGGCTATAAGCGACGTCATCAGAGAAAGCTACAGGCTGCAGATGAATTCCGCCATTAAACTGGTCCTAGGTAACCAAATTCAAAAAGTCCACGAAAAATGACCTCTTGTAGAACCTCAAAGATGAAGAGCCCGGCAATCAAAATTCTAAAACGTTAAGGTTGAAGGAGAAACCCCCGAGGACAGAATGTTGAAACTTTTTCTTCTCACGAACGGAAAGCTTCTGTTAGTTACGAGCCCTTTCACTTCCATTTTACGGGAAAAAACCCTCAAACTCGGAAGAGTTCGCTCTGAGTTCTACTTCTCGCATAAATTTCAGGGAAAAAAATCTCCATCATTCACCGGCGGGGTACAGCCGCAGTATCGCAAAACTCTTCAGCTACAAGCCGAGTCCGTCCGCAGAACGCAAGCGCAAGCCACCTAAGCCCGAGTAAGCTTGGCCGCAGGGACAAAGGCCCTTTCTGCTAAATATTCAACTCAAAAACTCTCTCTAAGACTCCGATGAAAACTGACTTCAAAACTCGCGCAACAACCGAGGAAAACTCGGTTTCTCCTCCCACTCACAATTATAGGTCCAAAAGTTACACTTAAAATTAAATTCTTGCCAATCCGAGACTTTTCAATATAATTTAATAGGACAAGTTTAAACCCCCAAACGAATCAGAATTAAGACATTGTCTACAATAGCACCTGCGAAAACTGGAAACTAAAATTCAACCCCCCTTGCTAACAAGCGAAAAATCTAAGAAACAACAAAAAATGCTCCTTCAAAGATCCAAATTTACAACCTTTCCCATTCTTCCGACCATAAAAAGGCGGCATTCAAAGGGCTGAAACGTAAGTGAAAAGCGGGGAACCCAATACAGTGTCCACTTTCACAGCTTGGAACAAAGACAAGAGAAAAACGATATACTACTCAATGTTGCAACTGTCATCTTAAAAGGCATTTCCCACAGATGTTACTTCCGTTAGAAGACGCTCCCCTTTCTCGTTAGGAAATTGAACCGTTGAAGGAAAAATAATTGCTTAAAGATTTTAAATACGCTCTTTCAAATATATATAGATTCATTACGCTCTTCACAATTTCAAATTTCAAAAATCAACTAGAAATACAAATAAAATACTTAAATAATTGATTACTTAAATCATTAAAAACACTTAAATTAAAAACACAGAATTCGCGACACAACACTCTGAGCTCGTAGTATACCAGTCTGTTGTTGCACTCTCTACTGCTAACTCACTTCCTTATGCATTTTTAACTTCATTTTTTCGCATCGTTTTCTTTGCACCTACTCCATGTACAATTCAGCAGCAAAATCACAAAAATTTTAAAAGGAGCACTGCAGCATATATTTAGAATTCCCGATGAAGTGTTAAGTGTTGCCATAAATTTTTGTAATTCTTTTTCAGTCTTTTCTCAGTTAATCATATGAATGTTCAGTTTTCATACTAAGATAGTTAACATATTTTTTATCTTTTTATTATTAATGATTTGTGTGTGTTAAATTATTTATTAGACATTACGTTCTTCGCACTTACGCCACATAAATACGCCACATAAAATTCAATTTAACAGCAAAATCACAAAATATTTAAAAACAACATATCTTTGAATTTCCGACAGACCGTTATTGCGGGCGGGAGATGAAAATTTTCTATTCAGCAGAGTGTTACCACTGCTTGTTTTCAGATCGTTGAGTATGATAATCAAAAATTCATTAAAGTTTTACAAAATATAAAATAAAAATATTAAAACAAATTCAAAATTTAAAATTCGGGCTCCCAAGTGCACATGTTTTGGCAAGGGATTATGGTTTTCAAAATTACATGGCTCTAGGTATCGTCGTTCTTTCACAATGCGAGGAATATACACGTACACATACAGATGCTTAATTATTTAATTTCTTTAAAAATAATGCAAGGCGATAATATTTGGTAGCAACAATGTTTTGAGAAGTGATTCGGCATTTATAGTAAGCTGATGCAAAATGCAATTTCGAGACCCATATCCCTTTTGGGATAGAAAGTCTGCATTTGTCACAAGACAGTTGATAGGTCGAAAAAGATATCTTCAAATTAGTGATATGAAAAATTTACTGAAAGCCGTTATAAGGCTGTGAACAAATCTGCGAAAGATTTAAATGTGTATACTAGAAAATTACGGATTAAGTATATGGGATGCTAAGTAAAGGTAATCTCCTCTTTCATGAGAATGGTTCTCTCCACTCTGATAAATTGAAATTCGAATTTCTTAAGCAATTCACGGGAACCACTGAAATATGGGGTCATAAACTTGACTAAAAATATTAGTTAATAATCTCGGTTTAAAATATTTGTAGTAAAATCATGCCACATGCGTATAACTAGATTATTTGAATTAGGATGTTAGACCGAGTTTGTTTTCGAAAGAAATATATACAGTGGCAACAACCAAGTCATATAACTTAAGCAAAGGCTTAAGTGTCCCCCCGAGAGTCGACGTAGAGAACTCTGCGAAGCTTCTGGTTAAGATCTGTACCTAGGCAGTCTCGGCCACGGAGGTATACAAATTACGAATCTAGTGGCTCCGGAAAGGTCACTTATTGGCCGGCCTGGGGTCTGGCAAATCTTAGAGCATGGAGGTACTAGTAGCCCGAGGGGTAGCGTCCCCGGTATACTGGGTAATGGCCCTCTGCGACGGGCAGCTCGAGCGACTGGTAGGTAGCAAATTACCGACCAGTGATCCCCGTGGATCCGGGTGTGTCGCGTCGACCCCTCAAAAGTTCTGGGAAAGGGTTTGAACCCCAGTTATGAGGGGGGGAGAAGGACTCTCAGTGCGATTAAGTTCCGCGGCGAGAGACAGCCATATAAATCTTAACTTAAGCGTCGTTTCTTTGATCAGAAACATGTTATTGGCAACAAATAGACAACGAACATGTTATTTTCAGGATTTCTCAATCGCTGATGCCGCTGCTGTCTATTAAGAGATTCTGTGAGGTCAAAGATTTCAGACAACTAAAGCTTTTCAAAACGAAGCAATGACCAGTCTATAAAACACAAACACACCAAAAGACCAATGTTTTCAGGAATGTCAGATGCATCGGAGCAAGAACATGTTTTCCGATGGATGGGAATTTGATGGCGCCTCGGTAGTAAGTTTATAAATTTCCAATATAACGGGCCTTTTTTTGCGAAGCGTTTAAACACAGTAAAGGGAATATTTGGTGCTATAAAAATATTCTACTTGTATGCAATCAACATGAAGTCCGATCACACTGCATCTAGAGAACAGAATCTCAAAACTGATCATGCATAGCACGTAGACTTTTGTGTGAAAAGTATTCAGTTCGGTATTCAAAAGTTGTTTGGTAAAATAGGTATCATCAGTTACTACAGTAAATAATTATAAATTTCGTACTATTATAAAAAGCTCATGTCACACTCTGGCTGTTCATCTGAAAGAACATTGTATATGCTTTTATTACAAAGTACACATGAAAGATTTTATTCATGGAAAGTTCATAAATCTTTACTAGAATACGTTTCTGAATAAAAAGTTGAAAAACTTTAAATATAACCTAGAATCTAGAATAAAAAACTAAACTTTCATTCCAACCACGTTCATTTTCTTCGCCACAGTTATAAATAGTAATTAACTAAAAGCCATATACATTTCTCTACTATTTTCCTAAAAAAATTTTCTGTTACACTTAAAAGTTTAAAAGCGCCTAATAAGCACATAAAAAAGTAGGATGTTTTTAAGACGTACTTAAGATTGCATTTACTTCAAAGTCGAGAAATGAATATTTTATCAAGCTTTTTATTCCGTCGCTAGCAAAGATTCAATATTATTATTTATTGAGTATTACCAACTGATTCCTGAAAGTTTTTGCATCGAGAAGCAGCAACTAGTATACAGAAATTCTCTTCTCTTTTATACTTTTTCCATCAGCTTTCACATTGGCTTTGAGGAATAGGATTATGGGAAATACGTTCTGACATCAGTGATGTAAGATCACATTCTTCATCTTCTATCAAAGAGAAAAAGAGTTTCCAATGCTTTTGAAACGAAATTTTGGAAAGAGAAGAAGCTTTGGGCCCCGTCGTTAGATTTGGAGGGAGAAAGAAAAAGAAAGAAAAGAAACTGATAGAAAAAAATTGAGGAGCTTACCCTTTTTTTTATTCGTTTCTTTTGGACCTGCAACCGCATCACATCTTGTCAACAAAGAGTCCCTAAGGTGCCTAATAACTGGCGGATTGATTTCCCAGTCACCGGCCTCAAATATTTGCTTGAACTCAACTTTCTTATGATACCATTGGATGATGAGATGAAGAGAGAAGTGGGAGAAGATGAGCTATAAAAAAATAAACCAGTATGAACTCAGAAAGATTGAGAAACATCCAGCAGAAATAAAAGATAAAAATGATCGAGATCAAGAGATTTTGAAGCAGAGAGAAAATTGAAGCGCTTTGAATGTCGAACTATTTTGCCGTGCGTGTAAAATGATCTTAAAATGAGAGATTGTGAAGAATTAGGAACGACAGAAAATCTTTTCATGTGATTTCAAAAACTCAATTATATCTCTTCCTGTGTGAATAAATGTTTACAAAAAGATTAAAATACCATTCAAGCGAAAACAGTTGCAAGAAAGGCGCTAAATTCTAAGACTGTTTGCGTCTTTATAAAACTCTAAAATTTTGTGGAATTTAATTATAAAGTGCGCTCAGCTAGAATCAGCTTCTTTTACACTCCTTTGATTGAATTCAGAAACATTTAAAGGTTTAAAAGCATGTATTTGCTTGAAACTAGATTGCTAATACCTTTAATGATATTTTGTCAGGATTATTTTCGCAAATTACCTTAAATATCTTTGACTGATTTTTTTTCATATAGGTGTTATCAGACATTTAATAATGAATGCTAGCCTTGAATAATATTAAACTGCTAAGGGTACAAAATCGAAGTCATATTAACATGTAATTTTTAACGTACACTCACGTTTGTGAAAATTGCAACACCAAGAAGAAATCGTCATAATTGAATGCAATTTAATACACAGTTGAGTGGTAGTGGTACAAATAAATGATTAAATGTTCAAAGCAAACAAACAAGAACAAGAGATCAGAATCAGTATTTTGTGTGGCCACCACGCGCCGCAATAAGTGCTGCTACACGACGTGGCATGGAGTCAAACAAAGTTTGAATGTCTGACTGAGGAAGAGCATTCCATATCGTTTGTACGCGTACCCAAAGTTCGTCTGCAGACGCAACAGGACGAGGATCACGAGCAAGACGCCGACCAATGACATCCCACACATGTTCAATTGGCGACATATCCGGGGAACACGCAGGCCAAGGAAGAAGCTGTACCTGCTGCGCTGCAAAGAAGGATTTAACAATCCGAGCAGTATGAGGGCGGGCATTGTCCTGTTGAAATACAGCGCCTGGCAAGCTTTGAAGGAAGGGAACAGCTTCGGGCTGTAGAACTTCACGGATATACCGGTTGCTGTTCAGATTGCCCACAATTCGTAGCAATTGAGATCGTCTATGATATGCTATGGCGCCCCAGACCATAACTCCGGGTGTTCGTCCACTGTGGCGTTCGATAATGCACTCCGGAAGGTGGCGTTCACCGGCATAGCGTCTGACACGAATGCGGCCATCATGGTACCACAAATTAAAGCGGGATTCGTCAGAAAACACGACATGCTGCCAATCAGCACGCCAGTCTCTATGCTGATTGGCCCATTGTAGCCGCAGGCGGCGATGGTCGTGCGTTAGGGGGATCCTGTATAAAGGAGTCCGTGCGCGCAGTCCACACTGCAGCAGACGTCTACGAATTGATGAAGCACACAATGAAACACCTGTAGCTATTGACCACAGTGCTGCCAATTGTCTAGAGGAAGCTGTACGGTCCGTCCGCGCCATGCGGACCAGGTGTCTATCATCGCGAGCTGACGTCACATTTCGGGGTCCACTCCCGGATTTCCGAGTTGTCCGACACTCGTCCGTCCACTGCTTCCAAACGCGCATCACTGTGCTGCTGTTACGCTGCACACGAGAGGCTACTGCACGATACGACAATCCAGCTTCACGAAGGCCGATGATTCTCCCTCGTTCAAACTCTGTAAGTTGTTCAAATCTCGCTCTCTTTCGTCGACGAGGCATAAGTACAGATTGAGTTAACGTTTACCACTAGCAGATAACCACCGATAACCATACACGCCTCGCTACAGCCGTCTATTTATTCGGATCCATCAGCCGTTCAGAGGGCGCTGCTCAGCATACGCATGCGCTACGGATTTGCAATTCTAATCATTTGCATATCATGCGCTACTTTGCATTTCCTGAAAATTTCAGCTCACTCGCGTAAGTCCTTCATGGTGTTGCAATTTTCACAAACGTGAGTGTATTAATAACTTTTATCATAGTAAATGGATGATGTAAAAAGTAGAGATTTATTACTTTTAAAGCTTACAAAGAAAGTAAACCTGATTAACATCAATATTACATCTGTCAAAAGAAACGAAAATAAAAAAAAAAAAAAATTGAAGAAATTAACTTCAGATTACTGATATGCTGGGGGGGGGTAACATTTTGCCTAGTGTTACAGACTGCAGAAATATTTTATTCCTATTGTTGTCGCAAAACGGAAAAGATTGTAACGCTTTAGTTCTCCAGTTGTAGGATTTCCTTTAGTTCAACTAACCTTTTTATTCAAATTCTTGTCAGCTTTCCTCGCATAACTCCTCAACTTCCTCTCGTATTTCCTAGCTAGGGTGTAAATTTAAAGTTAACCGAAGTGAGTATTTAAACGCGTGAATCTCTGAGTTTAGTCAGAGAGTGTTCTCGCTAACCAGCGCACGATTCATTTCTGACCTTGCTGTTACGCTAATACGCCCCTTGGCCATTTCGAATAATCGTCACGCCTGTTACGTTTGCTGAATTAGACGTCTAAGTTAGCCGTTATTTAACGTGCTAATCCAACACTAGTCTTTCAAGACTTGAATTTAACTATGTAATAACGTTCCATTACAAGTAGTTGATGTTATTGTAAAGCATGAAGTACATGTCCTCCAGTTCTTAGTTATAATTAATAAAGGGTTGTTTTCACTCTTCTTTGCCGGTATTACTTCACACCTGTGCGAGAATTCGCCAGTTTCGTTTATAAGGTATTTCTCCCGCCCTCTTCGCATGCCTTCGCGGTGTTGTGGTCCGCATGCTCGACGCGTAACCGAGAGGTCCGTGGTTCGATTCCCTGCGAAGGCATTGCACATTTTTCATGACTCCTGCTACGAAATAACCTCATGTCTCTACACATTTTGTAGGATCTAGATTAGTTGATGTGGAGGAGGAGAGATACATCTTATATAGTTTGTATGAATAAAAATTTACTAATGACACGTATCGCAGCCTTGGCATTAGCTGTGGTAAGAAGTTCAGCTTCCGTGATTTTCGATTTTTTCTGAACCCTTAAATAGAAGAAGATCAGAAGAAGAATCTACGACGTCAGGGTTTCTTCTTTTTATTTCTGTCTTCTTCGTCATTTCGATCAAGTCACCAAAATGTGTCTGTTGCTTGCTTGAGGAAGTGAACCATCGTAATCGATATGATTGTCGCACTTCTCCGAAATGGTTAAGACAAGTCGCTTCCGCGTTGTGATTTTAGAGATTTTTCAATTACCAAAATTCTATGACGCTCAGTGAAATTCAAATTGGTATACACAAGAATTTTGTGATTTCGCAAATTTGAATATTTACCTCCAATGCGTCTCTGGCCTGACATTTGATTTCTTTGGAATCAACTTGTATAATATTTCAGCTTCATCGACATTGAAAATTTCTCGCCTAGTAAGATATATGATAACAGAAATTGTTGTTTTTCGTTCTAAATTTATAATCTTTCTGAGTTTGTTTTTATTCTAATCTAATTTTGAAATACTGCCTATTTTTTGGTAACTTTTCCTGAAGAACTGTTGCTCTGTTTTTTAAGCATATCCAATCTGACATTTGAGCACTAAAAGGGCATTATCTCTAATGTGTCTTACAAATTGATTGGCCTTTGTTTGAAGCATTTATCGAGAGATTTGCTGAGCAGATTATGGCTTCTTTGAATGGTGAACCATTTCAGTAATGCTTCTTTAATATCTTAATGCTCGAGCTTTCTCATAGTTTTTTTATACCTAAATTTTTCCCATGAACAGAAATCATCGAATCTCGATTTTTCCATATGGTACGAATTATAGATTTGTATAAACTCTATTCCTGGCAAATATTGATTTCGTATAGATTTCGAATAATGTTCGCTATACTATATACTAATGTTTCGCAACGCAGAACGCTTTATGTTTGCAACTCGCCATGCGGAGGAAATTTGAATTGAGAAACAGAGAGCAGAGTTTGGTCGTAGAATATTTGAGAGTTTCTATGTTCTGGAAAAGATGAGAAAAAAGATAATTTCGTTACCAATGTGTTTTCCAATGTGCAGTGAGAAAGCAATCATTTTATCCCAAGATATGCAACCATCTTTAAAAAAATATTTTTAAGTCTTTAAAAAAAATCCTATTTGGAGAATAGAACTTGGAAGCATTTATACTCAAACAAAACAAGCTAACACGCATCAAATTTTCATTTCCTAAAAGACTAATTAATTTTAAAGTTCAAAGTTCTTCCACCACTTCCTCCTTCCCTAAATAGTCAAATTTCGTGATTGCCATCATAATATCTATTTCCAATCAGTTGTCTGACAGCTCAATCGAAGAATTCTGACTAAATGAGAGAAATCATTTACGCTCTTTTTCTCGATGATCACGTTCAACGTATGGTATCCTAAGATATGATTATTGTATCGCCGTTTTCCTAGATTTAGTTTCACACCTATGATGCGGAGTCTTTTTTGCTTCAGGGTCTAGGGAAAAGTGGAAGTGAAGAGAAAAGAAAAGTAACGCAGAAGGTTCTTTCTTTATGGATCGATTCAAAAATCCCAAGCGGGAATGAGCTTAGAGGCTAGTAAGTGTAAGTTTTTCATTAAAATTTACAGAAATCCTCGAAAGGTTTTAAAACCTATAACAAAAGTTATAATCTAAGATATCCATACAGTTCGTTTTATCAAATTTTCATATCTCTAGAGGTTCGCTATATCAATATGACATAACATTAAATGTAGAAGAAAGTGGACGAGATTAAAGTTTCGTTAGTTATAGACTGGAGTTTGTTATATTTCGTATTTTCTATAGCGAGGTTCAACTATACATTTATTCTACAGAAATATTTGGGCATCTGAAAGGTCTAGAGGGGTTGTGAGAGTACTTACATACATTTCGAAAATGTACGTCATGTGAACGTAGGCTGAAATTCGGTTCCAAAAGGCAGGATATGATATCAGTAACAATATATATCGGGAGTTACATTATAGTGTTGAAAAGGTAAACAATGTGGTGGGATCCTGTGTACAATGGCTTGGTGTAAGGAACTTTGATTGGTCTTTCTTCCCTAATGCATTCATCAGTTGCGTAAAGATAGTGAAAGCATTCGTTATTGACTGAACGATTTGTCCATTACATTACTTAATTTTTGAACGTGATCTTTTTTTATATATTTGAGTGCAGTCTTATTCTAAGTACAGTAGCATCGAATTTAATTTTGTTTATATAGGGATTCTGCTGAGAAATTCTGTTTATGCTGAGACATTCTGCACTTTTAGTATTGGGAATCTGTGTACAAAATTTTAAGACAACAAACCGATTTTCTTTCTTACATATAACATTTCTTTGTGTTTGGAACATCAGTCTTGGGCACCTGTCTGTTATTATAACATTTACACATAATATGGGACTTAATCCTTCTTCCAATTAATACTAACGATGTATTCATTACATGTAAAGCATTAAAACTGTGGTGAATGCTTAGTTGTGATACACTAATAAGTCAAATTATGTATCTTTAATCCCAGTACGAAAATCCTGCATGCAAAAATTTACATAATTTTAATACCTAATTATCTTTTAAATAACTGGAGTGATATTATAATATTTTTAACAAAAGCATTTCATGATAAATCTCAATCAATAGAGTGAAATATTGTAAAATTATCAACCACTTTTTTAGCATTTCGGTCGATATATCACATTTGCAAGCTTTATTCACGGTGTTTCACTAAACGGAATTTGGTATCGATTTTTATCCTACTTCGTGATAAGCTTTCGAGTTCAAATTTTGTACACATACTGTTCATGTATGTACAAAATGTTGTGGATGGCAATGCAATTTACTGAATGTTTTAATTTTAATTAAGTGAATGTTTTTTTAAATTTGATTTAGATGCTTTTAGTTAATGTTCAAACGATTTATCACATATATCTTCACTTAATGAACAAACTAAAAATGTCAGAATTTTACTATTTGCACCATCGGATAGAGGGAAAAAATCTTTTAAAGGAAACTTGCATGAAAATTGTAACCTTATTTCTGAACTTTTAATTCTTTAGACTATTTTTTAAAATTTCAACGCCTAAAAATATATAGTTTCATAAATTCGTACGTTTTCATTAATTTAAAAAATAATTAATGTTTTCCATTGTATATTGCGCAGTGTTCTAGATGTTCCTTTCTGTATATTACAGTTTGCATTTTTTCAATTCAGTTTTGCTTGATTTTAAATTTATTTTTCTGCTTTACTTCCTACTAAATAGTGACGAACAACACTTTGGGGTATTTCTTTGATATTAAGAGATCTTTAGAAATATTATTTTGCACTCGCGAACAATTAATTAATAGCGTTTTGAGTAGCGTAATGTCAGGTGCTAACGTGTGTTCAGCATTAATTAATCGACCGGGTTTATGTTTCAAATACCAAACACTTGAACAGTTTTGTTTAAAACATTAAACATAGATTGATTAATAGTTTTAATTTTAATTTTTATTTCTTACTTCAGTTCGTACAATTTTATAACTTTAATTGCTATTTATAAATTTATCATTTTGTCGGCTTTAATTTTCTTCACTTCCAATTAACGTGCGACCATTTAATTGTCCTATGTAATCTGCCTCAGATAGGATAAAATTTTAAAACCTTTTTTAGAAAAAGGTTGCTTTTTATAGCAATTGCTTTTAATTCAGTCCTTATATATATATCCTTATATGTATGTGTCATATTAGACACATACTCTTCTACACGTATTATTTATAAGCATATTTTCTACTTTAAAGCAATTTATATAGATTTAAATTAATCCTGGGAATAGATTTACACTGGTGTGCAAAAATTAAGGACGAAGTCGAAAAATTAGCATATCAGCTGAACGAAGAGGCAGAGCAGACAGAAAGACCAATCAAGAGATTAAGTAAGGTGATGTACGGTAGCACATACGCAGATATGCAGGTAGACGTAATGGGGGAGTGTCTGAGTAGTGTAAAGTATGTTGTCGGTTTAAGATCA
>KK117494.1:24748-68228 GCA_000611955.2 Stegodyphus mimosarum
AACAGCTATCCGGGGGTTTAGTAGTGGTCGTCCACGAGGAAGCACACCCGCAGATGACCGGTATATTGCCTTACATGCCAGAAGAAACAGGCGGCAGACAGCGGGAGAAATCGCTAGACACACGACACAGGCGACTGGACGACCGATATCGCGTTTTACCGTGGCCAGAAGACTGCACGGTGGTGGTCTGTTTGCACGACGCCCTGTACGGTGTGTACCTCTAACGCCTGCCCATCGTAGAAGGCGTTCTCTGTGGTGCCGGGAACGCCGGAATTGGAGAGACAATGAATGGGGACGAGTACTCTTTACAGATGAGAGCAGATTTAGTCTGAGTTGCGATTCTAGACAAATACACATCTGGACAGAGCGGGAAACACGCAATAACCCCTTCAACATCAACAAAAGGGACTGTTTTGGAGGTCACGGAGTTCTCGTGCGAGCAGACATAATGCTTGGTAGCCGGAATGACCTTCATATCTCCCAAGGAGGTTCGTCACCTGGGACTGCTATTGTAACGAGGTTCTTCTTCCTTACATGCGTCTTTTCACAAGGGCTATAAGTCCTCAGTACCTCTTCATGGACGACAACGCTCCACCTCATCGCACAGTTACTGTCGAAGAGCTGTTGGAGAGTGAAGATATTGAACACATGGATTGGTCGGCAAGGTCTCTGGATCTAAATCCCGTCAAGCATGTACGAAACTTACTAGGGAGACGCGTGGCAGCACGTAACTTATCGCCAGTAACGATTCCGAAACTGCGATTTATGCTACAAGAGGAACGAGCAGCAGTGTCTCAACAGCTCATTAACAACCACATATCCAGCATGCAGAAATGATGTGAAACCTGCCTAGCAGTCAGGGGAGATCATATCCCCTATTAAAGACCGGATGTTTCTTGCTGGACACCCATCACAGGGATGTTTCGGCCTTCAGTCGCATTGCGCTCCATGCTACTTTTTCAATAAAGCTTCTTTTTATCCCTCTGATTTCTCTTTTAGTAAGTGTTGCTTACATTACTCATGTCCTTACGTATTGGGGATCTTACGGTATTAAATGTGTTGATTCGGAAAGTTTTTGTACAAAGTTATATTGAAAAAACCGTCTCGTCCTTAATTTTTGCACACCAGTGTACACTAACGAAGTTCAGAGTGGAAACAATGAAACTTGAAGTAGGAATATTCTATGTAAATTTTACAAGTTATGCACATATTATCCGAATTTAATATTTAATTTAAGAATTTTCTAGCAATTATAAATTTTACTGCTGAGAGAAAGCTGTAACTCAGACAGCAAATGCAAGAATTTCAAATAATTTTGTTTTTTTCATTTGCGGGCAGCTTTTCGTTTCGAAGTATGAATCTTCCAATTATAAGCTGGGAGCATTAACTACCTATCTACAAAAACACGCATGGAGGAACCTTTTCAAATTGACTGATTATGTTATAAGGATTGACTTATGAAGGACTGAAACTAAATATAAATGTCCGAAGTTTTAACTTATGAAGTTATAATAAAATCCAAAATGCAATCATATGAATAATGATTGTACTGAGAGTTAGTTTAGAAAATAAAGTTTTTCAATATAGCTTTTTACAACTTTAATTATTGGTAATGTACTCTCTCTCAATGAAAAAACAGCTGAAAGGTTTCCCCTGTCGGAGTTTTTTAAAACTGTTAGGTCTGATATTTCTTTTTGACAGCTTTGCGTAAAAGTTGCAGGAAAAAAGAAAAGAAAAAAAGGCAGAGACCTATGGGAAATAAACATCTAATCTGTATATGAGGAATGTTTTGCAATAGTCCCGGAAACATTTTTGACGTTCGTTTTATTTTACCGAACGAAAGTTTATTTATAGTTTTCTATTACATTTTAGCAGAAGCTTTAGTAATTTGTTTGTTTGAAAGTAAATTTTGGGAGCTGCTTACCAATACTCTAAATTTTATCAAGAATACCTTGATTTTGGAGTTCGCGAATAATGGATTTCTCTAAAATAATAAAAAAAAATCATTCATTCTAAAGAAGAGTTCCGCAGGTTCATGATCCTTCCGGCACAAGCTACAATGAGCAATGGCTAAATTATTTGTCAGAATGAGCAATGGTGAAAGGGGTGCATGCAGCAAAAAAGGTTGAGAAATCCTACCTTAGACATTTTAGATCGCTTTGTTGCCACACCTGAATTGATCGCTAGTTTTACAGAAGCCATGAGTACAGCTGGCCATGAAGGTACCAGACATTTTCGTTCCCTTCTGCGACAGGAATATACAGGAATTTTTGACCAACAAAGGATCTGTGAGTGCATTTTTTCAAATTACCGTACGGGAGCATTGTAATATTTTCCATCACGGCATGCTTAATATATTATAGTACTCAAGTAACTATGCACTATATGTGGTTAATGCGTAGAACAAAATATTCCAAAAATAAAATTTGAGTCCCAGTTAACAGGACTTTTTTTAACAGGAACTCTTGATGTTTTGATCCCTTCAGATTCTTGTTAACAAGGATTTACTCTAACTCCTGTCTACCCTAATCTAGCGTTAATCGGAGTTGACCTAGTCTAATTAAGGATGAAACTGCTCACTGCCATTATCAATCTGCCCACCGATCGTATACATTTAATGTCAAGTTATAAATTATAAGACTAATGAACATGTTGTAACAACTTCTTTACAGTCCTTTATTTCTCTTTATTCTTTACTTCTAGCATCTGCGGATAGAGTTCCCGAAAAAACGTTCTTGTTTTAATACGGTTTGTTGTTGTATACCTTAGGGAATTGTACAAGGAATTTTGGGGCGTGCTGCATGTAATAATAATTTTTCGCCTCAAGCTATTCTCATTAATTAATGCCGGCTAATGAGAAACGTATTTTCACACTGTTCGCGATTTCAGATTGCATTTTCAGTTAGAATGCTAATCCTGTTTTCTTAAAGTTTTAATTGTGGTGGAAATAGATAGTGTAATATTTATCAATAGCGTCTGCAACGTACTAACACTAATGATTTCGGCTCTAGAATTGCTAATTTTCTCCTTGAAAGTGATTTACACAAAATAAACATGCTGTTGAAAACTGAGGGAATTTTTCTATTTTTAAAGTGCAAGTACAAATTCAAATGAAAAATGACTTCGGATTCCAACCCTGATAAAGAAATTGGCGTTTAAAATAATAGCTAGAGCACATAAGCATTTTTAGCTGTGTGTTTAGGACACAGAATTTTAGTTTTTAATTATATTTATACCTGCATATTACGGATTCTATTAATATAATATTTCATGATGATTTACAAAATCAGTTTTAAGAATTTACTTTGGAAAAACATCAAATAAGCGTTAATCATTTTGTGAATAAAATATGTCTTGATAACATAAATCTAAATTTACTTGGCTGTTTGCTTTGAAAGTCTGAATGAGGGCGTTGATGTTTGAAATGTTTAATGCCTGATTAATTTTACTAGATTAATTAATTAAATTAAAACCCGAATATTGCTTTGTCTTTCACAAAATGTTCTCGATCTAAAGTAATGATTCTGTTCAAAACATCTGAATTGCATGAATCTGCTGAGATATTTTGCATCCCACTCACGCAGTTGACTGTAAAATGTCATGTACGTATCATCATTTAAATACTGTACCACGAAACTGCGTTTCTGTATCATAACCATTCAATGCTAATATGTCAAGAAGTTATATTGATATTATAACGTTTTATTTTTCTATTATTATGGTGGTTACTCTAGAAAAGGAAATATCTATTACTGATATGTCATTATATTGTTATTACTGTATTATTATGGTAGTTATAGAAAAAGAAGTATTCATTGCAGATGTGTCAAAGAGTTGTATTGATATCACAATTCTTTTGTTTGTATCACTATAGAAATTTGAACATGTGCAGAGTTAATGTTGTGTACGGTTTTTTTTTGTGTTGTTGTTGTTATTTATAACTCTCAACATGACCCTTTTTTTGCTCTCTGGTTTTACCTTTTTTTGTGGTAAAGAGAAATTTCCTTGTGGAATTAAAAGTAAAGATGGTTTCAAATTTTTCGATTAAGAGTCGGAAATATTTATAAACCAGAGGGGAGGTGTGAAGTTCCTTCCCTTAGCAAAAGTCTTTTCGAGAACTTTTTATCCGCCCGGGGTGAGAAGCTGTTAAGGGAAGTGACGTAGCTACCCCGAAACTGGTCGAGAGAGACTGGTGGGGATGAAAACGAGGATTTGGGACTAGCGGGGAAAAAATCGAAAAGCATGCCGTGTGAGAGATATAACTAAAACATGTTTTGGGCGCCTTATGTATATATCTTAATGTATAATAATGGTATTTGCTTTGTTTGTGTTTTGTGCTGTGATGTATAATAAATGCGTGCACAAAGCAAACAAGGGTGTGAAAATAATTTCCCTGCTATGGTGAGTATTTCAAGGAAAAACGAACCAGCCTCGTGCTCGGAATGGCGCGAGATGACAAAGCCCTTTCTGACTTTGTCGTTTCCCACCTACTATTCCCTACAAGAATGAATTTTCAGGATTATGCTTTATGTAAATGAGGTAGAAACAAGTATTTAAGTTGGAGTCTAGGCAACACCAACACCCTCTAGACTTAACTCAAGGCACGCAGTTCGTGACGTCACTATAGTAGAGATACTTTTGTTCTCACTATCTGTCAGAATTCGTAGGTTTGCCTTCTGAAATACCCACTTAATAGGCTTGCAAACAAACTGAACTCAAATTTTTATATTTAAGTTTCGTCGTTTATAAATCTGGGAAATAGCTTAATTTCAGTAGAATGTGAAGGACCGAGATTTTTATTTTTTGAATGTTTTTGATACGAATGATCGGATTTGAAATTCCATCAAAAGTTAGCATTACTGATTTTGTGAAATTTAATCGCTGAGAAACTTACTAGGAAGATATTTTAGCTGGAATCATATAGCAAGATAAAATCATTAATTGAAGAATAATATAATTAATCTAAGATGTTAATTAATCAAGACTCATAGTAATTATACTTATAAAGATTTGTGAACTAATAACCATCTTTAATAAATAATATGCCTTATTTTTAGCTATGTTGCTGATTAATAATAATAATAAATAGTCATATTTGAAAAAATAAAACACTAAGCTTGCAAGGATTCAAATAAGTTTTCATAATTATGAGCCATTAATTGCACTTGCAAAATTATACATTAGTTTGCATTCTGAATAGTATAGACTTTAACATTTATTCAATTAAATTTTATAGCATGACTCAATAGTATTGTGTGAAATGTAAATATAAAAATTCCTAAACTGGGATACTGAACACAACAAATTAAAAAGAAAATTATCATTGCATCATTACTGTCGAATAAAACTACTAAAATATGATTCCCTTATGATACATTGAAATTATGCATTAAAATTCTAAACAATTTATACAGAAATACTTTAGATAACATGTGCGGGATTATTATCCATTCAGTCATTTCAAAGAGGGAGGATAGTTCGAAATAGATGAAGAGGGAAAGAAAATCATCAAAATTATCTTTGCAATCGATTCAGAATTATTCAGAACAGTCTATAAACCCCGAATGATAAATATTTTTTTCTTATCATACACTGTATTTCATCAAATAGAAATGCATGGCATGATATTTCATAAAGAAACAATGTTGCATAATAAAACAAAAGCTCTATTAATCCATTCTGCAGCGGCAAAAACATGAAAAAAGAATTTTTATGATATTTAACTTACTTACGCATACACATATATATGTATATGTATAGGATATGTATGAAAGTATATTCAATTTCTTTACAAAAAACTTGCTTTGGAATGCTACTGCACAAAACATAAAATTGAAAAAACTATTTTATCTGCTTTTAAAAGAAACAGAGGAAAAATTAAGAATAATTTACTTCAAAACTTCAAAAAATCCGAAAGCAATCATCATAGTAAACTGTTGTTAAAATTTTCGTTGTTTGCATCTTTTGGATTTTATTTTGTTTTACAAATTTAGATTAGCCTGTCCTTTTTAAAACTGTTAGGTTTTAAAAGCCGTTGTCCTTTTTAAATACGAATGTTTTCACACAGACCTCTTATAACTGAAATTTGCTTCACGCGCGTTTCTGTTATCACATAAATGATACGTTTATTATCTTAAAAACACTTGCATGCAAAGATTGTTACACTCGAATTTAATTATCTAAGCTAGAACTAAATACAGCATTCTTTACAAATCTCTTTTAAACCTTGATTATTAGTAATGAGCGTTTTATTAAGTAAATTTTAGGAATATCAGACATGTACTCATAAAAAATTTAAATATAGTTTTTTTCACATTAATCTTAGAAACAAAATTGTCATTAAGTACAGAGATATTATCAAGGCTTTACTTATATTAGTATTTCCTATTTTAATATACTTTATATACAAAAATTGCAATATTTTTAATATCATATGTATATAAAAAATCACAATAAAGGTATTTGATACAATTTTATAATAATTTTAAATTTTCAGATCTTAATAATAACATTGTTGCTGTGACAAATGTATTGAGATATTTAAGCGCAAACATTTTGCACCATACCAAATTCATTTAAAGTTTCAAATTTTTCTTAGTCCAACATTTAATCTAACCCTAATTTAAAGTAAAGTCACCCTTTTTTCACTTAGTTTGATAAATAGTGCCATCTGCTATAAATTAAATGACTAGCAAGACGATAAATAACGCCATCTTCTATAGATTAAATGATTAACATGATGATAAATAATACTACCTGCTATAAGTTAAATGAATGGTATGATAAAAGTCATCATATTTATACATTCACTTATTATGCTTACTGTAACATTAAATGCACTTACTTTCCATAAATATATGTACTCATTTTAGTTTATGATAATTATATCTCAGAAGCACTTTTTTAACACAAATAAGTATAAACGCATTCATTGAAAAGATAAAAAAACTTACTTTTGAAAATTTTGTTGGCTTGAAATATTTTCTGTGAATAGCATTAATCCATTTGTATAACAATTTTCTCCCTTTCGGAAAAGATAAAACTTGCCCTTTGGGACCATTAGGTACGTTTCCTTTACAGTTGGGTACACAGCACATGCACACCATATCCAAATTTTGAAGGAAAAAAAATATGAGAATGGAATATTCTTAAAACATGTAAAAATGGAAGAGAAAGTCAACTGTTCTAATGAACGCCTAGTGACCAAATGACCGTCAAAATTTCGGAAATCCACCCACCACATTCTTGAGTGGAGTTAAGTGAAATGTTATCCCTACTAACACTGACATCACACCTCCTTTTGGGGAACGCGCCGTGGCCTTCATGTATCTAGGGGGTGCTGGTCTAGGTCACTTCTCTAAAAGAGCCTAGGAGAGTGTGTTATGCCTTCTGGCTAAAAGTCTAATCTTACTACTATTCTGCCGTATTGTTACGTCCCTGCTAGTATTCCCGAGTCATCTTGGACCAACTCTATTAGTTATTTATGTGCAGCTTCGGCTGATTTTATTTTAGTTAGTATAAGATCAGTTCTTATTTTCTGCCTTGAGTTAAAGCCCAAGTGGAGGCTTATTGCAAGGCCAAGAAGAGGCTACCTATCAATTATTTTGAGCTGGAATAAAGCGTAAGTTTAACCCTTCTTTGGACTTTTCATTTTCTTACAGAAGTCTGCGATAAGGAGCTACACAGTTCTTAAGTATTCAAGCTTGCAAGGCGCACTAGTTTAGCTAGAATATTACAAGCGTTATAATATGTTTCCTTATATTTATATCTTTTGCCAAACTACAAATGTTTCTATAATCGCTGCTTTGTAATTATTCTGTTTTAATGTAAAACTTTTGCTATAAATGCGTAGAATCATTCGATTATTTTGAAGCAGGAGAAGTGAAAAATGTGCAATGTCTTCGCCCGGACTCGAATCTGGACCTCATGAATAGGCGTCGAGTTTGATACCGTTACACCACGAAGGCATGCAGAAAGGAGGATGGAAATACCTTATAAATGTTAGTTTTGCTTTTTAACCGTTTCTCCAGGCATGATTCCATAATTAGTTTAATTTGTGTTTCCTTATTTTCTCGCAATCAACAAACTCTTAAATTCCTATTATTCGAGAATCTATGATGTCCTTTGGTTGTCTATGAAATAACTGAAAACGATTATTAATGTTTTTTAATGATTTCTTAGAAACTTATCTAAGAAATAAATAAACATTTTGAGAAACGATTTTCCAGGATAGGTTGTCTTTAATTACTGCCCTTGTTTAGATGAAATGAATTAACCAAAATTTGTTATTTTGAGACGAACATTATTCAAAATGTGCAGAATCGAAAATTTTAAGTCTCTATTAATAAATAACAAAGTAATGAATACGCCTTTTTCTGTTTCCAGAAAAGCGGTGTTTTTCGTTTATTTCAAAATTTTAACCGTTTTACTAAAGTTATGCTGAATGAAATAATTAAATTTAACATGAATTTAAAACTATTGAATACAATCTCAGAATGGTGTTAGAGATGTAAGGTTAAATTATCTGGTGTATGGGAAGCAAAATCATTTTAATTGCTATCGTACCTCATTAATTTATACAATTTACATATAATATATATAAGTAATTTATGTATTTATGTGTTTTATATAATTTAGAAGCACAGTCTACGTTTATCAAATACGTGTTCCTTTTCATAAAACAAATTTCAGCATTACAAGATGCGCATCCCTTCAAACTGCATCGTAGTTTATAATTTCCTCTGTTTTTTAAATGACTCAAACTTAAATGGAAATAAAGTGATACTTAAAATGAATCATAAACCAAAAGGAAATTTTTATTCGTTTAGGAAAAGGCAATGGCAGTTCCGCGAAAAAATGACACCGAAAATGAAATAACATGAAACAATTCGAGGCACAAAAACGAAAGTGCTGTATCTTTACAGCACGTAATTCAAATAATGGAAATTGTGTCAAATGAGCTAACGAAATGAGCTGATGAAAATAAGTAAACTGTAATTTGCATTGTTGATATTAGATTTATAATACAACATTTATTTTCAGTAAAAAAAGGAAGCGAACTAAATTTATTTCTTTATAAATAAAATTTACAAACTTTCTAATTATAGTTATATTTTTATGTATATATGTATGTGTTTCTGTGTAAGATCTAAAATATGTAAGAAAATTATTGATTTTAATTTCGCAATAGACCTTTTTATTCCCCATTTTAATTTGGTTGTCTCCCCTTTGTGTTCTAAAAGTAGAAATAGTTTATAACATTGCACATCATAACCTTCTGGGCTTTCAAAAAATTCGTTTCGTGTTTCTTATGTAATCATGTTTGCACTGCGGACGTTTCTATTCAATCAGGTCAAAATTTAAATAAACGAGCCAAGTCTTTAGATCAAGTTGCTACAAACTTCGCAGCCCTTCACTTGATTTTTTTTTATTTTATATTTTTTTCTAGTAGAGGCTAAGCGATACGTTGACAGCATAGTCCTAAAATTATTCACTAAGAAATAAAAATATGCGGTAAGTATACAGTTACATATTTAAGCTTCATCCTTCTATTATGCATTCTATCAGTTTGCCAGCAACACCTATAAACATCGCGTACATAACTAAAAACACAATCGGTGTCTTCTCTCCCACGTATCCCAAAATATTACACATACACACAAAGACATACGAATAAATATACACACACACACATACATATATATATTTATATATGTATATATATATATATATATATATATGTATGTATATATATATGTGTGTGTGTGTGTGTGTGCGAGAAAAAAAAAAAAATAACCAAATTAATTAACGAAAGACACTTTAATGGTAGCGAATACTGGACATTGATAGCGTTTAACATTTACAAGAAATGTAGTTATTCATGAAGTTCGACATAATGTCTGGAAGAAGAGGTGTCTCTACTTCTGCATACATCATTCGTCCATATCCAAGAGGTGCTTCTTCTGATTTATCGCTTTCGGAGCTCCTAATAGAAAGGTTGACATCACGGTTGCTGGGTTACGTCACAGCTTGAAGCGACGGTCATCACATTCTCGGCCATCCTAGAGTGGACTGGTCCTTCAGGATACTCAAAATACAATAAAAAAAACAAAGTAATAGGCAAGAACATTCAATAATAGAGTAAGTGTTCGTGAAAAAAGTTAAAGCGCCGTCCATTTCTTGAGGAATTCGGCACATGTGGTGGTGCTAATGGGTCCCTCATGCATATAAGCATTCTGTACCGCGACACGCACATAGGGAAAATTTCCTTCTAGTGATTAGATTGGCCTCCAATGACATCATTTCTTTTACGCCTAGGAACGCCTTGACTTTGCTTTGGATCGAGGGTACGCCTCCATACCTTTTGTTTACATTTTAATAGCAGCACCGAGAGATCATTATGTGCACTGTACTTTTCTTGCTATGAGATTGCAACGCTATAGAGTGGGGAATTTAATATAAAGAATACAGTGGTTTTTTTTCCTACAGCCAAAAAGTATTATTTCATGTTCATTATATTTCCATTCTCTACAGATGCAATCTCCGAAAAACATGAGACAAATCAGTTTTCAAAAACTACGTTGGGAGCTAACATAGTACAGAGTAAACTCGGAATATTTGTAATCAGTCTGAAAAAGTAAAATTTATTTTTGAAGTTAGACTACTGTAAATTTGGAACAGAGAAATAAGATGCATATTTTAAATTGAATAATATTACTTTATGAATATTGCCCATTTTTTTAACGTGTAACATCTTTTGTATCTTTGCAGAAAAATGGTATTTATCAGAGAAGGAAGTTTCTTTTCTTATACTCGTGTATTAAATTCAGCGATAATACTGAATATACTTTTTTCTTTCATTTAAGGCAACAGAATATTAGAAATGACATGGACACTAACATAGAAATAACATTACATTTTCAAAGGAAATATTTTCTGCAATGTGAAAGGAACAGAATGCAACAAAGTTGCAATAATAATATACTTAATAGCACACAATGCTTTTACAGTTGGATCGAGATCGTTGCGTTTTGCACTAAATTCACGAACTCAACTATTTATATAACCTAAGTTCTTAAGATTGTTTCTGATATTAACAGTATCTTTGAAACATTTTATAATTTTACTATTCCTTGAAATAGGAAGCCATATGCAGAACGCTGCAGAAGAAAACAAACGATAATTTTCATGCTTCCGTGTCTCTCATCAACGAAAACAAAATGGTAAGAATCTCACCTAAACGTCATCACGTCAAGAGGAAATGATATCATCGGAAAGTATGTCCAATCACAAGTACGGATTTGTTCCCTATGCATGTGGTGCGGTACAGAATGCTTATATGCGTCCCTCATGGTAACCTTCCTTTACTACGTCATAGGTTTTGCCATCCTTAATTTTCGTGATCTTATAAGGTCCAAGATACTTGGCTCTTAGTTTTTCTCTTTGGCGTTGCATGTCTTTTTATTTTCCTGTTTGACTTGAAAAATTTGTCTCTTCGCTTGTGTTCGTAATTCTTCCCCTTGAGACTCGAATTGAGATTAAAATTCACTTTCTATCAGTTCTTTGAGCTGATCGGTACCCTTACTCTTGATCGGTGCCCTTACTCTTACTATTTGATGTGATTTTGGTTCCGAAGAGTAATTCAAACGGAGTGGTGTCAGTGCTTCTCTGATACGTTGAGTTAAACATTCTCTAAACCACATGCATACCATTCAGCTGGGTTTTTAGGCATAATTTCGCTCAGACTGATATGACGATTTGGTTGATTCGCTTGCCCTGTCCATTTGGCCTCTGCAGGCCAATCGTGATTAGATGATGTTTGATAACTTTTTTAGCACAGTAGTCCGAAACTTCACTGGAAGTGAAAGCCGTTCCTCTATAAGAAGTGATCTGACAACGGCTTCCAAAAATGGTCTTCTGTTTCTCTAACTTGGCTATCACCTCTGTTGAGATCGTGGATTTTGTTGGATATATCAAATTACATTTAGCAAACGCGTCGACCTCTACTACTATACGCTTGTAGTTTTTATGGGTACTTTCCATAGGACGTAAGTGGTCTATGTGATATGTGTGTTGTAGAGTTCCTCCCTTTTATTCTGTTAGACGAAGTGTCGAGGAAACTTGAGAACTGTTAAGCGAATTACCGCTTATCTCAAAGGACAGAGATCGTAAACTCAAGAAGGGTTAATTACACTTTATTCACTCAAAATAAGATTATCAGTCGCCCCCTTTCTTCGAGTTTACTGCAAAGTCTCCCTTTGGGCTTAAACTCAAAAGTAAGAAATGGGAACTAACTAATGAATAACTAAGGAATTTAGCCGAAGCTAACGCAATTCTAAAGTAGTTGGCCAGCAATCTTAAACTAGTCGGCGAACCATCAAAAGGCACGTAAGAAAACGGCCAAGCGTAACAACAGTTTAGAGAGACGTAGCCCAGTAGCAAACGTGCGCTACTCAGGATTTTTAACTTCTCTCTCACGAAGTGAGTTGAACTTCCGTTTAATACTGACTCTTCCTCATTTGCATTCAGCGCGTTTCCAAAACTTCATTCTGGTATAGAGTTGTAAGTTGAAACCAGATAAAATAAGGAAAATGAATTAAATTAAAATATTTGTTATAAAATTAAAATATACCGTACAATATAACGGAATGTCCTCCTTGAATAGCGTATGTAAAAAATCCTGTTTTGCGATTTATTAGGATGGAATGAACGCAATTGGCGGTAACTTTTTTCTATCTTCTGCCGAAGTTTTGGAATGAAATAGTATGCCTCCATTTGTTTCTCGTATGCTTGATACCGTCTGTATGCTTGATGTCCTTTTATGACTTCTGTCTGCATGCTTTCTAGTACGACTATCAATTCTCTACAGTCAATAAACTTTTATAATACGCTATTTCTATTGCAGTAATTTTCATAACTTGAGATTTTCAATAATTCCTTAATGGTTTTTATTTCGGTGTCATTTTCTTGGGCAAGTCTTAATTCAGGTAGGACGTTTTCAACCGAATCACATAACACATTTATTGGAGCTCTACTCATGGTATCGACATGCGGCATTTTGACACCCGCACGATGCTTTATAACATAATCGAATTTTTGTAATAACATAGCCTTACGACCGATACGCGTCGCTAAATCTCTTTTATCCATCGTCCGTTGAATTGCAGAACAGTCTGACATTATCTAAATGAAATTCTCAAAAGGTAAATACGAAATGTTTTAAGTGCTTCTACGATCGCAAGGACCTCCAACTCATAACTTGAATACTTTTTCTCTGCGTCGGAGGTTTTCCTGCTCATAAAATAAGTGGGGTGAAAAATGCTGTTACCTGGTCGTTTCTGCAGTAGAATCGCCCCGCGTCCTTTTAGGCTGGCGTCTGTGTGCAGATCGGGTGCGTAATGAGTGTTAAAAATTGCGACGGACTTCTCAGCTGTCTCTGAGTTCAAACGATTGAATGCCGTCCTTTGTTCTTCATTGAATTTGAACTTATTACCTTTTCTAGCAGGTCGCTAAGTGGCTTGACAGTTATAGAGTACTCAGGTTTGATTTTTTTTAAATACCGGGTCAGCCCAAGAAAACTTTAGATCTGCTTTAAATTAGATTAGAAATATCTGCTTTAAATTAGATTAGAAATTTAGAACGGCATGCGTCTTCAAGGTGCATGGGGAAATTTTTACCCTCGTCTATGACATGGCCTAAAAAAGTAAATGCTTATTATATAAACCTAGTAAATGCTTACCCTAGTAAATGCTTATTATGTAGGCATTAGCACGTAATCTGAAGCTGTTTGCGATTAAGACGGAGGCATAAAATGTAGAAGCTATCACAAATTTTCATATTTTTGTAAAACCTCTTGAGCTCTTTTGATCTTAAAATGACTTTTAGTTTCTAACGTTTACTTTTAATAAATTAGGATATTACATGCATACGTATTTATAGAGTCAATCAGGTTTTTCTGAGCAGGTAATACGTAAAATCAACTCGTCTCTCTCCGGGATTCGAATTTTATATTTTCTAATTATTAGTTGGGCGTTCCTGCTTACACTCGGATAGCATGCATAGTAGAATGCGAAAATGTGTTACAATTTTTAAATGTTCCGTACATCAATGGGAACTTGTATTTTCATAATTAAAACCTTTTCAGTGATTCAAGAATTCCATATGTCAGTATGAGGAAGAAGAGATGCTGTGACAAGACTGATTGATCTGTAAATATACGCTTGCATATACTCAAGAAAAGTGTCAAAATAAACATGAAACAAATATCCTGCTTACTTTTCATCTTTTTCGAAGCAGAAAGAGTGGCTTTTAATCTAGTTATAACCCGCATGACATCCTAACACTTAATGAACATCTAAATCATTTACTTATGGCATAGAAGAATGTTTTCTCTTTGAATTAAATTCCTGTCAATGGACATTTGTCTCTTTTGTCAATCTTCATTTAAAAATAAAGAGTTTCATGTTCAACAACACATGTAATCATACTAGCTTAATCAATCTCTTTATACTGTAACAGCGATATTTCGAGCTAATTAAATAATTTCAGAACCCCATCCCCAACTCATTTTCATTTATTTCCTTTTCACCTTATCACTATAAAATCATTTAATTTCCAGTGTATATCAGTAGACAATTTCGGTCGAGTGCATTCTTTGCCGATACGAGGCAACAGTTATTTGAATTGTTAAAACGAAATTTTCCAACTGTACGAACAAAATCATTTGATTAGAAAGGAGAGCCGTCTTGTCCCGAAATTTGATTTGCCTATATTAATTTCCGGGGCCGATATTTGTGTTACAGATAGAGGCAAAAATTACCTTTTTCCTCCACCACTTCCTACGTTCTAATCATATTTTCTGGAAATTAAAATTTCCACTCAGTTGGTTCTTCGATTTCCGTACTAGAACGAGACGTTACCGGGGCAACCTAAATGACACGTGCAGACACCGTTCTTCAGGCGGCGCCACGAGTCACTCACTTTCATATCCGAACGAATCTTGAAACAAAAGTAATTTGAAATATCAGATTGGATATGACCTTTCTTGAAAGTAGCTTTTAATAAAAGGGAAGAAAGGCATGATAAAATTTTAATCAGCACACCAGCTCTTTTCCAGCTTAAGTTTCTTGCTTAAGCTGTAAAAGAGCTCAAGAGGGATGAGACTAAATAAAATAATTATCTTCAATTACTTAAGTGCGTAATAACACGCAATAGAATTTGAATGAGCAATAGATGTAAAGAAATCACGATTTTAATACACAAAAAGCATAAATGCCACATCAAAATTTCAGATACAAGCTGGAGTAATTGAGCTATCTTTTATGTCCCAAATGCAATTTTATTATAATACTAGCTTTCACTCGCGTTGATTTCCTTAAATAAGTTTCAAAGACTATTGAAAATAAAATAAAATAATTTTATTGTTTTGCTTATTGCCTGACCAGGACAATCAGGATAAAATTTTAGTTACTATTACTTTTTTTAAGTTAAAAATACACTCCGCATAAAATTTCGTAAATAATAATTATTAATTATATAATAATATAATAAATTAAATTAAACAAATAAAATTAATAAACACTTTAATAAACGCTTAATTAATAAATATTACACTTTCACGCCTTAATTACTTAACCGATCATCATGACATTTTCAAGAAATATTTATGATACATTAGAAAAGGTTAAAAATGTTTGCGTCGTTTAAGCCACACATCTGCGCGCGCAGACAACTTTTACATCGTTTAACTTATCGTTATGAAACTTTCAACATTTACTGTTTATACAACGACAATCATTTTAAGCCATAAAACCTATTATATAGTTTAAGTTTCAACAGGTAAGTTACATTTTATAGCCTATAACAGCGCTTCGCAACCTTTCATTATTCGCGGCCCAGTTTTCGATCATAATTTTCATCGCTCCTCCCCCCCGCATATAATAAAATTTATGCAACAATAATATATATTGAGTATTTTGATTTCTGTTTTTAAATTGTTTTTGACTGCCAAAATAAGACTAAAAGCGAGCCAATGTTGGCGAGAAACCACATCTGGCATTTTAACAAGCGGGCGGTGAACAGATGAAACGAATGGAAGCGGGGAAATTTTAATGTGAAATATAAGCCAAACAGGGAGATAAAAGAAAATGAAGTACAAAAATTTGTTAATGAAAGTTAACCTAGACGGGGTGAGCTAAATTTAGAAACTGGGAATACTTTTTTTTGGTTTAAAAAAAGAAATAAAACAGAAGGCAGACTAAAGAAAAGAGAAAAGATAAATAATATGGTTTGTGGAAGTTGTTTCGAGCATGCGCAGAGGAAATGTTTTCTCATAGGAAGAAGGAAAATGTTCGATAACCGCAAGTTTCAATTCTCATTCGAGTCGATCGCTATCGAATCTATTCGTATGTTATATACGTTTTCGTGTTAATTCTAATTCACCATATTAGATATTCACGGCAGCAGATATATGCAGACTCATGGATAATTTTTTTAATGATCGTACTAAAATTTACAGCACTAAAGTAGAACATGTAAAAGTTGCTTTTGTAACCATTGAAAATCGATTATGATAGCGATACTAGCAAAGAATTTTAAAAAATGTCCTCTTGCTGACGCAAACTGATTTCAAGTTACGAGTGGGTTAGGGATTCATTTCATAAGACTCCCGAAGAACTCTCAATTCATGAGGAAGAAAAATTGATAGACTTCACAAGTAGCTAAACCAAAAGACAATTTAGTAGTAAATCACTATTTAAATTTTGGTCAGGAGTACAGGATTATTTTTCTGCATTAAAAACAAGGGCATTTCGCATTTTATTACCATTTACAACATTCTACCTATGTGAAACTGGATTTTCTGTTGTGGTTTCTTTGAAGGCAAAATATAGATCAGAACTGAGAGTGGCTGTTTCTAATATTAAACCTTCCTTCGAAAAACGTTGCTCCGCAAGACAGGCCCAAGGAAGTCAGTTACTAATAATTATTAAATTTGTTTTTAATTTGGTATGTTTTGATTAAGTTTTGGTTTAGAAGTTGTTTTTACTAAGTTAATTATTAAATATGTGGAAAAGTATTTTCTTTTCTATGTGTATGTGTGCTTACCTTTCAGTCAGTTAATCAATTTTTTTAAATAATATTTTCTCTTGGATTTTCTCGCGAACCTCTTCTAGTGTGTTCGCACTCCCCTAGGGAAACGAGCCCCACAGGTTGAGAATCACTAGCCTACAACCTTTTCTAATATATCAAAAATATTTTTTGAAAATTTCATGATGATCGGTTAAGTAATTAAGGCGTGAAAGCGTAACAAACAAACAAACAAAGTCACGTTCGTATTTATAATTTTAGTTAGGATAAGCAAAGCTTTTTGATGTTTTTCTCTTCATATTTTATTTTAAGTATGATTTTTAAGAATTTTTTTTTCTGTTAAAAAAATGAAAGAAGTATTTTGGGGCAGAATGAAACAATAAAATCATTTCGGACAAAATTAAGCAATAAAGTGCTCCAAATACGCAGCTCTTTCAAATTAAACAAAGCAGTTTAATCAATTTGTTTGCATTGGCTAAAATCAAACACATAACCTGGCTTTTATTTTTACTTTACATAAATTAAAAAATACTTTTTATTAGAAAATTATAAAGCATAATAGTTTCCCAATTTAAACTTGCACTAATATTTTACTTTTACCTGATGTAAAATACAATAATTAACAATACTGAAGCATTTATTATGGCTAAGCATTGAAACATAGCAAAACTAAGATTACTGAGCTGTTTCACAGTATGCAATTGCTTTTACACTGATATTAACATGTTTTACCGCCGTAGTGTATCCTTCGTGACTCCTTCGTGACGTTCGCCATGTTTCCGTCAAGGGTTGGGTAAATTTTATAAAGTGTCAAATAAAATGAATAGCCACGAACATGTGGAAGATGGAATGAGATGGAGAATTGTCGGTAGATTGGATGCCGGACAATTAGGAGGAGGTAGCTACAGAGGTCAATGTAGTCTGCAAACTACAGCTACGCAAATATTCGGAATCTAATACATAAGCGTATACCTGCGTGTCTGCGGAGCTGTGTTTGTGCAGGGGATATAAGCTCATGAGGAGTTTTCGGGGATTTTTACGCTGTACTCCTTCGCGACATTCGCCGTGTTTCGCTAAAGTGTTGTGCTCAGTGCCGCCTGTAATTTGTAGAAACAGTTTCGGGACACTGTATCCATATCGAGAAGATTTGAACAAGGTCCACCAAGATCCACAACGACGAATAAGGATCGTTATTTGGCTTTTCCAACGCCTTGACTCAAGGCTGCTTCACAGCTGCGAGCTTGCAACTGCGTATATCAAAACCTCAGCAACGCAACGCTCGTAAAGTAGAAACACGAGATAAATATAAGATAAATATATTCAACGACCAATCCCTATCATTAATATAGATATTGGGGCAATATGACGATGACAAATAAAATGTCATCGTTATACTTCCCAAATTCAAATGTGCATTCTCGTTATTACATTTCTACATAGATACAACTATCGTAATTTTGGAAGTAAAAGCGACTTGGATCACAGTGAATTGACTAGGCATTTGCTGGTACACGTAGCATAATCCCTTTCGTACATAGCTTCAGACAAACCTTGTTAGCAATGCTACGGAACTTCAGTAGAGAAGACTATTAAGAAAGGGAGGCAAAGAGAGAAGTACAGGAAAAACAATCAATTTGAATTGATTTTTTTGTTATAGTGAAAATAAAAACAAAAAGTAGTGAGTTCTTTCCAAGCTTGTAGCATTCATTATTTTAATTAACCAAGTTATTTTTAGTTTGAACTTTCCTATCGATATCTCAAAGTTTCAGTTGCTGCCCGAATTTAGCGCGAGTGAGATATTTATGCAAATCGCATATATCTGATAGCAGTTTAAAAGGAGTTAACGAGGGTAAAGACAGAGTCTTGGATTTATCGCCGTAAGGCTGTGCGCGCGCAGATTCCTCTGTCTACTGAAAGTTCGCCTTCATAGGCAATTGCAATTACTAGTTCTTGCTAGTGAAATCCGCTTTATTGCATTTCACTGAGAGTTAGGCTTCCCTCGCCGTCCTACTTAAGGTTAAGCTTAGGTATTTGAATTTGTTAACACACTTTATTTCATATTATTTTAGTTCAGCCCAAGTAGTGGCTCACTCTCAAGTTGGAGAGTTGTAATTATTTGAATTAAAGGGTCCTTTAAACCCTCCTTCTGACTTTGTAGTTCTTCAACACTAAAGGACATAGCCTAGATTTGCTCACTGTCCTCCACATAGGGTTTCACAGCGTATGTTTAGCAAGAAGATTAAGAGATTGAAGGAGAAACCTTATAAGGTGAAATAAAAAGTGATGCTGATAAACATTTTCTTCGATAATGTTTTTTAAATTATGTTTTCTGGTATCAAAAAAATAAGTGTAATCAACGCAAGATCCACAATCGCTGTAACAACTGCTAACAGACCTATCATTCCAATTTAAGAAATGAACAAAATAAGGTAGACTTTCAAACTGCAATATTTTGGCTTACTAAAGAAAATTTTAAGACAGAATATTTTGACCACGTGACACGTTTTCATAAAATGAAAAAAAAAAAGTTAATTTTTATATAAGCTACATAAAAGAAACTATCAACAAGAAAGTGACTCTTCAAATTAATCAAACGTTTTAGACGATATCAGGCGTTATTAAAATTAAACGGAATATTTCTCTCAGTTGCAATTTTGAGGATATTGTGTAAATATTTCTAAAAACGGATATGCAAAACGACCTTTCGAATACGAATATTTGGCCTTTCGTGTAAGGTAAAGATGGCTATGGGCCTTATGTTTCTATACATGTTTCTATAAATAATCTATTCATATTTCCAAAATTTTTTTCTATAGTACACACACTGGCCAATGAATCAGAAACCTTTGGGATTTTCATTTGAATGCATGTTAGGGATGAAATATGCAGACTTTTTTATGACGTGGGTTATATGTGGTTAGAAAGCTAGTATAAGTAAGGTTAAGAGTGTTTTTCATGGTGAATGAAGTAAAATTGGAAAAACGACAAATCCTTCAACATTTGGAAAAGGGCTTATTATTGGTGCGCGTTTAGCAGAAGCTTCGATTTCGAAGACAGCACACGTCACACGATTCTCAAAAGCAGCCACATCAAAGGTTTTCAAAACTTGGAATCAGAACCCACAGTCCTTATATAAAAGTCGTAACTGCGGTTCGAGCACAGTTTTCCAAGAGAGTGATCGACGTCGTCTCTGACTACTTGTACGGCAGAATAGGGATTCTACTGTGCTTCAACTGACGCAGATCGTCAACCAAGGCTCTTCCCAACAGATTTCAGTTCGAACAATGCTCAGAGCATAGGAATGTGCAGGTCAGTACCTATGTCCTTGAGCTTATTCATTATTTTCAATATTTTTTTGTGAGATGCCTCTGCTTTATAAAGTATTTGTAGAAGGCCTGCTGTTTACCGTTGGGATTAGTATGTGAAGTCCCTCTGTTAATGAACACTCCACCACATAGTGCTCTGGGATGCCGCATTCTCCGCAGCTACACTGTGCGGTGTTCGTGATGTTATGCCTAGCATAATAGTCCGGAAAAGGACCATGTCTGGGTATGTATGTTACGAGTTGCGGGTGCGCTACCAGGCGATCTCGGTTCACGTATGACATGTGGTAGTGTGCTCTTCGTCCCGTGGCGCCATTGTCTCATTCTTCTTGCGACAGGAACGTTGTGGCAAGCATGAGACTTTCCTTGACATATGGCTTAGGCCATGGGATTGTTATTTGCGCTGCATTTGCATCTTCAGCTTATCAGGACTGAGTATTCGGTGCGTGTTCTTTGCAGACATTGTGAAATATTTACCAGGGTGTTTCTTCTCAAGTTTTCAGTCCTGAACTGGAACAGGGAGCGGAAGGCACGCTATGTTCTGATGTAACTGCTGGGCTAGAGAATAACTGCACGTGAAGGGATTTGAAATCCTCTTTTATTCAATCACTATTAAATACAAACCTCCCAATTCGGGAGAGATACAGAAAGTAAAAGACCACACTTGGGTCGAACTTAACAATCAAATAAACTTAAATAAATTTAAATGTAACTTAAATCAAACTTTGCTTCGCAGAGCAATTCGCGGAGATTGGCCTCTATCTAAAAGGGTGCGTAGCAAGATATACTAAATACTACCGCACTTTAATTTATTTTACAATGCAATCACGTAGTAAGCACTATGGCTTATAAATTTAAACTGCTAGCTGGTCAGGCGAACGTTGAGCAGCGTGACCGTGATCTGAGGCAAAGCTCTCACACACCGAGAGGTTTCTACCTCTGGCTTAAATAGTGCTTGGCTGAACTTCAAAAATTAGCATAAGCTAAAAACGCGCGCTTCTTCTGACAGGAAGTTGAAGCAGAGAGGAGATAGAAAAGATTTAAATTAAAATAAACTTGGTTAGTTTAACTAAAACCTTACAAACTTCCCGCCAGAATTGCGATAGTTAAACTACTTTGGTCCAAACGGACCATGTTGAAAACTAGCAATTCTAAATAGTCGAAAATTTCACTGTTCTAAACTTAGGCCAACTCTTACAAGGCAATATATGTTTGTGTAAAATACAGACGAAATTTTCTGGAACAACAATCTTCAACATTTTTTTTTTCAAGTCTTATTCTTCAAACAGTCTTACTCCTTCCAGCAAAATCTGGAAGGAAAACAACTTTAGTATGACATAATAACAGAATAATTCTAAGTGGTACAAATCCTTATTTTTTTTTTTTTGTGTAATTTTGCACACACACATTATCATTCAAGCACAATTAAATTCTTCCCCCGTATGCTCTCTCACCGGTGTTGGATGTAAAGCAAACCGCCATTGCGGGTTTTTATGTGTTCGGGGGTGTTCAACTCTTCCACCTACAATCGACTAACATTAGTTAGAACTTGACATACGAGACCTGAAAAAAACGCCCTATAACCAGCTAATCCTAAGGTTCTCACTAGCTTTATGTCTAACACTTTAAGTGTATTTGGTGGAGAGCCTAATTAACACTTGCATTCTAAAATAGTCAATCTTTAACTTTTCATGCATACAAATTCGCAGTTTGCACACAACATTCACATTAATATTGCACTTAACGTGCATTGCTAGCATAATATTATTTGTTACATTTCATAACACATTAACAATTTCATAGCAATCCTGAAATGCAAATAGAGGTTAAATTTCTAAGCTTACAGAAATATAGGTTAAATTTCTAAGCTTACAGCAAGTGCTTCCTATTCCTTTCTCAAGGTACTTTCTTGAAATATCAAATTACATTGAATTAATAGTCTACAGACTAAATCGTGTTTTTCAATTTTCCGAATTTTCATTCTAGACATTTTACAAGTCTTTAGACAAAGCGTCATACAAAATCATTTAGTTAACATATTCTTTTCAGCAATTCATTGCTTTTACAGAATTAATCTATTTACAAAACATTAAGTGATTTTAAATCTTTGAAAATTACAATTTCTTTTAACAAAACATTTTACTTTCCATATGAGGACTTATCGCTCACTTGGCGTAAAAGTCAACCTCGCTTGAGGTAAAATCAGCCCTGCAACTTGCAGTATACTCAAAAATTAACTAAACTTTTGAATACGAAATTGTACTTATCTTATTATGATCGTCCATCCTTTTCTTGGCCCAATCTTTAAAACTTGAGTAAGTTGTGGCCTGGTTCAGTTTCCTCGTTTTTCGTTGTTCTTTCGGAGCCTGCTCGTCTCTTTTTCTTTTGAAATTCCGTCGTTGTATCCTCGGCAATTTCCTTTGTAGAGGAGGTTGCTCCGCTGGACGTTTGGTGGACTGGGCCCTTCTCTCCTGGGCCCTTGCTCGTTGCTTGTCCTGGTTCCTGCTGTATTCGGGAAGTTGATTCTCAGGCTGCAATCGGCGTTTCTTGCTTCTCAGGCACCTGTCCGATGATTCCACAGTTCTTTTGGATACATTGGGCTTCCCTTGCCCATTCTGCTTTCTTCTCTTGGTGCGCTCGTAATTCCGTTCGTAGATTTGTTCACCTGCATCGTGAGACTTTCTTTTGAAACCACCTTTTTGGTTCTTATTTCTTTGTTGGGGGGGAGCTTTCTTCTTCTGACATTTCGATGCCGTTGTAGCTGGTTCCTGCTGTTTTTGCTGACGTATATCTTCCTGGCTAGTCGATTGCCTCGGATCCTGAAACGAATCTTTAAATACAGCCATTTTGCTGCGATTATAGAACGGTTTTATTTGGTCCACATTCGCTTTGAGCGTTTGACCATCATTTCTTTTTAATATAACCACTGCCCCCGTAATTTGTTCAATTGTGAACGGGCCTTCAAAACGCGGAAAAAATTTCCCCACCTTTTCCTCTGGGGCATTTGACAAGTTGTGTTTAATCTTCAACACTTCATCTCCCACATTGTACTTGACCTCTCTTCTTTTTAGGTCATAGTACAATTTCTGTTTTCTTTGGGCCATTTCTATATTTTCCGTCGCTTCCCGTATTAACTTTTGTATATCACTCATTTTAAATTCTTCTGCCCTTTCCTGTACAAAGAACAGTTTATCTAGGGGGGTCAAGATCTTTCTTCCTAAGAAGAGTTCAGCGGGTGTTTTTTGTGTAGTATCGTGTTTGGCGGTCCTAAGTGCAAATGCAAATTCATTTATATGGCTATCCCAGGTAGAGTGATAGTTTTTCACATAACTACGAATTATTTTCACTACATTTCTATTCACCCGTTCCGCTATGTTTGACTGCGGACGATACGGGACCATCTTTAGATGACGTATGCCCAGTTTTGCACACATTTCCTCAAACATTTTACTAACAAACTGAGGACCATTGTCTGAAATAACTTTTAGGGGCGCCCCGTATTTTAAAATATACTTATTTAGAATTGAATCTACTACAATTTTTGCAGACGCGCGTTTTAACGGAATTAACTCTAACCATTTGCTAAAATGATCCACTATAACTAAAAGATATCGGCTTTTATTAACTTTACTTCGAGGGTAAGGTCCAAGTAAATCGATGCCTATTATTTGATTTGGGAATTCTGATTTAATACTATTTAGGAACCCGGCCGGGCGGAAATTAACATAATTATTTAATTGACATGTTGGGCACGACTGGACATACGCCCTAGTAAACTTTTGCAGTTCTGGAAAGAAAACTGCCTCGCGAACTCTCTGAACAGTTTTTCTTATACCTAAATGAGCCGAAATGGCACAATCATGCAACTCTTCTAATACATTCAACCTCATGCTAGCTGGGATAACCGGTCTATATTCATGATTCTCATTAGTAGCTTTCGTATAGAATAACAGTCCGTCAATTAATTCGTAATTTTCGGCCCTATTTCTTATCGGCACAATATCCGGATGATTGAAATTCTCAGGGTCGGCCAAATAATTGTATATATTTTTGAACTCCGGATCTTTTTTGAGTTCGGCTATTACTGTTTCACGAGAATCTAATACTTTGGATGTTAACATGGCTATCTTAATTACACTTCCATTTTCATCTAAGTTAATTCTGCTTAAAGCATCTGCCACAACATTTTCCTTTCCCGGCGTATGTTTAATTATTAGGTTATATTCCTGTAATTTGAGAGCCCACCTTATTAATCTGGGTGATAAATTTTTTCCAGAATAGAGTCTAGTGACCGCCGCGTGGTCGGTATATACAGTTACTGGAGAACTTCCAAAGAACACACGAAATTTCTGTACTGATGCTAACACTGCGAGAGTTTCTCTCTCTGTTGCGGAATAGTTTCTTTGGGTTTCATTTAATGTTCGGCTGAAAAAAGCCACGGGCTGACCATTTTGGGAAAGCACTGCACCAATCGCGAAATCTGAAGCGTCCGCTGAAATCTCTAATCCTTTATCCCCTTCTGGAAATTTTAAGACGGGAGCTTGAGTCAATGCGTCTTTCAATTTTTGAAACGCCAAGTTGGCTTCTGCTGACCACGAAAACCTAGCTTTTTTTCTTTTCAACTTTAGCAGTGGCTCAGCTATTTTTGCAAAGTCTTTAATGAAAGCCCGGTAATATGAACACATCCCGAGAAACGACGATAATTTCTTCGCTGTTTTAGGAACAGGATAATTTCTAATGGCTACTATTTTTGACTGATCCGTTTCGATTCCCTTTTGGGAAATTTTAAATCCTAAATAACGTAACTCTTTTGCGGCAAATTTACATTTAGACGCATTTATCTTTAAACCAGCTTCGTTTAACAATGAAAATACTTTTCTTAAATCTTGTAAGTGTTGTTCTAGAGTACTACTCGTAATTATAATATCGTCTAAATATATGAAAGTGCTTTTACCAAGGACTGGTCTTAAGACGATGTCCATACATCTTTGGAACGTTGCCGGCGCGCCGGATAATCCGAACGGCATTCTAAGAAATGCGTACGTACCAGATTTCGTTATGAACGCGGTTTTGTGTACGTCCTCGGGTTTTACCCCAATCTGAAAATAGCCACTCGTGAGATCTAATGTAGTCATGTATTTTGTAGACGAAATATTTCGAATAATTTCTTCAATTATCGGCAACGGATATACAGGATATTTTGTAACTGAATTTAACTTGCGATAATCTATAGCAAAACGCCACCGCTTCGGGTGCGTAATCGGGTAATCATTATTTTTCTTACACAGGACAACGGGGCTAGCATAACTGCTAGAAATTGGCGTGATGATTTTATTCTTTAACATCTCTTTAATATGATGTTCAATTATTTCTTCTTTTGTCCTATCATATCTATATGGCTTTTGCCTAACTGGCTGAGCGTCCCCCGTGTCAATGTCGTGGTTCACCACCTGCGTAAAGCCTGGTACATCACTAAATAAATTCGCAAAGTGACTTACCAGACCTTGGATTTTCTCTTTTTCCTCTGCTTGTAAATGTTCCAAGTCCAGCTGCGGGGGCTTATCATTCTTCGCTTCAATTGGCTTCATATTTAATGTTAGTTCTCCCCCCTTGAAATCAATTTTTGCTTCTGCCAAACTAAAAAAGTCCACACCTAGAATAATACAAGTCTGCAGGTTACGCACAATATAAAACAGGATTCTTACCTGTTCGTTGTTGATACGCACGAACAATGGTACTTTTCCTAAACAGCTACATTTTTCTCCTTGGGCCGCTATGACATCCGTGTCTCTTGCACTAAAAATTCTGTAACGTCGAAAGTGCTTCTTAAAGAATCTTTCCGATACGAAGCTGCTTTGGGCTCCTGTATCCAAGAGGGCTGTCGCCGGTATGTTGTTGATTAGAACTTCAATCTTCGGCAAACTCAAATTCTTAACGACCACGGTGTTTAAATTGATTTTGGAAGGGTTTTGCGCTGCTTCGGACTTCTTCACCTTCCTCGAAGAAATCCCTCTTAGTTTAAATTCTTTTTCTTCTGGTTGCCCTCGGAATCTTTGCTTGTTCTTCTATTAAATTCCCTTCGTTCGCCGCTCGCTTTAGGAGACACATCTTTCTTCGGCCATTGCTTCGCCTTATTCCCGTAACTTTGATTTTGCTTTTGCTGCGGTCTTGGCGAACTCCACTGACTTCTTCGCTCAAATTGGCGTCGTCGTTCGTTGTCGGCTGTTCTTCGGCTTTCAAATTGTACCGCGAGCTCAAATAATCTGTCTAATGTTGTTGGATTTCTTAGTTCGATGAAATCTTGAACTTGGGGCAGTAGCCTAGGAAGTATAACTTGAATAATTTCAGGATCCGGGCGACTTCCATACAAAAGCTTGAAAACTTGAATTTTCCTCAAAATAAAATTAGACAAATCTTCTATTCTTTCTTGGTATCGGCTAAACAGTTCAGCTTCCAATCTGGCTCGATCTCGCACCACGGGAAATGCTTTCACTAGAGAATTCTTGAAATTTTCATACGTGTATGTGGGGCTTCCTGGTTCCCCCAAGAGATTCTTTCCGATGCACTTGAACCAACTTAGCGCTTGGCCCTTCAAAGCGCTGGTAGCAAGAGCGACTTTCTGAAATTCGTGGACTGGATATAGCATGAAGTGGGAGTCTAGCTTTTCCAGGAAATTGATTACGGCTGTCTTGCCGTCAAAACTTGCCGCTGGCTTCATGGCTGCTCGCATGGTTTGTACGATGTAGCCGAATCCTTCTATGCCAGGAGGTGCTATCTCAGGATTCTGGACAGGTACAGCAGGTGTCTCAGGTTCGTCTTCTTGTTGTTGAGGCCATCCTCTTCTTTTTGTGCGGGCGCCACTATCAGGACTTAGCATTCTGTGTGTATTCTTTGAGAACATGGTAAATTCTGTAAAGGGTTCTTATCCTTACGTTCTAAGTCCTGAACTGGAACAGGGAGCGGAAGGTACGCTATGTTCTGATGTAACTGCTGGGCTGGAGAATAACTGCACGTGAAGGGATTTGAAATCCTCTTTTATTCAATCACTATTAAATACAAACCTCCCAATTCGGGAGAGATACAGAAAGTAAAAGACCACACTTGGGTCGAACTTAACAATCAAATAAACTTAAATAAATTTAAATGTAACTTAAATCAAACTTTGCTTCGCAGAGCAATTCGCGGAGATTGGCCTCTATCTAAAAGGGTGCGTAGCAAGATATACTAAATACTACCGCACTTTAATTTATTTTACAATGCAATCACGTAGTAAGCACTATGGCTTATAAATTTAAACTGCTAGCTGGTCAGGCGAACGTTGAGCGGCGTGACCGTGATCTGAGGCAAAGCACTCGCACACCGAGAGGTATCTACCTCTGGCTTAAATAGTGCATGGCTGAACTTCAAAAATTAGCATAAGCTAAAAACGCGCGCTTCTTCTGACAGGAAGTTGAAGCAGAGAGGAGATAGAAAAGATTTAAATTAAAATAAACTTGGTTAGTTTAACTAAAACCTTACAAGCTGCCTCTTTCGCCAATTTGTCAGCCAGCTCATTCCCGAAGTTTCGAACGTAAGCTTTAGTCCACTCTCCAATTTTATCTGCAGGTGCTGGTAGTCTCGTAGCGTCGATTGCAGTGGCGGCTCGTAGCTAAAATTAGTGGGGGTGCTGTTCCAAAAAATGTAACCTTTGTTTTAAACCTGTGTAAAGGGAACAAACATGTATAAAAAGAAAATTTATTTTGAAACTTCCATGAAATTTTACAAAAGAAAAATTAAACATTTCTTAATTACTTTAACTTAAATTGTTACAGTTCAAGCTTTACGTATTCATTTAAAAATGAAATCCATTCTTCTTGTTTTAATTTGCGCGAAGAGATCAATAATTTTCTCCTTGATCTCTGGATGACAACTGAGGAAATTTTTCTATATTGAAAGCATTGCAAGCGCATGAAAACGAAAGCTCTTGAAGTTCACTTACAGTCACAGAATTTATTACTTGAGGATGCAAGGACATGGTTAAAGTTTTCTGTAAAATAAAAGAACCGAAAAAAATGAATCAAATAGAATAGCTGGCAAATAATCTAACCAAGAATATGGTGTATGATTTTTAAACACAGCACACGCGGAGTAAAAAAAAAAGAACCAGCTCCCAACGACACTCCAGATTCGGAACTGCAAAAGCGACAGTGCTTTCTCCCTGTCAGCCGCGTACGCTGCTAAGAGGGCATGCGCAGAACAGCCAAATACCACACACGCGGAGTGAGAAATAATCACGTTTCCAGAATTTCGGCACTGCAAGAGCGACAGTGCTGTTTCATCTCCCTGGCTCGAGTGTTGCTTTCTGTGCGCGCTTGCGCAGAACAGCCTTGTGAAGCGCAGTTCCATACAAAAACTTTCGTACCTTTTTCATAAACTGGAGGATGGCTACTGACATTAAGTTTAAGGACTATATATTGTAGAAGTATAAAGAAAGAATTAAAGAAAAAAGGGCTCATATTAAATATTAAAAATAATAAAAAGTGGAAACAGGGGGTGCTGCAGTTCCACAGTGCTTATTACGAGTCGCCACTGGTTCAATTGTATGGAGGCAATCTCTGGAGACTTACGTGCTGGATTTAGAATAGCATGTAGGGATGAGAGGCAGTCTGTGATGATAAAAGCATTGCATATTTCCTTCCTAGTTACGTAGAGCAGGGCCTGTGCGATCGCTGTGACCTCGCACTGAAAAACGCTATTATTTGCATGTAAATGATCTTTCCACATAAGCTGTATGTTATGCTGCTGTATAACAGCATTCACGCAGCCATCGTTCTCATCTAGTTTCGAGCCGTCTGTATACAATTCAATGGACCTGTTGGTCCTTGGTTCGTTGTTTTTCAAGTTCACATTTACTCCTATGCCCTGCATTGCTGGGTGGGTATTCAATAGACTATTATCCCGCTCTAGGTCTTCTGGTGAATAAATGACATCCCCGATTGTTGCCATTTTGTGCAGCTGGATCACTAATTGCTGCTCTGCTTCTCGCTCTGCGCTGATATGCGAACGCATAATCCCTGCTATGACATATAGGGCCACCGTTGAGGTGGTCTTGAACGCCTTCGTAATGTTCAACAAGAATGGTCGCTGCAAGCTTTGTAGATGTCATACTTTTCTCTCCTGAATGAGGTTGGCCCATATTGCTGTGCCGTAGACTGCGATTTTTTTCTGCCGCGGTCGAATAGAGAATCTTTTGGATGTATGGGTTTAAACCCCATAAATGTCCTTGCATCTGTCGCAGTTGTTGCGCTATGATTTTTCTACGTTTCTTAATTTCCATTATGTGCGGAATCTAATTAAATTTTGGGCCAAAGATTAAACCTAAATATTTTGACTCCTTGACTATTCTTATGCTTTGCCCGTTTATTTTAATGCAGGGCTGGCGCACTAAGCTAACCCCTTTTTTCGGAATAAGCATTGTTTGCGATTTCAATTCTGCAATCTTTAGTTTGAGGGCGTCACAACGCTGTTGAAAAATGGCGCATGACTGGTTAGAATGTGCCTGCAATTCCTCCTTGTACTGCCTCTTATTATAAGGGCAGTGTCGTCGGCATCGGAGACTACTTAGTATGCTCGGGCCAGGGCTGTGATACGACATCGTTATAGGTAATACTCCACAAATGCGGCCCTGCACAAGACCCCTGCGGGCAGCCTTGTGTTTGCTTTTCTCTAATTACCCCATCATTATGCACAAAGATGATTTGCCGATCCGAGAGGTAATGGACCAGTGTCCTATAGATACTGCTGGGACATCCATCTCGCATCGTGTGTGCTTGCAGAATTGCGGGGCACCACAGCGATTCGAAAGCACTTTTCAGATCTATGCTAACGAACGCTGTGTGGTAGCCGTTGTGTTTATTTTTCAGGATGTGCTCTTTAACTTCGAACAGGGCGTGAGGGTTGATTCACCTGCTCTAAACCTGAATTGCATAGGGCCTAGAAAGTCAGTCCGGTGAAGATGGTGTCTGAGCCTGTTCATAATGAGTTTTTCATATGCCTTACCCATTGCTGAGAGCAGGCAAATGGGTCGATAGGAATCTGCCTGCGTTGGCCCCTTGTGTTTTTTCAACAAAAGGACTACTTGACCCACTTTGAAACAGCGGCAGAACGTGCCGGTGTTGAGAAGTTTGGTGAACAGGGTACAGAACAGGTCGACGTTGGTACGTATTACTACTTTGATAGTCCGATAATCCACTCAAAGTGAAGCTGTCTCACTACGTTCAGGATCTCTTTACAGGTAAATGCTGGGTCATTTTGTGTGCCAATTGCCAGTGGCAAGTTGCGTACTGCAGCTTGTGCAGGGGTGTCGTTCGAAGGATCATCGGTTGTGAAGACTGTATTTGAGATTTCGTCTAGCATGTTCCCTGTAAAGTTGTTGCAGATGTCTGGGGTTGGCAGTAGATGGAAGTTTGCAGGCTTGAAGAGCCTTCTTGTCGCTATTTTATGGTGTATGACATACGTGACCGTGTTGTTGGTGCATAATTCCCTCTATGTGGTTATTTTGGCCTCGAGAATCATGCGCTTGTACTTTGCCCTTTCCCTTTGAAAGATGGGGAGGGTTTCAGTGGGCACGAAATTCCTTCGCTCTTGCTTTAGTCTGCATCACAGAGCCCGACACTTCTTCTGCTGTACTCTTAGTGAGCTATTCCAGCAGTTTAGGGATGTTATTTGCTTGGCAGGTCTTACAGGTAGGTGCTGATCACATACATTATTTGCTGGACACACAGGATGGACACAGGGATTATTTACATTATTTGCTGGACCAGTGAATCTAGTTCTTCTGTAGCCTGTGCTTGTCGCAGCTGTTCTTGGAATAAGGAGAGCTTAGCCCTGATCTCACACGGAAATGAGTTGATCTATCGGCCTGGTAAGTTATACCTCCTGATAATCGTAGTTGAGGTCTTACTGGCAAGGTCGAATCTGATGTAATTGTGATCAGATAGACTTGATCCTTCCACAACCTGCCAATCTTGTATCAATGATGCTGCCTCTAGAGTGGATACCGTTAGGTCAGGCCAGCCTTTCGCGAAGACCCTGTCAAATGTTAGAGAGGTGTCTGCCTGGTTGTGCACAGCCAGATTCTGGCTAGCCAGAAAGTCTTCAAGATGGTGGCCTTTCGCGTCCGTAAGGCCATAGCCCCAGGTCGCCGGCTATCAGTACATTGGCTATTTTGAAATCTCGTAGGAGTTGCTCTATTGCATTGGTCGCGTTTTCTGTATCTTCCGTTGGAGGTGAATACAGTGAGATCATCACTATGGTAAGACCTTGTACTACTAAAAGTATGGCCACAAAGTCTCTTTCGATTTTTATTATGACGGGGGACCAAGTCGGGTTGCAACAGATTATAACCGTTCTTGGTGGCGTATTTGCTTCTTCGTTTTGAAACATTGTTCAGCTTAGTGTGAATTATATTGTTTTGCCATTCCTGCAATAAGGCTCTTGGCCGAAAATCATGTCAATGTGCTCCTCTGCCGCATATGCAGTTGCATGGGTAGTGGCTGCACGTGTCCGCTGACATACCGAAGGGCACGGACTCGAATCGCGGAGAAGGCATGGATGTTTGTAAATGTACAGTGTCTATGCGGAATGGGCGCACTCAATATATATAGCGTTGTGATTCAAAAATTTTACATGTTTTCTACTAATTTTTTAAATTTAATCTTGCATACTCAACCTCTCTTGGTGCCGTGAGAAACTTAAATACAAATTTAAAATTCTCATAAATTCTACAGAATTCATAATATCAATTCAAAATGACTGGTGTTTGAAACAAATTAATTAATACCTTAAGCTAGATTAAATTTTCATAAATACTCAACACAGTAAATTAAGTTTTAACATATAAACCTCAACTATTAAGTTTAATAAGAAATGAAAATATTCTCCCTCGTATTTGTTAAAAACCAAAAGATTATTAATCATGTAAAATGCATTACCGACACAAAATCATCAACATGCTATCTCTCACTAAAACTAACTAATCAGCTCTGCTTCCGGTAAACACATAAATTTCAATACAACCTTAGAGATAGCCACAATCAATACAACCTTAGAGATAGCCACAAACACTTTTCATTTAAGCAAAACACAGAAGAGATCAAAACACCAGGAAAAGATAAATCTCACACTAAGAAATCAAAACACCAGTTCAGTTAAATTAATAAATCTGATCGTATAGTTAGAAACATCATTAAATTCTCCTACGCCCGCAATAAACTACCCAGGTTCGAATGGCAGTTTAACCATGTTTTCCGAAACGATGACATGGGTGACCTATAGTAGACCACAAGATAAAAACATACAAAAAATACGATAGTAAATCAATGACATACATTTATTTAATAGTCCAAACATTTTAATTACGGATAGCTGATCAGACTACCTCTACAAAAAGATTTTCCAAAACATTACTCGTAAAGTTCTCATACGACAATCTATACAACTATCAATGTACTACTAAAAGTACAAACTATCAATGTACTACTAAAAGTACGTAAAGTACAAACATTTACTAGTTATGTACTTTACGCAACTCACATTTCAATTTTTTAATAAGAAATAATTCAACTTGTAACAACGACGATGTATCTTCTGACAAATTGAAATTAATTAACTACTGAATAGAATATTGATTGCACATCAATTCAGTTAAAATTTTCTTTTTAAGAAAGAATTCCTTGCCCTCAATTTAATTTTAATTACTACCCATCTCAATTTACACCTTTAATCGCTTTCTCAAATAAATAATTAAATAACCAGTAACAAAAGCCATACGAGAGATAGAAACAAAAATAAACACTCACGGTAAACCGCACAAAAACACCGACCGTCTCTAGAGCTCGGGAGCCGCCGGATCATTAGATAAACACTTCGGAAACAATATTCGGATGATAGTCTTCGAAACCAAAGTCTGTTACCTTTAGTGGCACTTATGGTTGGCTAGTTCACTCGCAGTAAAAAAAACAAGTCTGACGACTCCTTCCAATACTTCACCTCCTTTTCCAGAATCCCACACAGTCAATTAGTACAAAATCATTATCCCTCAGACAACCACAGCGATTCTGTAAGCCGCAACTAGTCTGTGGAACTCGATGAGCTGCCGGATCATTTCGTGCTCACGTCTATTCTCTATAAACGGAAATCCCACAACATAAATGTCCACATTTTCTGCAGGGAAAAATTTATCAGCAACGCAAACAGATGCAAACGTTTGAGAATTGTAACGTAGCATAGGTCTTAACTGAAATTCACAGAAGACGGCACGACAGGAGACCGCATTCTCGGGCCAATTCTCGCACGGCCGGCCCTGAGAATCACGGACGGCCTCCGGGCTCTTTCTCTCCTCAAAAAGAAAGACTCGAAAATCTAAAAAGAACTTAAAAATCTCTCCTCCTCTCGCCACGGGAGCGACTAAATTTAAAACCTTGCGACTCTCAAAATGTGGACCGCCTCTATATTTACTATTGGTTAAAAAAATGCATAAAATTAAAATTCACCAATGCTACACAAAACAGTAACCCTCTCTAACCACTAGGAACAGACCAATAAATACCCAACAAAATTTTAAGAAAATCAGTCCTATCTTTTCACAGTGACAAGCCCCTATTTCTCAAGTTCAAAACCAAGGGAATGTTTGCATCGTAAATCGGTTAACGTAGCGACTCTTCAGACAAATCCTAAATTTTTGTACCCCCATAATTCTATCAAGAATCGGCGCCGCTAGAGCTCATCGCGTTTGAACGAGAAAAATACATGTTCGCCCCCGCAAGATAAACCAAATGAAAGAAATTTAAACAACAGTATAATTTAAGAATTACATCTCAAAGAAGAACATTAAAATTTCCCTATTCACTGTAAGTTAATAAAATTAATAAGCACTGTAAAATAATACTTAAGGAATCTACTTAACAATGGCAAGCCGAAAGTTTTCTCGTGTGGTTTGGTAGGCTGAAGGCCTTGCTCAGCTTTTATTTTCGCAATCGTTAGTCGCAAATTTATAATCCAGTTACAAACGGGTTCTAAATGACAATAATATTCATGATTTTGAAATCTAAAATTTAAAAAAAACATAGAGTTGAACAAATAATGAAATGTGACTTTTAATGCCATCTCCTGGTTTCTTCCATACTTATATTTCTGAAAGTTTTATACTAGTTATGAAAAAATAAAATTATAAGAAATTTGACTTATAATTTTATTTTTTTATATATAATAAAATATATATTTTTATATAAATTATAAGAAGTGTGACTTCTTATAATTTAAATGAACGCCAAATATTGACATTGCAATATTTAATTTCATCTTCAGCTTGCCTCTAGAGATCGCTTAATTTAGAATAATTTGAGGAAATAAGTTTAAATAAAGTGCAGCAAAAATGTCGTTTCATTTAATAGGTCGTAAAAGGAAGCCATGTAATATCCACATCACACTTTTTAAATGACAAATTAGAATACAGAAACTCCGAAGATATTTTAATTAATTAGATAAACAATATAAAGAGACTCTATATTTACGTTTTCTAAAAAAAGGATCTTAAATAGAGACATGGAATAAATGATGAATTTGACATGAAAGTATTTTCAAACTAGTAGTTTATAAGGTTTATCCTAAGTTTATTACCAGTTATTTTTTAAGTTTTGTATCTTTCCTATCTTATTCTAATTTCAACTTACAATTTCCTGCCAGAATGTAAATTTAGAAACGCAGTAAATGTAAATGAGAAACAGTACTATGTAAGTCGATATTTCAGCGACTTCTACAGAGAGAGTCTGATTCACTGACTATGCCCGCGTTTGCCTTTGGCTACGTTCTCTCTTAGTTGCTACGCTCGGCCATAGCTTAGGCCCTTGCTTGGCTTCACCGATTAAATTAATACTTAGGGACCAACTAATTAGATTTCTGATAGCTTCGGCTATACCTTTCAGATAGCTCAGTTAACCTAGTTTAGTTTATTTAAATTCATTATTATTTAAGTTCAAGCTTGAATGGAGACTTTGTGTAAAGTTCCAAGTAGGAACTGATTATAAATATTCTAAAACATAAAGGGTTGTGAACCCTTCTAAGTCTTACGTGTTTTGTTCACACACTTAAGCGATTATTCGCTTGTTAGCGTTCGTGGGATTCTAAGTTAGAACTTTAGAATTAAATAAGTAAAACCCCACATTTGGCGCCCGAAAATGTTCTTAACGAACCATGCTGCTAGGTAGTGAAGATTTCTCGTTGACCTCTCCCACCTTTCAGTACCTTCAGCTACAAAGAAACCCCCCGGAGGGATTTGCATTTATCGTGGAAACGTTGAGAGCGGCGATGAAGCCAACAGCAACTTTTGACGGAAGAGGATCCGTAATGACCTTCCTGGAACAGCTGGAATTACACTTCACATTATATCCTGTCAACCTACCGCAAAGAATTATCATCGCTACGACGAATTTAAAAGGCCAAGTCCTCAGCTAGTACAAGGATATTGGCAAGAATTTATTGGGGGATCCAGGATCCGAAACGTACATTTGAAAAAATTGTAAAAATTTTCTATTGAAAGCATTCCCAGTTGTAAAAGTCCGCGCAAGACTCGAATCTGAATGATTCAGCAAATACCAAACTAATGTTGACAAATTAACAGATTTGATCTTAAGGAAGATTCATATTGTCAAAATTTTATATATGAAAAGACCCGACAAGACAATCGTCGAAATAATTGCTTCCGTCAATTCAAGATTTTCTTGAAGTTAGAAATCCGCAAAATCTGGAAAGCTTATTTGAACTAGCTGTCAAATTTCAGAGTAGGCGAAAGACCGAAAACGCGCGTGCAAAGAATTTTACGCATTATTCAAGGTTTCATGGTCAGACGAAACCTCAAGCTCAGCAGAATTCCTGTTGACAAGAGGGGAAAGTAGCAAAGCCGTAGAGAAAGAAAGCTGGTCAGACCAAAGCATGGGGAAATAAAAAGCAGTTGGACTAAGGGGCGGAAAAGAAAAAGTTAAACAAGTCACCTTGTGAGAAGGTAAATCCGTCAGAAATCAAGCTAAATACGGTAGTCGTACAAAATTTGGCCAGAAATCCAAATACTACTAAACGACGTCCCTACGACCGCCTTACTGGATAACGGGTGATAACGGGGCTTTTCGTCGTTGCAGACTGTTTAAGACAACGGGACGACGCGTGATTGCTGCATAAGGCAAAAAGTGTGTCTGCTTGGGAAAAGTGGGGCTGCATATTCCAATAAAAAATGAGACGCAAAAAATTAATTTTCTTGTTGTAAAGAACTTATTAACCGCAGTCATATTGGGGTTTATTTCTTACGCGCAGCTAGCGCAAAAATTAATTTCAAAGAATCTATCTTACAGGTCAAGATGGATAAAATGGAAGATGAACAAGCCGCCACGTCCGAACTTGAGCTTAGTCACCTCGAAGAAGGGAAAAAAGAAAAACTTCAACAATTGGTAAGAAAGTTTTCCCAATTATTCGACAAGAAACCTGGCTTCTGCCAGATTGTGTCTCACGCGATTGATACTGGTAATGAGCCCCAGTTCGTTATGGTCGGGTGAAGGAAGACATTTTCAAGCAACACATTAAGAAAATGCTCGAGAACAAGATAATTACGCCAAGTACTAGCCCCTATGCCAATCCTGTAGTTTTATGTAGAAAGATGAATGGGTTGCCACCTGCTGATCCGAACGCGTTGAGATTCGCAGTTGACTACAGAAAATTAAATAGCGTAACGAAATACCCCACATACCCCCTCCTGATAATAAATGAAATTATAAGAAAAATTCGGTCAATATATGACAACCTTAGAGCTGACGTCAGGCTATTTTCAAATTGCAGTAAAACCCGATGATGTCGAAAAAACAGCTTTTATTACAAAGTCAGGCGTGTATGCCTTTTTGAGAATGCCGTTTGGCTTAAGCGGATGTCCAGCTACATTTAAAAAAGTTATGGATACTGTTTTAAGGCCAGTCTTGGGAAAACGTACAGTCATTTATCTTGATGATATTGTTGTAACGAGCGAAACACTAGAGGAACACATTAAACACGTGGAGGAAGTTTTTACATTATTAAATGAAGCAGGCGTCAAAATTAATCCTAAAAATTGCAAATTCATCGCCAAGGAATTTAGGTACCTCGGCTATAAAATCTCGAAAATCCTTATAGAAACTGACAACTCTAAAATTTTAGCGATCAAAATTATCCAACGCCAAATACGGGTAAGAAGTTATCATCATTCCTGGGGATGTGTTCCTATTATAGAGTATTCATTAAAGATTTTGCAAAGATATTTGAACTTTTGTTGGTGCTTAAACGAAAGAAGACTAGGTTTACGTGGACAGCGGAGGCGAACACGGTGTTTGAAGAATTGAAACAAGCCTTAATTAATGCCCCTGTTCTTAAGTTACTGGAAGGGGATCAAAATTTGGAGATTGCAGCAGACGCATCAGACTCCGCAGTTGGCGCAGTTCTTTCCCAAAATGGGCAGCCAACAGCTTTCTTTAGCAAGACGTTTAATCAAACTCAGCGAAATTATACTGGAACTGAGGGGAAACTAACGCTGCCCTAATATCGGTGCAAAAATTTCGGGTGTTCTTTTTGAGTGCCCCGATAACTGTGCATTCAGATTACGCGGCAGTTGGTCGCCTATATTCCGGAAAAAATTATCGCCCCGGCTCATAGGTTGGACACGTTGGAAAATGGGTGGCTCATACGTTTGAAAATCGGCGGAAATAATTCCCCTCAAACGGGCTTCAGCAAAAACAATAGCAGATTCGTTTTTAAATAAATATATTTTAAAATACGGGGACCCTAGTAAAAGTAATATCAGATAATGGTAGGCAAGTCGTAAGAAATTTATTTGAAAAACCGGTGCATAGGCCTTGGCATACGCCATCTAAAAAGGGCACCTTATAGACCGCAATCAAATATTGTTGAACGCGTAAATATAAATGTGGTTAAAATTATTCGGGGATATGTTAAGAAATATCATGACCGTTGGGACAGCTGCGTCAATGAATAAGAATTTGCCTGGAGAGCAACAAAGCATGACACTACACAAAAACTCCCGCAGAATTGTTCCTAGGAAGAACAATTTTAACGTCTCTGGATAAGCTATTTTTCGTTAAACAAAGGCAGGAAGAGTTCAAATTGAATGATATTCAGAAAATTATTGATGTGGCCATGAAATATTCTGATGCGGTGAGGTCGAAACAAAAATTGTGCTACGATAGAAAGAGACACGACGTAGAATATACGGTAGGCCAGGAAATATTAAAAGTAAAACATTCATTATCGTCTGCAGCCTAAAATAGGGTAGGCAAATTTGAGCCCATGTTCGATGGGCCATTTATCATCGAAAAAATCAAATCTTCTCCGTTTTATTTAAAGGCAGAAAACGGCCAGCAAACAAACGCTAATGTGGACCAGCTTAAACAGTACTATAGTCGTACGGATTTTCAAGCTCTAAGAGATTTATTGTAGGATCCTGGGAGTGCGCCAACGACACTGATTTCGCAGTCGCCCAGCAAAGATCCCCCAACAACAAAAAAAGCCGATATCTCTGAAGAAAGGACTGTGAAACGAACGCAACAGCAACAAGGTTCAGGCGCCGCCAGAATGAAGAAAATGAAACAGACTAATGTTCCCCTTCAACAGAAGCCAGGGCCGATGGGAAAGCGGAAAAGGCTCTTGGAGGATAAGGAAAGAAAACGTGCAACTACAGAGCGAAAACCAACGACCTCGAGAGAAACCACAGGAATTTGCCAGCCGAGATCGATGAAAAGAAAACAACCCGACGACGCAAGATCTATTCCTTTTCAGGAACCCAAAAAAACCAAGGGAGTTTTCAAAGATTCCGAGTGAAGGTCCGGGAACTACAAAGTAAAGAAGAAGCCAGAATTCTAGAATCCTGAGCCGAGAAGAAAAGCCTCCCGATTCAACGCCCGAGGAATGGAATGAAAAGAGGGTCCGGAAGCGAGTACCAGCCGCCCGAGATGACTGAGAATTCAAAGTCTGAAATCTTCAACATGGCAAAAATTCTGCGCCAAGGGAATGCAGGAGTACAGAAACCAAAAAGATACGTGAAAATTTTCCTTGTTTTCTATTTTGTAGTTAAAGTTCGATTTATGTCAAGCATTTAAAGTTGCTAAATACTATTTAAAGCAAGAAACTGAATTCGCAAGTTTGCGAGAATGTAGTTGTAGCTATCTGTTAAACAGAAAAGACTTTTGATTCGCAAGTTAGCGAAAATTTATTTTGTAAATACTTACTTTTGAAAATTCTCAAGTTGCGAGAAACTAATTTGTGAATATGTTTAGTCGAAAGACTTCAATTGTGGTAACTTAACGATTGTAGCCAAGCTTTGTGAATTCTATATAGCAACTATAACGAATGATGTAAAATGAATTTTAAAGTATTACGTGTTAAAATGTTCTTTTGAATGTTGAAATTAATGTCAGCTTTTAAACTATTGTAAAAGTTAAACTTGTACAAATGTAAGTTTTGACCAAGCATGACTCTAAATACTTTGTATAAGAGATGAATTGAATGAAAGTGTAGTTTGAATGTGCTTAAAGTTAGGCTCTCCAGGCTTCACTTAAAAATTTTTAAATTAAGTTCTATTTTAGGACATTAGTTCTAGTTTTGTGTTTAAGAAATCTTCTGATGTCTGGAAAGTCGAGTTTGTAACAAATCGTAGCGGTTGGACAGTGGTAGTAGGTCTTCGCGGAAATACAACATAAAAACCTCGTTTCACTCAGAACAATCTCTGGGGAGCGTGGGGGAAATAGATTTAAATCTTGTGTGAATGAAAGCTGTTTGAGGGTCAAAATAATTTCAATAAAAGAGCATTGGTAATGAAAGTGGAAATTGTGGAAGATAAAACTAGTACTTTTTCCTTTCAGATTAATGGACGGTCAAGACTGACGCCTAATTGAAAGAAAAGATGAAGCAGATTTTGTCAAATTGTAAAATTTTGTGAGACTAAAGATTTTTAGTTTTAGTACAGCTTTAGATATTATGTAAAGTTGGCCCTAAACAGAAAAAGTTTTAATGACGAATTCACAAAAGCGCACTTGCTACAAGTTTGAAACTTTGATGTAAAAACCTTTTGTGTAGAATTTACGCTCTTGAACAATGTCGTTTTGAGATCTTATTCCTCGAGTAGTTAAATTCTGGTGGGAAAAGATGTAAGGTTTATCCTAAGTTTGTTAACAGTTATTTTAAGTTTTGTATCTTTCCTATTTTATTCTAATTTCAGCTTGCAATTTCCTGTAAAGATGTAAATTCAGAAATGCAGTAAATGCAAATGAGAAAGAGTACTATTTAAGTCGATACTTCAGCGACTTCTACAGAGAGAGTCTGATTCCCTGAGTGCGCGCGCGTTTGCCTTTGGCTACGTTCTCTCTTAGTTACTACCCTCGGCCATACCTTAGGCCCTTGCTTTGCTTCGCTGATTAAATTAATACTTAGGGGCCAACTAATTAGATTTCTGATAGCTTCGGCGATACCTTTCAGATAGTTTAGTTAAGCTAGTTTAGTTTAATTTAAATTCATTATTATTTAAGTTCAAGCCCGAATGGAGGCTTTGTGTAAAGTTCCAAGTAGGAACTGATTGTAAATATTCTGAAAAATAAAGGGTTGGGAAGTCTTACGTCTTAGTCTTCTTCTTAGCCTTCTTACGTGTTTTGTTCAGACACTTAAGCGATTGTTGGCTTGTTAGTGTTCGTAGGGTTCTTAGTTAGAACTTTAAAATTAAATAAGTAAAACCTCACAAGTTAACAATAACTGAAATGAATCTTCAGCTTTTAAACCGCTTAGTTTATTAATTAATAGCAGGGTAAATTAGAAAGGAAAAATTAAATACTACTTTACGCTTCTCTGAATGACAACGCATCCCCACATGGAAGGTAAAAATATTTTAATTCGGGTGGTGGCAACAAATTTCAAACAGCTCGCAGAGTTTATTGAGTAAGTTCGAAAGATAAATATTTCGCGTTTTACCGAGTGGCAACGCACTTTTTTTATATTGTTGTTTTCTGATTAAAATGAAAATTTCTCGTACGTTGTCCAGTGGTAACACAAAGCTATTATATCAATGAGTTTATAAACAAACGTTTCTCAAATTTGCACTAAACAAGAAATAAACAGAAAAGAAATTCGAAATTCAAATTCGGACCTTGAGTTGGACATGTTCGGGTAGAAGACTATGCATGTGGTGAAAGTCTGATCACTCTACTTAGCGTCGTTCTTCCAAGCTACCGGTAAATTCGAAAGAACCACGTTTTGAAATTTGGCAATACACTTCTTTTATATCGCTGGGATTTCTGATTAAATTTAAAAAAATAAATATCGTATGATTTGCGGTTCAACAACGCAGAGCTTTTAAATTGCTGAATTTTAATCAAAAGCTCCCTAAAATCTCTCAAGAGCTAAAAAAGGCCCAATTAGAAGATCCTCCATTGAGACCATTAACGGAGAAAATGGAAACAGCAATTGAAAACCTCAGCTGGTTAGAAATGGCACCCTCTAGACAGACGATGAAAAGCTACTGGACGTTATCGGTTCCTTTTTCACCTACGAGATGGAATTCTTCCGTAGACGGGAAGCTGACGGAAAGAGTTTCAAATGACAGCTGTAATCTTCAGTGTAATTACTGTGATTTTGAATGCCTGGTACTCTGTCAGAACTTCATAACAGACCAACTGTTGATCATTTTCACGTTAGGAAGACTCTACAAAGTTCGTGAGCGTTTCATCTGGGGCAAAGCTAAACCAGATGTACGAAAGTGCTGCAAATCATGTTATTGGTGTGCTGCTTAAAACGGGCCTCAAACACATCCACTGCGGAGACTACAACAATATAATATAGCAGTATTTGAATGGATTGCTCTGAATAATCTCAGACCTTTACTTTGTACAGCTAAGGCCAACAAGAAAATCCTAGTTATCAAGGAATACTTTAGTAAATGGACAGAACCCCTGAGCTGGAGGCTAAAACTGTCTCAGAAGTCTGCATTTCGCAGAAGTGCATGAAGCTGAAGTCTGGAGAAACGTAATTTCCATTTTAATGAGTATTTATAGCTGGATGTACAAAGAATAGATCTGACTACTCGGTACAGAGAAAAAGAAAGTGTGAAAAATATATTCATACACTGCTCGACATTGAAAATGCAACACCAAGAAGGAGTGGTCAGAAATTTATGCAAATTTTAGAGTAGACGTACGCCACTGAGTTATGTGAATGATGTGAAATGCGCAGCTCTCCGAAGTAAGAAAAGTGAAGTAAGGTATAAGAGAAGGAACGTGCAGCATGGGCAATATTCGTGTCGTTATTTCTGCCAGACGAATTATAGAAGAAAGTTGGTTTTTGTTCCGGAGGATACGTGTAATAGGAGAGAATGCCAGGCCACCATCAACGAAGACACTTCCAGCAGATAGAAGATTTTACGAGGGGTATGGTGATAGGACTGAGAAGAATGTGGGAAGAAAGAGGGGTGCAGGTGCAGCCAGAGTGACGTCAGCACGCGTGGATCGACGCATCCACCGACAAGCTGTGGCGATCCCGCAAATCACTTGTACCGCGATTCTGGAGCATGTGCAAGATACCCTGGATGTTCCCGTGTCGACTAGAACCATTTCCCGTCGATTAGTTGAACGTGGCTTGCACTCACGGTGTCCATTAAGAAGACTGCCATTGACCCACAGCATAGACGCCAACGTTTAAAATGGTGCCAGACTGGAGCGATGTGGATGACAGAATGGCGAAACGTCGTGTTTTCAGATGAGCCACGCTTCTGTTTATTCAGTGACAGTCGCCGCATACGCGTGTGGCGCCGATGTGGAGACAGATCTGATCCGGCAGTAACTGTGGAACGCCCCACAGCGCGACAACTTGGCATAATGGTTTGGGGCGCTATTGCTTACGATTCCCGGTCACCTCTAGTTTCTATTCAGGGCACTATGACAGCCCAAGGATACTTGGATAATGTACTGCGGCCGGTGGCAATCCCCTACCTTCAGGGGCTGCCTAATGCAATTTTTCAGCAG
>KK117495.1:0-41504 GCA_000611955.2 Stegodyphus mimosarum
TCAATAATTCAACAAGTATCAACAATTCACTAATTATTTATGCACATGTATTATCTATATCACCGATATCAATTTCGACAGTCAACAGTTAATTTAAAGAAAAGCAGTTGCTGGCAGTCCCTGTTCGGGCGCCATGTTAAAATTTTATCAATTTTTTGGTATTAAAATTTTAGATTAATAAATAGATAAGTGAAAAATCACTTACCTTCTAAAGGGCTGGCCCTGGAACTGCTTGCTTCCTTTCTATTTCCGTTAGTCTAAGCTGAAATTCTAATCACTGCAGAACACTACTAGGAATTTTTTCAGAAATTTTACTTAACATGTGAAAGATATATACATAATATTTACAGGTTACAATCATTACAAGCATTATGTTTCAAATATATACGGAGACGGTCTATCGTTTCGACTTCTGTTAGACGCGTCACACGTTCAACTGACTACGCTTTTCCCTTTTCCGCCAGAGGGCGTTCATGGGAGCCGAGTTATCTGTAAGCAAATGTGACAGTTATGTTTTAATAAGTGGATCAGAAGATGAGTTGAGGTCATTATTGGAAGTAATAGATGGAGAAACAGTGATACCAGTCACTAACTACAGTGATCGAAAATTAATTTTGAAAGAGAATCATTCTATCGGTAAAGCAGAATAAGTTGAATCAAGTTCAGATCAGAAAACTGAAAATTCAAATCAAAAGGAAATAATGATAATAAATGAAATTAAAAAGTTTAAGAGACCGATTACTTTAGAAGAATTTTAAAGTTAATAACAATATTATGCCAGAGAGAAAGCAGGAAGTTTTAGATTTGATAAATGAGTATCGAGATTGTTTTACATTAAATATGGAGGAATTAGGGTGTACAAACTTAACAAAGATGGTAATTAAAGAAATTGAAGGGAGTAAGCCTGTTTGCATGAAGTCGTATAAAACCAACGCCGAGGAGCGTGCTTCTATAAAGAAGATAATAAATGAATGGAAGAAATATGGAATTGTTATTGAAACAAGATCTCCCTGTGCTAGCCCAGTTTTACTCGGACAGATGAACTATGATTAGTTGTAGATTACAGAAAGTTGAATTCGCAAGATAATTTCCACTCGCTAGGATAGATGATCTTTTTGAATGTCTTAGCGAATGTCAAGTTTTCACTACATTGCACTTAGCTCATGGATATCTACAGATTCCTTTAACTGAAGAAGCGTATCTGAAAACAGCTTTCATCACTCCAGATGATACTGGCCAGTTCGAACGTATGATCTTTGGGTTAGCTAACGCTCCTGCAGAATTTCAGAGACTTATGACTTAAAATTTAGGTCCATTGCTTAATAAAGAAGTATTATGCTATTTGGATGACATCTTAATTCCGGCTGAATCTTGGGAAGAAATGATGGAAAAACTTAGGAAAAGTGTTTGATAGATTGAGAGAAGCAAAGCTGACACTGAAACTCACAAAATGCGAATTTGGAAAAGATGAAGTTGAATATTTGGCATTTCTAATAAAATCGAATGGTATGCAACCTGGACCGAGAAAAGTAAGAGACATATTAAACTTTCCTAAATTAACCAATGAACATGAAGTTAAACAATTTTTAGGCCTTACAAGTTTTTTTAGAAGGTTTGTACCGAAATATGCAGAGAAAGCTGAGCCGTTAACGAGATTGACGAGGAAGGAAGAAACATTTCATTGGAATTAAGATCAGCAAGAAGCATTCAGTACTTTAAACGTCCATTTAACTAACGAACCAGTACTAGCGTTATATAATCCGGAAGCAGAAACAGAAGTGCACACAGACGCGAGCAGCAAAGGCCTGCCAGGAATGCTGTTGCAAAAAGGTGAAGATAAAAAGTGGCATTTAGTTTATTATGTAAGTGAAGGAACAACAGAAAGAGAAAAGAATTATCATTCAAGCAAATTAGAATTAATGGCTACAGTTTGGAGTTTGACACGACTTCAAGAATTCTTGATTGGAATTCGATTTAAGATAATTACAGATTGCCAAGCTTTAGTTTATTTAAACAAGAAGAAAACTTCAAATCCTCAGATAGCAAGGTGGAGTAATCTGATCCAGGAATGCAATCTTGAAATAAAGCACAGACAAGGTAAAAAAAAAAAAATGAGTCATGTAGATGCATTGAACGGATCGCCAGTTGATCAGCCAGAAGAAACCTTAACACTATAACTGAGAAGAGCTTGGAAGTTTATTTAACGCTAACGATAGATGAACAAATTCTTATGATTCAGCATTCAGATCCAGAATTACGCAAATTCATAGAGATTTTAAAGAAAAAGATAAATGATAGAACGAAGGTAGAGAAGTATGTAACTGAAAATTACATTTTGAAGAATAATCGATTGTTTCGTAAAGTAAGAGATCGGGAAAAGGAGAAATTGTTATATGTCATACCTAAGTCGATGAGAAAAGGTATTGTAATAAAATTTCACGATCTTTTAGGACATTGAGCAGATAGAACTGTTGCCAAAATCAAGGAGTCATACTGGTTTAAAGGAATGAAACGATATGTTATGCGTCACATTTCGATGTGTGTCGAATGCCTAGTAGATAAAGTGCCTAGTGGTAAGAAACAAGGAGTATTGCGTCCAATTAGACCTGGTAGAAGACCTTTTGCAATCATACATGTAGATCATTTAGAGCCATTTGTAAAACGTTCAAGAGGAAATACAGAATTATTTTAAGAATTGAAAATTTTGCAAGATTTACACGTTTATATCCTATGAAAAGTACTGCAACCAAGTATGTGTTAGTTGTATTGAAGAGGTTTGTAAATGATTTTGGGTTACCAGAAAAAATTATCAGCGATAGAGGAACATGTTTCACAGCGAACGAATTTCGAGAGTACTGCGAAAATAATGGAATCAGTCATACGCTCAGTTCAACTCAACATCCAAGTGATAATGGAATAAATCGAACAATTTTGGCTACGAATATGGAAAATCCGAATCATAGGGACTCGAACAAAAAGATTAAGGAATGCGAAAAGAATTTAAACACTGTGATAAATAAGACTAATAAATAAAACTCCTTTCGAAATGCTTCAAGATTATTCACCGAAATTCAACGACGGATTGATGAGGATGATTACAGACGAAGACGCAAATGAATGGGAGGATCCAGTAATCTTACAGAATGAAGCTAGAAAGAGAATTGAAGACGTGCAGATGAAAAGTAAGGCAAATTATGACAAGAAAAAAGGACAATTCTTTAACATTCGAACGAGAAGAAATACTAGTTATGAGAAGAGTTCCTAAATCAACTGGAGAATCAACCAAAACACAAACAAAATATCGAGAACCTTTGGTAGTTACAGATGTTTTACCAAGCGATACCTATAGAGTGACTCAATTAGAAGAGAAGGTGAAAGGGCGTTTCTTTAGCAGGACAGCTCATGTGAGCCAATTGAAATCATGGCAGTGTCAAGCTGAATTAGAGGATGATGATGATAATGGTGATGACGTTAGTGTTCCGATAATGATAACAACACGCCGCGTATTACTAAAACTAGGCCACGAAAAAAGAATAGAAAATGACAGTGAGCCTATATAACAGTTAAATGCTTTCGAACTCTAAATTTTAATTTTATATATTTAATTTTTTATGTATAAGTTCTTAACGTTCCGTGGTCGTAACTAAGTCAGGATGCCCGAATGTAAACGCAACTCATTGATTTTTTTTTTAATATTTTATTTTTTCCCCGAGTGACAACGAGAGAGTATTATGATGGAAGCCGAGTTGAACGATAACATTTTATGAAGCTCGCATAGAAATATTCTATTTTTAGTTGTACCATTTCAATAATATGTAAATAAGGCGAGAATAAAAGATTTATTGCGTAAATGCTTAATAGTTTTAAGAAAAGTATTTAACATATATGTGTGTAAATTGTGCATTTTTGGTTTTAAAAATGATTGAATTATTTGTTCTTATCTTCCGGTTAAGATTTTTATGCATTTAGTAAACCTGCATGTTATAATTGCAGAATTATCAACAATTTAAAAGTTGTTTAAGTGCGGCTAAGCCCAATGTTTTTGGCCATAGCGGCCATATTTGTTTACATTTGGAACTTAGCAGAATAGTGTATTTGTTGTCAAATTTGAGAAACTAAGTTTCGCAAAAACAAAGATAACACTTTCTTTTATTATTGCGAATTAAATCAAGCTTTATCCATTCTGGAATTTATTCGAGGAAATAAGTGTTTAAGATTCACTTCGTAAATTTAATATAGATATTTTGAGATTTTATCTATTTTTCCCTTGTCGCGAAGAGAGATCTGAATTAATTGAATCGGAAATACTGAATCGTCTGTGAAGAACCGTTCCTTTTTTTTTTTTTTTTTTTTTTTTTTTTTTTTTTTTTTTTTTTTTTTTTTTTTTGCTTGTTTAGTTTCTTTTACATATCGTTTTAGATTTGTTAATATATTTGAATTGAACATGTGGCAATGATTAGATAATTCTTCAGATGATATGCATCATTTTTGTGCATTCTGAGTTATAGAATGAATGCGATGTAACGCTGTTAAGTCAATCTAGCGGCAGAGTGTCGCTATGGTAAACACATATAGTGAATTTTAAAGAGTGCATTTATTCTGTTGTAGTTTATGCGCTATCGACGAGGTAGATTTAATTCAATGCAATAAGTTTAAATGAAATGCAAAAAACATGTAATTCCGTACAAGGAATTCATGTGGTGAATATATCAGATTTTTGTGCTTAAATAAGTCAGATTAAATAGTAAGAAAAATATTTTAAAGTGTATTTAAAGCTTTTCAACCACTAGATGTGTTACTCATTAACAGAAATATTAAATTAAGTTAAATATCTGACACTTTACTGAATGCCAACATGCTGATGCGTGGAGATAATGAGTATTCTATTTGAGGTAGTGGCAACATATTGCTTTCTAGCAGTGGAATATGTGGATTAAAATTGAAAGATAAATATCTTAAATTTTATTTTATTTATACATTTAACTTACATTTTAAATGCATGACGATAGTCCGCAGCGCTGGAAATAAAAAAGTGCTTTATTTCGAACAGCGTTGCCACTTCTGGCTTTCAAATCGCTGAGTTTATTAAAACGAATTCATTAAATTTGTACAAATTATGAAATAAACTAAAAACAAATTCAAATTTCGGGCGTCGAGGCGATGATAATCGAGTAAAAGACTAAGTGTATTAAAAACCGGTGGCTGTAGATGCCGTAGTTCTTCTACAACAACATACATATAATACCAAAGACTGCAAATAAAACAGGTTGTTTATTATTTAAAATATTTGTAAATAATACGTAGCTATAACATTTGGTAGCAACAATTAGAAAAGTGATTTGGACGCAAAAGTGATAAACACAAAAAGTTGAATTTTCCAGCCTAACAGATCCAGTGCTAGTGAAGGCTTGTTAAACAATATATATCTTATGCATTTTATTTAAATGCATATTTCTTTCAATAAATAAATAAAATAAATAAATAAATTTCAATAAATATGTATTGCAAGTACTTTAAGAGATTTTCCTATTAAAATTAATTTAAGAATCATACTGGCTGGGATCTATATGAATTGGTGTACACAGTAAATCTGTAAATAATTAGAAGTGATTAAAATAACTAATTAAAAACTTAACTAAATTCGTTTTCGTGAAGATGCAAAACATATTTGGTGGTGCCTTTTGGCTTACCTTTTCTGCTTTCTATTAAATACCTTTGCTAAAGAAATGAAGTCTAAATGGATATTTTTGCTTATGTAGATTCTCTTATGCATCCGCAGAAAGATCAAAAAGAAAAACTAACTTCCCCAAAATTTCTAATACCACTCATACAGTTAAGATGAAAAATACTGTAGCTGTTCTCTGTCACGTTCATCCACTGATTTTGGTAACTGAATATTTTTTTTCTTTTGTGCTGTCAGATTAGAACATATTAGAAACTTCAAAAAATTGTTACGACAATAAAACAATATTGTAAACGAGAGTGTTGAGAGATCACTGCGCGAGTTTACGAATTTAAGGCTATTTATGTTGTCTTTTTTTAAGGCTCTTGGTTGTTTGAAGTGGTAACTACTGACTGTGCTTTGTCATAATGAGGACAAGTGCTTTTATTGATGTACCGGAACTGTAAAATATTTCTTTGGAGAAAATAATTTTATTAAACTATTAACGTTTCTGTGGGAGTTCAATCCATTACGAACCCGCAAGTACGTAATATGCATCATTAAGTGTTAGATAGACTTTTAGAGATATTAGGTTATTTCGAAGCAGGAGACATCCACCGCCTTTTTAGTTCGGGCGCCAGTGTAGAGACATTAGGTTATTTTCGAAACAGGAGCTAGAAGAAATGAGCAACGCCACCGCGGACCTCTCGGTTATGCGTCGAGGGTGTTGATCATCAAACCACGAAGGCATGCGACGAAGGTGGGAGAAATACTTTATAAAGTAACTGATGAAATTTACTGAGCTTAAACATTACGCGCACTGGACATCTAGATCGTAAAAAATGTCTTTTAGGTTATCAGCTAGAGAAAAACTGCTTAGCCAAGAAAATTCTCAAAGAGTTTCCCAGTAAATGCTTTTAATGCATGATTTTAATAAAACAAGAACTCTTTTTTTTAATTAGAAAGTAATCTCAATTAACCTTATTCAAATAATTTTAATTTTTTAAAACACGTAATTTGCGAAATTATCATGAAAGAAAATGTGCATTTCAAACTTTTTTCCAAAGCATTCGTAACTTGCTTCCAGAATGTTAAACATTCTGACAAGTAACTTATCTCATGTTTAGCGAATTATTTACTTTCAATGCAAAATAAATTTCCCAGTAGCTGTAAATACAAAATTTAAAAATCGCGTATAATGCAGTTTATTTTATTTGTAGAATCAGTTCATCTTGTATCTTCATTACCGTTACTGAAAATAAAAATGGTAATATATTTTCAGTTTCTTTTTGATCAACGTGTTTCAATATGCAACCTTTTACATGTATGAAAAGTTAAGTGCTTTAAAAAAACTTCGCTTTCTTCCCTCGGGCTAATGATTCGAAAATGTAAAAACATTCTATTTTTAAAGTCAAATGCCAAAGTTATCTTTTATAGAGCAGCGCTATCTTGTTTAAGAGCTGATAAGTAGAGAATACAAAGAGAATGGCGATAATGCTTCTTAAATAGAAAAAGAGCATTGAATTTTCTGATATACGTTACGGTTCCTTGGAGAGTTTGTAAAGAATTGTAACATAAATGTTAAAACAAATTTAATAATTTAAGGTCCAGGTTTGAGTCCCGGCTAGGGCACTGCTCATTTTTCAGTTCTCCTGCTTCAAATAACCTATAATATTAAAAAACTTTAAAGACACTCGGTTAGAGTAAAAACATAACAAATGAAAAAGTAGCCATGTATAAACTAGATGGATAAACTAGTCTTGCACCTATTTCCTTAAAAGGAACTAGAATAAACTAGTTCTGTAACTATTTCGTTAAAAGAAACAGCATTCCAATTAGAAAAAAAAGTAATATTAAGATTACAATATCTGAGGGATTGAGCCAATATATGACGGTAATTGATTCAGAGTATTGTCCGGGTCAATCAAATAGTAAAGCTCTGGGGAGGGGAGTAACTCGCATGAATGTGGGCGCAGTTTGCAAGGGCGACATCGAAAGAACGAAAACGAACTACGAGACCCGGATCAAAAGCTCAATCACGTAAGCGGTATATAAGACTATATTGGAACGTAAATAATAGAATTAAGATGAAATCATACGTTTGAAATGCTTCGTAAGTGTAAGAACATTTACAACTTCTGGGTAGCTTAAGGATGAACTTGCAAAAAACAAAACGTTTTAGATAAACTGGATAAAATGCTAAGACAAAAATGCAAATACAAATACAAATTTAATACTATTAATAAAAATAATCAAAGGAATACAAATTCAAATAACCTAATCCTCAGAAAGAAAAAATGTGTACAATTCGGGAAGGAGAAAATTATGCCAATTTAAAAATTTTGGGGATCCAGTGCTAAAAAGATAGAGGAGAGGGAAATACGCAAAGAAACACGGTATAAATTTGTGTGAATCTGTGTAACTGGTGGGCACTGGCAGCTGAAAATTTCCTGACTTGAAATAATTCGTTATTTTGCTTCTGAAATATAAATTTCGATTCTAGTCATTAGACTGAATTTGGTAATTTAAACTCATCTTTTATTCTGTGCCAGAATTAAGGTAGCACATGTTTAAAATTTTAAAAAAATAATATATTCATGAGAATTCAAATCCTGTCCGAGTGATATAAAGTTTTCAAAAACGGCTTTAAACATCCCTTAATGGCATAAGAATAAATCTTCCAGTGTAAATAATCAACCATTTTTTTTACTTATATATTCAATTTAATGTTTCTTTTCCAAAAATGGAACTAAGTATTTAATAATACATAAATCTGAACGATTGGTAAAATAAGCATACAGCGATAGACTGATTTATTATAAAGAACTCTCAAATAATGGCAGAGAAAACAATATAAGTGTGCCTACATGTCCTTCTAACGTTCTTAAACCTTACCATTCAGAAGAGTACTTCATGTAAGATCGTGAATTCAAAAGAGCGATTTTATTTGGCAGAACATCTTTATACGGGTGAACAATTCAAGAGTTGATAAGTTTACTTAAAAATTCTGAAATCGTTCCTATTGTAAAAAAACCTTTTTACTCGTTTTCGCAGTAACTTCTTACTCATGTTTTCATTTCATATCATTTATTTCATTCAATTCGTATTTTGTTCTTTTTTAAAGGAATAAGATATTACCAAAGGAAAGATTGCATCACATGTTTTGAAGCTTCTTTCGTTAATCCCAAAGTTCTTCATGTCCTCGTCTCTTTCTGAACAATGTCAAAGTTAAATAATTACAGAAACATACGTTACCTAAAAGTATATGAGCATGAATATTTTAACCACGCATGCAATAATTGCAATGTTACATGGTATTTATTTAAACTGTTTGGGTTTCTTATTATATACAAAATTCGATTATATAGGTGCCCTTAAATTCAGCAGAACTGAACAAACACAATTACCCATACCGCTCAATGCAGGCAATGCTAGGAAAGCGGCAAGATTTTACAAGACGGATTTCTAGCGAGACGTATCCCGATATTAGAAGTTTTCAGCGACTGCACGAAGGAGGAGCAAACAGGAGAAAGAGGGTCCTTTTCTATTTAGAGAGAGGATACCAGGGGTGGAATGAGTACAAGAACACCATACGTAGCACGTGGCCATTGTCTCAAGCTATTAAAATATTTTCCATCTGACGATGTTTCGAGCGCTTCGAGAGAAATGAATGCATCTCTTAATAGATGTTCAAGAGCTGTTAAATACGGATTACATGTCATGCAGCGAATTTGCCACGTGGGTATTGCAACAGACCACCGTTGATCCGAATTTTTCAGCACATGTGCACTGACGATTGCACATTCCAGGCAAAAGAGACACCGATTATCCGTAGTTATCATGTCTGGGCAACTGATAATCCTCACATCACTACCCAGGGGGCGTTCTAGCGCGGTTTCGGAGTATATGTATGGGTCGGAATCTTGCACGACCGTTTGATTGGTCCATAACTGCTGCCACGTCACCTGAACGGATATTCATATCTTGTGTTTTTGAAAGAGGTGCTGCCCGACTTACTGAACCCTATTCCAGCAGATATCAAAAGACGCTTGCAACTTCAACACGACAGGGCATCAGTCAATTATGATGTGAAAGTACGAAACGCTATGTATCAGAAACGCTGGATTGTTTGCGGAGGCGTTTGCGGAGGCCTAGTCAACTGACCATGTCTAGACTTTTTCTTCTCATATCAGATGGAGAGTTCTGTCGATTTTGAAGAGGATTGGTTGGCCGAACATGTGTAACTGCTGGAACCATACCAGAGATGCCTTATATGTACGCCAGTGTATGGCAGTCAATCCAAGGATGGCATCAAATCTACGTTACTGTTGGCGGACCCATTTGGAGCTATTTCTGTGACTAGGCATTTAATTTCATGTTTTTCAATGAAATCTTTTTTTTATTTAAGTGGTGTTCTTTTATTCTGTCACTGTCTACTTCCTTCTCATATTTTCATGGCACATTACGTCTCGCCCTCTAGAACCTTACCGCTTGAGTTCCGACTATATGCTGTGTGGTGATATGTGCTTGTCTAGTTGTGTTCTATCACCCATTAACGCATGTACCATGAGCTTAGGAACATCCTGTATACATTTTGCTTACTATGTGCTTATGTACTTTCATCTGTCAATTTTATTTACGTAAATAATTCCTACTTCTTCATAATTACATTCGAATCTTACTAAGACAACAGTGTAGTATAATTTTTAATAAAATAAGCATACAATAATATATACTATAAAATAAAGTTCTTTTTTTTCGGAAAAGTATTATTTACTGCCATACATTTCTTTATGTTCATTTTAAAGTATAGGATACAATGTAATGACAGTACAAATGCGTCAATTTTTGAGCAAATTTGAACATTTATAATTGTTTGCTGACCTATAAGCAGTATTTAAGCTATAATACATAGCATATTTATTAGGTTGCATTGTATAGGTATAGCATATTTCTACTCAAAAATGCTCTCCATGTGGACTACATTTGTATTAATTTGCGACTAGTGTATTGTAATGTAAGTAATTAATCAACCCACTAGATATCCATTAGCTTAGAAGAAGAAAGATACTGGTTGTTTGTATCTAATGTTTTGTTTGATTTATTTAATTAACTATTTCTTGCTGAGAAATCACAATAATTGTGTTCATTCCTTGTAATTTCACAATGTATTAGTTTAATAAAAACGAAACATATACTAAAACCTATAGCAAATATCACCTGTCTTGGTACGGGATAAAGACATTTTATAAAACGTTTAGCAAAACCCCCGTTTCAAGTTACCGAAACTTAATTTTTTTGTCATAGAAAGTAGTAAAATAGTTAAAATGGCTGTTTTCGTAAGAAAATTTGAGTTATGCTTGATGGAAAATTGAAAATGAATGGCGGAATTTACAAAAAAAAAAAAAAAAAAAAGCGGCTAAATATTTAAGAGAAAAATTGTTGGAAATTTCATTTGTTTCAAACAGTTCAGCATCACTTTTAGAAGATTATTCTCAAACGAAAATAGTTTACTATCATTATTCAAACTAAATAATTATCCAAGTTTTACAAATTATCAAAATACTCTTTATTCGAAACTACACCAGTAATGAATATATATTTCTGATTACTTGAATTATCAAACATGATTTTAAGTGGTATATTTATGTTTCAATCATTTTTAGTTACATTGTTACAGATTAAGCGTTTATTTAGTTTTTATTTAGAATTGTAATTAAAATTGCTTTATTTTCCCGTGTAACGCAGACGATTTGTGAAGGAAAAGCTACGTCGGAGAAGTAAAAATAAAAGAGCCCGTGCATTGAATATTTAATAAATAAATATCTCGTAATTGCTGTTGCCATCCACAAAAATCGAGGAAAATCGAGAAAATAGGTTTTACCAGAATGTTCTAGTGAATAAATGAAAGAAATATAAAAATCGAATTAAAACACCTCAGCTCAGTTGTAGTTGTTTTAAGCGAACTGTTGTTTACCTAACGCTGTTATTGATTGTAGTGAATTCGCTGTGAGATAGAATTAGATTCTCTGTTTTGACTTGGGTTCTGTTTAACGTTTGAGATATTGTGATATTGTACAAATATCTCTGAGGAAATATTTCAGTATTTTGTTTTATTCCTTGTGAAATGAATAAGTTTTATTAACTTTTCAACGACTTATGCATTCAATCCATTACGAACCCGTACACACGCAACAATGTTTGGTGTCAGAAATAGGATATTAGAATGCAAATTACATGAGCGATGGAAGAACAATTAAGGCAAAATATGGCAGCCTTTGCTGCATTTAAAGAAGAAATTAAAGCTGGCCAAGATTCTGTTAAAGAAAAGATGGATGCTGGTCAAATTTCAGTTAAACAAGAAATGAAAGCCATCCAAGAAAAGATTGAAGCAGGTAACGAAGAAATTAAAAGAGAAATTACCTGCATAACAGAAAATAAATTTGAGGCTATGGAAGGCAAAATAGTCACGGTTGAATGTAAAGTTGGACAAATTGGAGAAAAATTTTCTACTGTCAAAGAACAAATAGAAGAGAGAGTTTCGGTCGTAGAACAACAAATCGATTACAGAGTTTATTCTGTCAGGGGACAATAGAAGAGAGAGTTTCTGTTGTGGAACAGCAAATCGAAGAAAGATTTCCTGCAGAACAACAGCAAATCGAACAACAAATTTATGACAGGGTTTCTACGGTCGCCAAAGATGTTGATAACCTGAAGAAATTTGTAGCGACGGCAGGAAGAAATACAGATGGTTTTAAATTTTTACCGATGCCTGCTCGTCCCTCTCTGAAGCTATCGACATATGATGAGAAGACCTTCTGGCAAGTGTATAAGACACAATTTTCTATAGTTGCGGATGCGAATGGATGGGATTCCGAAGCTAAGGCCTGTCATCTCGCCGCTTCTCTGAGAACAGATGCAGCGGATGTCCTGCAGACTCTTCCCGAAAACCAGAGGCTAGACTTCGAAACTCTATCCGACGCACTGGAGCTGCTGTTCGGTGAGAAATATTTGAAAGACTATAGTAGGCTTCAATTAAAATCCCGTCAACAGAAACAAATAGAAACATTCCAAGATAGCACCACGGATGTTGAAAGGCTGTCCATTCGCGTCTTTACGGAGTGCCAGAGAGAAACAAGGGAAATCCTGTCCCTGCAGTACTTTATCGACGGCATCCGGGATCCTGAAATACAGAAAGTTCTGCGAACGGCTGATATCAAGGATATAAAAAGTGCTTGTACGCCATGCAATTCGAGACAGTCCAGCAAGCAACTCGTAGAGATCGCTTTCCAGTCAGAGCTGTGCGAGTCCACGAGCCAGTGGATCAGCTGATGGCTAATTTAGATGATTTATCCATACAAGTCAATGCCTTGAGACGGAATATTAGTGATAAGAAACCGTCCGTAAAGTGCTGGAACTGCGGTGCTTTAGGGCACATGCGAAGGAACTGCCAAACAGTCCAGAGCACGGAAAATAAGACAGACGATGTAAACATACAATTAAATGCCATGAGATGGAAAAGGAGTGACAACAAACCAAAGTGCTGAATCTGCAGAGCTGAAGGCCACGTGCGAAGGAACTGAAGAACACCCCAGTGCATGGAAACTAAGATAATTTCCCAGCAACGATGCAGAAAACAAATTAATGGCCAGATCTCAGGAGGGAATTCGAAGGTTAAAGAAAAGACCCATTTTAAAGCGTTCAACATTTCTGCAGTGAGTGGCAACCGTAATGGACTATCCATTAATGGTTATATTGATGGAGTTTCTTGCAATTTGGGCATTGACACAGGAGCTAATGTTACCATCATTCGGAAAGATTTAACTCAATAATTTAAAGATAATCTCATTTGGACACCCCCTGTGTTACCCACCAGACTGCGTCCAGTGAAAAAATTGACATAGGTGGGCAGTTAAACGTGAATATCGCGCATGGAAATGCCTCCTACCATCACACGACATATGTGGTGGATATTACAGATTCTTGCATACTAGAATTGGACTTTATAATGAAATGGAATTTTTTCTTTGACGTCAAAGACAACAATCTGTTTTCAGCGTCAGAGGAGATATCTGTCCATCATCAAAAAGGATCCTCACCTCGAAACGCCGACGCTTTGTCTGAACGAATCTGCTCAGAAAGCTGCCGAACTCATACTAGGGTCGAAGAGAAACCCGAGACTAACGGCTAGTATTTTCCAGAACGAACAGGACTGGGATAAGAAGTTGCCGTTGTTTCTAATAGCTTACCGCAGTGCTGTCCACGAGACTACTGGTTATTCCCCATCCCAGATGCTCATCAGTTGTGACCTCCGTCTGCCTTGTGATCTTTTGTTTGGTCGCCCTTCGGATGCACCTATATCGCCTGAGGAATATTTTTCAAGATCTCCAGGCCCGGTTTGAAGTGATGTAGAACTTTGTACGAAAGCAAGTGAATTTGGCGACGAAGAAGATGAAGACTCGATATGACACCAGAGCTACTGGACATAGTTTCAACGAAGGAGACAAGGTGTGGATGTGGAATCCGACTCGACGCAAAGAACTCTGTCCGAAACTACAGTCACCTTGGGATGGTCCGTACACAGTCCTAAACAGGCTGAACGACGACATCGTTCGAATCCGTAAGTCATCGAATTCCAAGCCAAACGTCGTTGTATTTAGTATTTTACTTGTATTTAGTATTTTACTTGTATTTAGTATTTTACTTGTATTCAGTATTTTACTTGTATTTAGTATTTTACTTGTATTTAGTATTTTACTTGTATTTAGTATTTTACTTGTATTTAGTATTTGATAGTATTTGATTTGTGTTTAGTATTTAATACAATGTACGTCCAGAAAGTAAGTTCCGTTTGGTAATAAAAGTAAATTGTGTACAGCTACAGAAAAGTTATTTATTGCACAAAATTCAACAACTCTTAAACTACTTTTCCACATAACTGCCGAAATATTGCAGGCATTTGTCATAGCGTGGCATAAGTTTTTGTATACCTTCTTCATAGAAATTTGCCGCCTGTGTCTTCAACCAGTTGGAAACAGTTTCTTTCAGCTCGTCGTCATTGTTAAAGTGTTGACCGCCAAGGAAAGACTTAAGATGTAAGAACAGATGAAAGTCGCTAGGAGCGAGGTCAGGGCTGTACGGAGGATGGTCAAACACGTCCCAGCCAAATCCCTGTAGGAGGTTTTTCGTCACATTTGCAGTGTGTGGTCGTGCGTTGTCGTGAAGAAAAACAACACCTTTTGACAGCAATCCTCGGCGCTTATTCTGAATTGCACGGCGCAATTTCCGAAGTGTCTCGCAATAAGCATCTGCTCTGATTGTTTGACCACGCGGTAAGAAATTAATGAGTAAGATGCCTTTCCAGTCCCAGAACACTGTGCACATCATTTTTCGAGGTGTCAAGATTTGCTTCGGCTTAACCTTTGCTGGGGATGAAGTGTGCCTCCATTCCATTGATTGCCGCTTACTTTCAGGGGTGTCGTAAGAAACCCAAGTTTCATCTCCTGTGACTATCTGTGTCAGAAATTCTTCACCGCTTTCAGCATAACGGGTCAAAAACTGAAGTGCACTACCCATCCGTTTTGTTTTGTGTTGCTCAGTAAGAATCTTTGGTACCCAACGTGAGCAAAGTTTACGAAATTTCAGTTTTTCGGTAACAATTTCATGCATTAGTGATCGTGAAATTTGGGGAAATTCCATAGCGAGAGCACTAATTGTAAACCTTCGGTTTTCATGGATCTTGTCATCAATCGCGTGAACCAGTTCTTCTGTAACCAAAGATGGACGCCCACTTCGTTCTTCATCGTGCGCATCACTACGTCCGTCATTGAACTTTCGGACCCATCTTCTCACCATTGAATCACTCATCGCTTTTGGTCCGTAAACATCGCAAATTTGCCGATAAATTTCACTAGGTTTCACTTTCCTCGCATTCAGAAAACGAATCACAGATCTGATTTCACAAGCGGCGGGATTTTCAATCAACACCGACATTGTAAACAAGCACAACAAAGCGTACGTGACTGACAGCGATCTCCAAATGGCGCGCGTTTCTTCTCCTTGATACAGAGCGTCTACTGCGCATGTGCGGAACTGCGATCGCAGAGCTGCAGCGGAGATAAATTGAAACGGAACTTACTTTCTGGACGTGCCTCGTAGTATTTGATTTGTATTTAGTATCTGATAGTATTTGATTTGTATTTAGAATTTGATAATATTTGATTTGTGTTTAGTATTTAATAGTATTTGATTTGTATTTAGTATCTGATAGTATTTGATTTGTATTTAGAATTTGATAATATTTGATTTGTATTTAGTATTTGAATGTATTTGTTTAGTATTTGATAGTATTTGATTTGCATATAGTGTTTGTTTTGTAGTTAGTATTTGATTTGCTGAAAGTTACCTATTGCAATTATTGTTTATTTTGTTATTGTAATGTAATATTTATTATTGCATTGATGCCTTAGTTGTAATTTTGGCTTCCTGTACAGGGATTGTAATGCCCGGGACGTGCAGTCCTTGGGAAGAGAAGAGTGTTATGGATTTCGTACTTATTTAGCTATTTATTTAGAATTGTAATTAAAATTATTTTATTTACCCGTGCAAGGTAGACGATTTTTGAAGAGAAAGCTACGTCGGAAAAGCAAAAATAAAAGAACGCGTGCATTTAATATTTAATAAATAAATATCTCGTAATTGCTGTTACCATCCACAAAAATCGAGGAAAATCGAGAAAATAGGTTTTACCAGAATGTTCTAGTGAATAAATGAAAGAAATATAAAAATCGAATTAAAACACCTCAGCTCAGTTGTAGTTGTTTTAAGCGAACTGTTGTTTACCTAACGCTGTTATTGATTGTAGCGAATTCACTGGGAGAAAGAATTATTTTCTCTGCTTTGACGTGAGTTCTGTTTAACGTTTGAGATATTGTGATATTGTACGAATATATCTGAGGAAATATTTCAGTATTTTGTTTTATTTCTTGTGAAAAGAACAAATTTTTTTAACTTTTTAACGACCTGTGCATTTAATCCATTACGAACCCGTACACACGCGATAATATGTTACACACTGTATAAGGTATATCTCCCACATTCTTAGCGTGCCTTCGTGGTATAATGGTCAGCACACTGAGCCGGTATTTCAGAGGTCCGTGGTTCGATCCCCGGCGAAAACGTTGCATATTTTTCATGTCTCCTGTTTCAAAAAAATACCTAATGTCTCTATAGTGGCGCCCGAACTAAAAGGGTTGTGGATGATGACTCTCCACACCCAGGATTTGGCGACTAGGTCCCCTAAAACCCTAGTCGCCCTTTAAAAAGGGGAGTATATAAGGTATATCTCCCACATTCTTAGCGTGCCTTCGTGGTGTAATGGTCAGCACACTGAGCCGGTATTTCAGAGATCCGTGGTTCGATCCCCGGCGAAGACGTTGCATATTTTTTATGTCTCCTGTTTCAAAAGAATACCTAATGTCTCTACAACTGTACCCTCAAAACATAATCCAAACGATGTAATACATATCACAAAAAACGGAATGGATCAAACTAAAACTGAAATTTTTAATTTAGGTAGTTTTCATGCTTTTGGTATCCGTCTTACAGATCCAGCTAACTCATAGAATAAAATGTGAAACGTACGTATGTAATTAACTGGATATTGGAAGCTTCGATAAAAGCTTAGCTGAAGCTCTTAATTAGAAATGGAAGATTCGAAGTTGTACAACAAAGCAGAAAGAATAAATCTAAATAATCATAAAAGATGAGAAACTTTCTATTTTAAGTTAAAACTAAAGCTGCACAAATAAGAAGCCAAGAGTTAACGATAATTTGAAGAAAAGAAACGATTTCGTGCAATTTAGAACAAACATTTTAAGGCTGTATAAGCGGGAAAATATTTAAAATAATTTTTACTTTTGCTGTATCAAAGATTTTTTAACATGCAAAAAAGGATTTTAAAATTTTGAATTTTACAAAATTAAGATAAGTGGTTTCTTAAAGTCAGTTTAAAACAATCATAACTAATATATCACACGTAAACATACTAAATGTATAATTTACGCTTCATTACAGTTAATTGAATCAGCTGCTTTTGTCTGTATCGGGGGAAATAAGATCTCTAAGTCTAAAAATTTCTATATTGTTCTATGGAACTAATATGTTTTTGACCCTACCAAACGAAATGTTGTATACTGGAAGACTTTCAGATCTTCAAAATTTAAGGCAGATTATTGAATAGCCACGGAAGTGGTAGTTTCAGTCTGAACAATCGCGTATGGCATTGGATAAAACAGACGTTCGACATCTGCCGTGCGATTATTGAAATATGTACCGAAAGAAGGTCAACAAATTTCTAGCATTTTATATTTAACTTTGTAGTATTCTCACTAGTACTTATTGTTTCGATAAATTTTACAAAATATGATAAGCACATTTTAAAAATTTAAGTTTTCTTGTAAATTACTTTGTATGCTTTCGAGCTAGATACATCTTGTCGAACGTACGTGAAGTCATAGCTTTCGATGCTATGGTAAGTTTAATTCTTTTAATTCCTAATAAACGTAGAAAATTCAATAAGAGAAGTAAAATTTATATTCATTTAAATATTTTTATATACGGAAAAGCATCGAGAAATAATACACTCATGTCCATAAATTAAGGTTAATTCGGAGTCACGCGGAAATCGAACTCTAAAATAAATATATCACCTGTAAAATCACTACACACATCTTCAAGAATCATATGCAAATTTCAGGAAGTAACCAGATGGCACCGATGGTACGTCACAATGACGAGAGTGTAAGAGAGTGATATATAAGGAATACCGGCAAAGAAGTAAAATTGTTCGCAGGCGCTTTAAGCATATTTCAGTGCAATAACCGAATAGTTATGACACAAAGGACGCATTTGGATGATTTTTTACGTGGTAGAATTATCAGCCGTCTGGAATGTGGGCGCACCCAACTGGAAGTACCAGACGAACTTGGAATTGCCCAAAGTGTCATCTCCACGCTTTGGCAACAATTCCAAGATGATGGTAATATGAGTAGACGTTACAGCACAGATCGCCCCAGAGTTACAACGCCGAATGAGGACCGGTATTTGGCAGTTACTGCCAAAAGAAACAGGCGGAGCACAGCGACAATTTCAAGGCAGACCGTGTACAGACGCTTAGGGCAGATTAGTCTATATGCTCGTAGACCTGTCAGATGCGTTCCACTTACTGCAACTCACTGTCGCCTGCGGTTAGCCTGGTGTAGAGAGCATGCATTGTGAACACCGCAACAATGGGCTTGTGTGATGTTTTCCGACGAGTCTAGGTTTAGCTTGCAGTCTGATTCTCGCCGCACATTCATATGGAGAGCTCCAGGTACCCGTTACCACCAAGAAAACATCATTGAACGACACCGTTACGGTGATGCAGGAGTGCTCGTTTGGGGTGGAATTATTCTGGATTCTAGAATTGTCCTGCATGTTCAAATTGGAACCACGACAAGCCAAATCTATCGGGACGTCATTCTGGAACAACATGTACGTTTGTTTCGGGGCGCCATGGTCGCACAATTTGTGTTTATGGATGACAACGCCCGTCCTCATCGTGCAAATATCGTAAGCGAATGCCTTCAATTGGAGGATATCACCCGTATGGACTGGCCAGCATTCTCACCGGACTTGAATCCAGTAGAGCACGTGTGGGACATGCTTGGCCGACGAGTTTCAGCCCGTCAACCTCCTCCTACATGTCTACCGGAACTTCGGAGGGCATTGCTTTTTGAGTGGTGTAATATCCCCCAAGATCAGATCGATAATTTGATACTCAGCATGCCTAGGCGTTGTACGGACTGTATTGCATCGTGTCGGAGACATACAATGTATTAACAATCATACCAACTATGTAATATTGTTTTTTTGTAAATAGATTTTTTTTTGTAATTTGCTCCAGGGAGAAAAAATCGCCATTTTTTTAATAATATCAAACATTTAGCATCTTTTTTGCTCTTTACCTTTTGTTTAATAAATAAGCTTTACAAATAAGTCAAATTTGTTTTGCTTCTAACTCTTCCTTTGCCTGATTTTGCATTATCCTTAATTTATGGACATGAATGTAAAAGCGAAAGCATTCCTTCTTCAAGAAAACTGCTGTCAATAATATACATATGACCGATTTAATAAATGGCCTAAGACTTTTTGTTTATATTCTGATCGTGATTTGTTGCCTTTACAATAAAAATTCTCTCTCAGTACAGATTGCTGTATCCCAGAATAAGCTCTCAAGTATCCTGTTACATCAACTGTAATGATAGACGTTGAGTACAGTGACCACTTCTGTAAGGAAAAGAAATTCCAGCCATCATATTAATTTAGCAATGGGCTTAATGCAATAAAATAAATTTGTCTGGTAAACTTAATTTTATATTTCATTAATAAATTAAGCAGATGCCCGATTTTGTTATTAGTTTTATAATTTTAGTTTTTGTTATATTTATTGCAGCAAAAAAAGTAATTAATGTGTAAACTAACAATGCATAATCCAGCTTTTATTGTTTTTTATATAATTCATTTCTAACGTTTTTTGGTTTTGTTGTATTTTCTACACAACATTCTAAAAATTTTCCTCTTAAATTCAAAGATATTATATGGAGCTTTATGCAAGAAGATGGAAAATGTTTGCATTAGATTTTGTATGTAGTTAGACATAAAAGCATTCCATAATTAGTAAAAGAAATAAGTGCATTTTATATCGTGTGACAAAAGGAAATCCCTTTACAGTTTGAATGAATAAACTTAAATGATTTCACAAATGTTGCAATAGAAAATTACTTTACTTAGTGCAAAATGATTTCTTCCTACGTGTAACAAGACTACCTGTAGGCTCAAGGAAACATTCTCTTTGCTCAGAAAAATATTTAAGTAACTCTAATTATCTTCTTGCGTATTCTGCAAACATTCGTAAATATTTTCCCTTTGATATGATTCAGATTCAAATGAGTCAAAATGCGTTTGACAAACATTAAACAGCGAAGCATTTATATATCAGACATGCAAGTATGCAAAATGAACAATATTTAAAATGTATCTTTTACAGGTTTAGAAGAAATCTACATTTAGAATTACGGATGTGTTTAGGTTAAAGTTTTTAAAGTTGTGTCACATATTATTTATATTGAAGTTTCAGAATTATTCAGCACAATGTTTACCAGAAGGTCCTCTTATTCCAGTGGATTCTAGTGTTCTAAGGCTTCGTATAACACTGGCGGTTTTATTTTGCACTCTTTCTTTTATGACATCCAGTTCATGAATTATATCCATAGTCTTCTCTTGCTGCAGTTGTACCGGTTCAGATTTTTCCTCAATAGGCTTCTTTATGAAGAACTTCGGAACAACGGGACCCATCCAAAGCCTTTCTTGATTAGTTGGTGTATGCTGCAAAATGTTGTGTTTATTTTGATACCAGTAAGTGAATCCATACTGAAGTGCAAATATTATGGCATACGAAACTGGACTTGCGATCACGAAATACGCAAGACTATCATGGTTTACCGTCAGTGCTTGACCAAGAATTACAGGTAGTGTCTGAAAGAAGAATATAGATTTAACTTAAATTTTCGATCCGGATTAACTGGTGAAGTACGCCTAAAATTTCATCATGCATGTGAAACGTGTTCGTTAAGCTTTTGTAAAGATGTATTAAAAATATACTCCGAAAAAGATTAGAAAAAATAAGATGAATAAGTAAATGAGTATTAGAATTGTTTAAATAATTTAAAATTGTAAAGCAATTTTCTTTCACGTTGTTTATCTGATGTTCTTTTTTAGACTATATGTTTCATACAAAACTTCAATACAAATTTATGAAAGACATTAATTAAAGAATGACCTTTAATAGTTTACCACATAAGTTTAAATTCTGTTACTTGTTATGGTTAACATTAATTTTCTACTCTTTTCCAGCTGTAATGCTTAAGTTTCGTTGTCGCAGGTTTAGCAAAAACTTTTTAGTTCATAAAAAATAAAATAAATAGTTACAAATATCCCTCATTCCTACTAATGCGCACACGTCATTACGCGAATATGCATTTGCTACTTTAAAAGCTTAGTAAACACAACTCCGCGATGTTATCGTCATGCGATAATCTGTGGGTACCTTTTACGACGATATTTTCTATGACGATGTTTTAAAATCGCTATGTTTCTGAAAACTGCAATGTTTTTTTCTTGTTTCTTTTTCCTCCCAAGATGACGTTTTCATCTGCGACATTTTCCAGCAGTGTTTTCAGCTGTGACACTGTTAGGAAACAAATCTGTCTCATTTTGGAGGTTACTAATGTCGTCTTGGTTAACAGAACATTAAAATTTTAGCTCTTCCCATTATCATTTTAATGAAACAATCTATCAAGCCAGTCTTGTGTTTATATACATATCTCCAATTTCCGATTTAATGGGTTAATGTAGTACCCATGATAACTCGAAATCATTGTTTATTAGAGAGCAGTCACAGCATACGGAAAAGATGAATAATAATTTATACCTGTTAGACAGGCTCCTGTTTCTGCAACACAAACATAAGAGCTTAACGCAGAGTTAAATACCTCCAAGAATTCAGGCAAATCGCGAACGGCACTCTTAACAGCGATGTCTTGTTCATTTGTTTCAAGAAGAACTCTGAATATGGCTCGTGTAAACATATTTTCTTTTTTAATGTGTCTTTATATCAAAAATGTATTTTTTACTTATTGAGACTGAGAAAGATACTAGCTGTCAGTAGGCTGCATATATATTTTAGTTTCTCAAGAAAAATTTAACAAATTTTACTTTCTAGCAGCTGAGGGTGACGCTTTCAAAACGAAGCACTTTATCTTGCGTTCAATTATGCGAAAACAGCCTCAAAATTATATTATAGATCAATGAAAGCATTTGAAATTGCAAAGTAAAACGTTGCAATCGAAAACGAAGCATGCTACTACAACAGGTTGCATACCAGAATACTGTTTATAACAGTGCTGCGATGATTATTGTCAGACAGAGGAACTAATGTTGATTAAGTGTTGTTAGAAACGACTCAAAATAATATACTACGACATCTAAAAAAGTATACTATGACAGCTGTTCCGTGTCTACAGAATATCGTTTGTCCAATGCTGCAATTTATTTACAGTTGGCTAGGGAACTAATAACCTGCTATTGGGTGTTAGAAACAACTCGTTTTCCCAAAAATACTACTATTGACTGGAAAATTACATGAGAGATACGTATGTTCTCTACATTTAATCCAATAATCAAATGAGCGAATAAGCTGCCCTATAAAAAGTATAGAAGTAGACAAAAGTCTGATCATCCGGCAGAAATCTACGCTCACAAAGTTCTTCCAAAATATTGGAAATTTGCCGAAAAACTGTTGAACTCCTTCTTGTTCTGGTTTCGAATGCAGGCCAACCACAATCATGGCAAAAATCGCTGATTACGTATAAGATTAGATATAAAGAATTTTGAAGCGCACAAATTTGAAGTGCGATATTTTATCACATAAGCAGTAAAAAGGAGCCATGGCCCCATGAATTAGAACATTGTAATGCTGCAACATCCACAACTGATTCCCCCTTCCTTTCCTACACAGAGCATGTTTCAGTTGTCTTAGAATCCTGTAGTAAACTCTCTGCTCACATCATAAAAATTAACAGCACAATATGAGCATATTGGACTTCTGTTGACGAGCGTCCAGTTTTTAGATATTCGGCAAATTAGCTTCTGTCTTCCTTAAAACGTTAAAACAAAACATGGCGCTGTGTTCGGCTTATGGAGTCATCTTTGTATCCCTGGATATGTTTGGAATGTTTCTATAAACGGCTTTGCTATTTTTATGCAAAATTCTACAGAAAATCTTTGTTTCTTTAACTCCTTCATTTTTGCTTTTTCACTAATTGGGCGGCTAATGCATAACACCTCTCTCAATTCGCAGTCACTTAACAATGCACAGATGAGAACCCATGAAATGCAGTACGTTACCTAGATACATTGCTGTTTGCGCATGTTCATCTGGGTATACCGTCTCCTGTCGTTGGCTCGCAATTTACTTGAGTTCTGCTTTTTCGATTTGGTCAATTCTCGTATGATAATTAAGGTTAAGTTGAGTTATTTGAATACCGCAAAGAACATTATCTGTCTAAGGAGAAAGTTGATTTTATACAGGACTTTCTAAGGGACATGACTCATATTAACGTTCCACATACATGGAAACCAGGAGCTGTAAGGAGTATACACAAACTTGGCGATTATGTTGGCGCTATTACCATGGGGACCGTAAAAGTAAGGATGTACCGAATTGATTTCCTCTTCTTTCGGAGGGGCCCACCAGGATCACCTGACCTCTTGCTATTGATTTCTTCCTGTAGATTTCTTTACAAGCCTTTATGTGAAAGCTTCGAGCCGGTGCTAATGTCAACTCAAGGTTCGATGAGCCACCAGTATGCGTCCGCGATATATCTTAACATCAGAAAGCCTATTTGGCCTAAGACGTCTCTGCTTGTTTCAAAAGTCTGCGCTTAAGTTTGAGAAATCTTCAAATATAAAATACATATACGGTAGCACTATTTAGTAATTATGAAAATTATGCCAGCAACAACTGATACAACATCCACAGACGATTGGACTGATTTTGAGTAAATAATAAGCTTATTTCAAGTAAAACAGTTTTTCTAAATATTTCATTATTTCAATCCAGTCTTCAATAATAATTTTCATCGAGTACCCTCCCATTCAATGTACACAGTATAATGTATTTTGAGTATTTTGACGCAAAAGTTACACTTCGAATTTTAATTAAAAGCCTTAAAAATAATATTAAGCAACAACGATCCTCTGCATTGCAAAACCAAAATCTATGGCCTTTTTTACTTCCTTGTACGAAGTAAAGGAAGTCTTGTAATCACGAAAACTTTCGAGTACCACATTTCATAGAGAATAACCATTTTGACCTCTATCTAATGCAATTCAACGATGTTTTTGCATGACATCTGTACGTAAGGATTGAATAAAGGACTCATTTTCCCAAAACGGATTATAAAATAGATTTAAAGTGAAGTAGGAAGATATTTTTTTTGTGAAGTTTGTAGGTGGGTATGTATGGATCTCGCATAATTCAGAAACGGGTAGCCTCTGAAAGCTGAAATTTTGTATCAAAAAGGGAGATGCACAATTAGATTTAGTTGTTTTTTTGTTTCAAATCGGCCACACCGACTATATATATATAATCGGTGCGGCCGATTTGAAACATATACAGATTATATATATATAAACCCATTCTGTTACTCGATTCTGTGAGCTTGGTTTTTTTATTCTTATATGTTGGTAAATTGTGCATTTTTTGCTTTAAATGTGTTATATTGTTCTTATTTTCCGCTTAACGTGTTTATGCCTTTAGTTAATATGCATGTAATACTTGTAGAATTATCAATAATTTAAAATTTGTTCAAGTGCGACAAAACATAATACAGCCGCCCATTTGTTTACATTTGATTATTATCAGAATAGTGAATTAAGTCAAGTTTTGCAACTTCAGTGTTTTTTAGCCGAGTGAGACCCAAAATAAACTTTCTGTTTTGTGCACCGAAAATCTGTCTTCCTGCCCGCTGGTGGAATTGCTTTACGCAGTAACTGTAATTTTAATTGTAAAAAAATTTTTTATTCAACTCTTTTAATTCTATTTGGTGTTCTATGTTTTTCTATATTTTACAAATTTTAATGAAGATGTTTAAATGACGCGAAGTGAGAACTGAATTAATTGAATGAAAAGTATATCTCCAATGAAATTCGAGGAATAAGTTTAAATGAAATGCAGCAAAAATAATAATAATAGGCAAAAATAATAGGCTGTACAAGGAAGTCGTGTGGTGTCTACATCAGATTTTTTCTGTCTGTCTTACGTCCACTATATTGAACATTCTCGCAACTTCGCGAGAAGTTCCGATTTCTCTCAAAAATTCTGGAAAGTCTGGCAGCCGTGGAGGAAACTTATACAAATGGTGCACCTCGTTTAGTTCCAGTCACTCTCAGTCAAGTTGATCTTTCTATCGTTATCGAATCTATGATGAATGTGCATGTTGCAATTTGCGCGTTGATCGCAATTCACTCATATTCTCAGCAGTAGGTTTGCACAGATCATGGACAAACATTTAAGTAGACATAAACGAGCATTAGACGAAGTGAAGCATCAATAAGTGCACAAGGAAATGGTTCTGAAATTAAATTCAAGAAACTATTGTCAAGAATACTTAATTTTGGATTAACCGGTACCTAAAAAATAAAGAAGGTAGGTACATGTGATTCATTTGCTGAAACATTTTGGGAGCAGGCAGCGTGAAACGCAAAAACACTTGAGCAAAATTTGGAAACGCTTCCTGTTGAGAACGTTAATAAATCCCGATATTGGTTTGTATTAAAGCTGAAATCATACAAGAAAATGAAAAAGCAATTTTGTCTGCGACAAATGCAAAAGCTTGCCTTGCCCTTCTCAAAATTTCATATAAAACCGCCAGTTGTGTAAGGCCTCATACTACTGGTGAGAAGCTTATTTTGCCAACTATAATAAAGATTGTAGAAACGATGTTTAGGATAATTTTGCCAAATAATTGAAGTCCATATTTCTGTCAAATGATACTGTTCCCGGTGAAATAGTAATACAAATGAAGATGTACAGCATTAGCTTTTGGAGAAGTTGCGGGAAACATTGCTGTCAGCTAAGCTAAATAAGACAACAGATAGCAATAAAAATGCTCATTTCATTGTTTATACACACTTGATATGTCAGCTCACAATCACATAATAAGAAGTGCTTTTCTGTAAACCAGTATGACTAAAAGCGTCAGCATGCGCATTATTTGCAAATGCAGATGAATATCTTAAAACTTGCACGCCTCAAGAACAACATGTGAAGTTTTTTTTTTTTGTAGCCATTGAAAATCATTTAATCATTTAGCTGTACCGGCAAAGTATTTTAAAAATTATTTTTTTGCTGACGGTAACTTTAGTAGTAAGTTAAGAGGGGGTTAAGGATCCATCTCAAAAATCGTCCAAAGATCTCTTTACTGCTGAAGAAGAAATTTTCATAGACTTCATGCCAAGTGGCTAAATCAAACGGTAATTTAGCAATAAATCAATGCTGAATTAATTTGATTTTGAGGGAAGGGGTGAAGGATGAGTTTTCTGCGCTGAAAACTAGAGCTATCCCCATTTTCAACATCCTACCTTTGACAAACCGGATTTTCTGCTGTGGTTGCTTTGAAGAAATCACAGAGTAAGAAGTATCATTTGATACAGATATGGACTTTCTATATTTATAGAAAACGAATACATAGCGTTTATGTCTAATATTAAACCTTCCTTCGTAAACCTTTGCTCTACAAGACAGGCCCAAGGAAAGTACTAATAATTATTAAATTTGTTTTTAATTTCCTACTGATATGTTAATTATTAAATACATTGTGAAGTAATGTTACTATTTATAGGTTTATCATATCATTATAAATGTTTTTCTTATTATATCTTAATGTATTTACTTTGTTTTCCTTCAGTAAACTAGTAAATTTTTAATAATATTTTCTTTCCGATATGGTCACACATCTTATTCAATGTTATTACACTACACGGGCAAGGGGTGCGCCCCAAAGGTTCAGATTCCTAAAATACAGTATTTTATTGCATAAAAACAATGGCCGCTCAGTTGGTATTTAGTGAAGCTAGTTGCTTGACCGGGCGCGGTGTCAAATCCCAGAGAAGGTATAGATGTTTGTTAGTTTATAGGTCTGTGGTAAGGGTCAAAATGCACGGAAAGTCGAAATCCTCACACGCGAATAGGGAATTTATAGTTTCTCGCTGACTTCTATCCCGACTTGCATAAACAATGATTGCGTTTTAAGGCCTTTATATGTGAAATTCTAATGTACTTGTCAAGGCCGTAATGATAGGGACAAAGGAACCTTCTTAAAGAAGTTGGTTGGTGTGAGCTGTTATGTAACTACAAGTAGTAAAAGCATTTTCTATCATAAACCTATAAAGCGGTGGTACGAATTTTATCAATAATTCTCTCAGAATAGATACTCTTGCCTCTGACACTAAAGGGAGTTCAGAAATTTAACATCTTAATGAAAAGAATATAAGATTCAGTATTCTTAGAGAATAGACCTATTTGAGCAAGTTCATTTCTGTAGTCATATACTCAACGTTTTTCAAATTTCATACCATTTCAGAAAATGATTCTAGAAGAAATACAGCTCCAATAGTTTTGTTGGTAAGATTTACATGTCTGCGTAACCAGTTGATGGTCAGCGGATAAATAGCAGCTGTTCCGAAACCAAGTATAGCATTGGCAAGGTGCAAATACACTATGTTATCTCTCGACAGAGTGGCGAAAATAAATCCAGCAGACACTTCAAGAAATAAGTCCAGAACGATAAGCTGGATCAGCTGAAACCTAAAATAGAACAAGCATTCAAATGATTATTACATTTTCGAATTTTCACAGCGAAGCACAGTAATATTGAAATCTATCAGCAGGAGTTTATTGATAAAATAAACATTTAAAGTAATTATGTGAACACACTGAATGTAGAAAAAAAAGGTGTATGTAATTCATCAGTTTTATTTCCTGCCTCCCTCTCCTGTTGAAGTAAGAGCTCTGACTATTATTTGAGAATCATAACAATTTTGTTTTTCATATGAGGAAAAAATACATGGTTATAATTAATAAAAATTTCCATAATGAATTTAAATCAGCATGAAACGTTTCTCCAGCACATACATTTTCTTTGCGATGCATAAACTAAATAAAAAAATATGTATTTTTACACACATTCAGTGTCCTAGTTAGCGCTGTGTTCAAATGTAAATCATTTACAGTTTGTCCATAATTTCTAAAATATAATGATCTGTTTGACCATGATGTCAGGTTCATGCCAGATGAAACAGAACTGTACCCTGTGTGGCTGCAAACTGTTAATAATGTAACAACTTTTAATTACAGTCTAAATTTTTTTCTAATTAGACGTTCCACTTTAGATTAGTCAATTCGTTAATTTTATAGGCTAATGGTGTAAAAGGAAATTTGTTTCCTATCCACTAAACATAATATAGAAAGTAATGAAAACTTTTATTTTATGCTTACATCCAAGCACATCCACCGCAGCGCATATATTATTACATTATAATCGCTTTAATGTTATTATGAGATTTACAAGATACCCTTTCAGATCATGCAGCCTTAACATCGGAATGTGCCTCATAATTCTATCCATATTTTGCAGTTAGAATATGATAGACGGCTGTGTTTGGAATACGTAAGCCCTCATTCTGCAGTACTAACCTCATTACAGATGGCAAATGTTTACGCATTTGCATTTATTTATGATTATTTTAATTCTGTAGAAGAGAATTATAATCCTCTTACGGTTTATGCTCCTACTTGCGCATTTCGTAATTCGTATACCAGACATTTTAGGTCAGTACCCAGACAATTTACAAGCCAATAGTCAACATAGAAGTCCAGAATTTATCTATATCTCTGATTTTGCATCAAAAATATACAAGTATAGTTCATTTGTAACTGCTGCAGTTAAACATGTCATCGATTTACAAATGTAAAAATCAACCCTTGTACAACAAAAGCTGTCTGATAACTTACGAACTTTTCTGATAACTTACGATGTATTCTCAGATCCTCGCATGCTATGTTTCATTTGAAAGCACACATACCTGACCCAAAAGGAAATTTATTTCCATTATCATTTTGATTATTATTTATAATACAATGAATGATCAATGAATATGCTTCAGATTGATTTTACTTCTACTAAAATAAAACAATAATAATTATTAAACGGAGAGGTATAAAGAAAATCAGAAGAAAATATTTGCTTTCTCTACCTGAAGAAAAAACGCTCATTTACTCAGTGCGAGCTTTAGAATTTTTTTTTCTTAGGACTTAACCTTTCTGAATACAAAAGAGTAGATATAAGATGTATTTATTCCAATTTATATGTAATCATGTCATTCACATACTCATTAATTTACTTCAAAAATTTCATTATATTCAAAAACCTGTCTTATTATTTTTGAAACTTCTATATGAATTTGGACTTGTAGGTCTCAAATGTCCATGAAATCTATCTTGCGGCTCCCATCGTCTTGACGTTTGACCATTCCTGATTTTAATACTATCTATTAATGTTATACGTAATTACATTTTTAAATAGCTAGCTTATTGTACTTTTTTATCCTTAAACAGAAATCTGAACGTATTTATTTAGTTAAATCGCAGAAAAACTCATGGTGCAGTTTTGACTGATATTAAACGGCAGTCGCGCGTTAAACTCAGAATTAGTTAAGCACTACCTGAACATCATTATAGCTAAGTGAATTGTAATTTCTTTATCTTTAAAATTAATTACGACAATAAGAAGTTTTCAGAAGGTCTTCTTTCTCCACTTTTTTCCTATATATATATGTTCTAAAGATTCGAAAAATTACATTTAAAATGAAACTGCCTACTTGCGAGCAACAAAAATTGCAAGTAAACTCCCTGCTGCGTAGCATCCCCAGAATACAGAGGTAATATCAGCGCCTTGTTCAGTGGACATTCCATAGCTGGTATAAGTATAGGTTGCTATCATCTGAGGGTATCCAATGTCTAGAACTCCAATCGTGTATATCAAAGTAGACGTCAGCCCGACAACAGTCTTGGCATAGCTTTCACTTTTAATCTTTAGGAGAGAGTAATAATTGTTAATGTTTCACAAACAGTCCTGTTATATATATGTGTTAAACCAAAGCTTAACATCTTGTTATTTCATCAAATTGCTGGTTATTGCTGTCTAAAGCACTCAATGGATCGAATACCAAATAAGTTTCTAGTTACTCATATATTGACATTCTTCAATAGAAATATGGTTATTTTATAGGTCTTGGGGAAGAATGCCAAATGAAGGAACGATTTTCAGATCGTTATATCTGTACCAGATATAACGCTCTGAAAATAATAACATATAACGGACTGAATTCTTTAATTAAATTGCTGATTCTTTAATAAAATTAATAATGATATTTTGTAATTAAAACATGCATTTTAGATAATAAAAATTGTGATATTATATATTTTCTATTAGCATTCACATGTCTTAACATTGACTTATTAACTTCAAATGCTCTTCTTACGAAAGTATTAAAAGAAGCCTTATATTTTTTTCATAAACCACGAGCTTTCATAAAATTCCAAAACAAATCTCGATTAAGACTGGGAAAAAGAGCCAATATGCAAAATATAGCAACCAAAAACATGTTGTCAACCTTTAGGAAATTTGAAAAATTTTAAGTTCAAAGTAAATGGGATGAAAGAAAATTCATTATTATTACAGATTTCAAATGAAAATAAAGAGAAATAAAATAAGAATGCATTTAGATTAATAATAAAAGAAAAACTGAATGCTAAATCAATTTTTAGTGCAATGGTCTTAAGTTAAAGCGGTAATAAGAGAGACGTAATTTAAATGGTGGGGCTGCTGCTTAGTAAAAACCGAAAATAAAAAATAAATTTGTTTAAACTAGGAAAATAATAATATAAATTGTAAAACTGGTTCAAATTAATGTATTTTATAAACTTGTAGTGTGCCTCGCTACTTTGTCTATGATAAAATGTCGAGGAACCTAGTGAACTAAGTAGCGACTTATCGTTAAGTTCAAGTACTTATATCGTAGACTCCCAGAAGAGTTAAAATGCCTTTTTATTCACTCAGAGAAATAATACAGACCCTTCCCGGGCTTACAGGAAAGCCTCCACTCGGGTTTTTAATAAGAAAATAAAAAACTGATCTAATACTATCCAAAATAGACTTAGCCGAAGCTAGACACAAATATATAACGTAGTTGGCCCTTAATTTACACTAGCCGACAATCATCAACAGACACATACATTAGGGCCGAGCGTTATAGCTTCAATATAATATAATTCAACGAAATATGCAGAATGCAAACACACGCCACTAAGGACTCCTAAGCACTCTCTTTCGAAGTAATTTGAACTTCCATTAAATATTGAATCTAACTTATTTGCATTCAACGCGATTCTAAAAACGTATTTTGATAGGGAGTTTTAAGTGGGAAAAAAGAATTGAAAGGAAATAAAACAAAATAAAGCAAAATACTGAAATAGTTTCTTAGAGATATTCGTGCAATATTGCAATATCTCACAGCAGCTGTACTTTTAATCTGCTAGAATATAAACAGAAATCAAATTCAAAATACAGGGAAACTAATTCGATCTCACAGCGAATTCGCTACAATCAATAACAGCACCAAGTAAACAACAACAGTTCGCTTAAAACAACTGAGTTGAGATGCTTTAATTCAGCTTTTATAAGCTTTTTAATCATCAGCAGAATATTCTTGTAAAATATATTGGCTCGATTTTTCTGCATAGCAAAAACAGTACAATTACGAGATATCCATTTATTAAATATTAAACGCAGGCGCTCTTGTATTTTTATTTTTCCGGCGTAGCTTCTTTTCAAATAAGTCTCGTGCTGCATTGCACGGGGAAATAAAACAATTTTAATTACAATTCTAAATAAATAGCTAAATCAATACAAAATCCGTAACAATATTAAATAAAATTATTAACTTTAATTTGGCAGTATTTTTTTTTTTTTGTTCCTCGTTTCAATTTGGACACTCCTCCTTTTTGTCCTAAAAATAGCAACTGTTTTTAATATATCGTTCTGAAGGGCATCAATTCAAAATTAATCAGCATTCAGCATTTTGCTTTTTTATGTAAGCCTGCAATGCGAACATCTCTTACCCGATCACAGACCAAGATGCTTTATCTTCCCACTTTCCACGCTTCTGTATTTTCTTTCTCAATTTCCTTTGCTCTGCTACCACGTTGCGGCTAATTGTTAAGCACTGTCCATTGTCTGAAACTGTAAGCTTCTAAAAAGTATAGGCAAACTATTGCGTCCCTCATCATGTATAAATAAGAGTATGTGCAAGAACTACTTGTCCAGCAATAAATTATGTCTTGTCTTCGCTGACAGCTGCCTGTAAGTGTCCTCTTCATATCTACGCAGCAAAGTCTTCTCCAGGTTGTTATATTGCAGCCATCAACCATCTCCAAGGCACTGAAGCTAACGTCCATTCACCAAGATATTACAGTTATATTTATATATAAGGATCTGTCAATTTTCACATTCAGATTTATTTAAATAAAAGAAAAATGCTTCATCATACTTAAAATTAGCCAAAATATTTTAATTAATTAATTAATTTTTTCAAATTAGGCAAAATCTCTGTTTGTCAGCATATCCATTTGCATAATCTTCTCCTTAATTTACATCAAAAGAAGGAAATGAACTTCAACCACACATAATTATAAAGAAAAATTCCATTCAATTTACCTTGGACTGTCCATTTGCAAATATGTCCTGTACATGGATAGTCACAGAGGTAAACCAGTACATTCCAATCCACATAGCAGAGACGCAGAACATCATAAAGCTTAGAACAAAATACGTATAACTGATTTTAAGCAAATCTCTGGAGTCCGCTTCAGTGTTTAGGGTTTTAAAATTTATGAAAGGGAAAGACACTTGAGAAGAAGTTCCATAAATAATAGGTCCAAGTAATGATCCAACTGCGTAAAAGGATTGGAGAGTTAGATAATAAATATTATCACTTCTCCAAATATTAAAGTAGTACACATTCACTCCTAAAATAAAATAAATAAAGCTAATAACTTTAGAAGGATGAATAAAGATTTCTCATTACAATGTTTTAGAATTAAATTGAATATATAAATTAATATTATATTTAACGAATGTACATTAATTTTAAAATATTGGGTAATTTAATTTCATAATTTGGTTTAGAATAAAATATCTCTGCCAAAATCTAAACGATAAGGTTAAATGAAATGCATTAATATAATAGCCACCACAAATTCGGGTTTTCCATTTATGGTAAGGTCGATGACTATCATTATATAGCCCATGAATGGCCGATGAATTTCCTATGTAAGCTTGTTTTAAGTAAGACACTGAATCATATAAACTGTTATTGGGCAAACATAAGTGATATAATCCAGCAAAACATGGCAAAACTCTAAGTGAATCTAAAAGGCATCATTTCTGTACTACTGGCACTATCTAACGGGATCTAAACTACGGAAAATTAATTTTTTATAATGATATAAGCTGTAACGCATTTTAATGTCATGCTATTATAAACGGAATGAAGAACAGCTCTCTGCATTCAGTTGATGTTACTTTTTTCTAAAATGAAAATTTGTGTCATTTAAAATTCTCAGAATATGAAGAACGTAAGCAAGCTTGGCTAACGAGATATCAAAATTATGCAAAACAGTGTCTCATTTTCTTGGCTACCACTTGAGTAATTATGGCTTCACTGTTAGCTTTGTACTAATACCTTCTGTTTCTTTTTTACTGCTTTTCTACAGATTTCAATAACTGTCCATTAAAATGACACAATTATTGTACTATTCTAATTGAATTCTCTTATTTTCAGAAAATTGTTTTCGTAAGCAAAAGCAGCCGCTAATATATAGACTTAATGATAATTTATTTTAATAACTACAACTAACACCACATTTTAAATTTTACTCTGACCATAGGTTTGTATAATCGGCGGTCACAGAAAGTGTGCATTCGAAATTGTGATTGTTTTTAACTACTAAAACCGGAAGTGATTTATAACTATATGCTGTAAACCAGGAAGAGTCAACCTGGTCCGTACTGGCTCACTAATGGGCGATTTAAGCTTTACTGATGGGCGTTGGAGGCATTTGTCCATTCATGATGAAAGCTGGTCTCCTGCACTCAGTTCTCTCCTGTTTCCACGTATTTATAAAACTTTACCATTTCTCTTAGGTGTTGTTCTGTAACTATAGCGGGAATAATGGAATTATTACATTTTAACAAAGCTTAAGGCTAAAAGATAATTGTCCGAGAAACGAACTTCTCCTTTCGCTACCACTGAAGGTTTCTAGTTGAAAACGTTTCACTGGAACCGAAGTCTCGGATAACTAAATTTTCTGTCTCATAAATATAAGCAAAATGTAAGTAAATGGATAACTTTAACAACACGTATTTTTACTAAGCCTCCACTCAAAACATTACTTTGCATTTATGATAAACTGAGTTACTGCAGAACCGATGTGCGGTAAGGAAATTTTACTACATAGAAAGTGGACGATAGATATAAAAAGGTTGATTACTCAGATCTAGACTTTCCTAAAAAGTATATTATGAGATAATCTAAAATTTCTCGAATGCTATATTTAAAATGATATGTAATTGAAAACAACATTATTACATTTATAAGCACTAAACGTATTCTTATAATCGTGTTAAATGCAAAGAGAATTAGGAAGACAAGCTTTCGTCATGAAAACAGTTTAAAATGATGTGCGCATGGGCACGCAAAGTTTTCATTGTCTATTGCATGGGAGAATAGAATAGCATGAAACGAGTAGTGTTTATTATTAACAGTGAATCCTGAAACTTATAAACAAGTTAGTATAATACTCACAGATATACAAAAGTAGAAAGAACTTACCTATTGCCAAAATGATCATACAGATACCTGAAACAAAGAAAGTGCAGCTCAGAGCAACTAAAGAGTGACAAAAAGGAACAGCAAGAGCAGTCATGGACATAATGAAGAGGAATGGAGACATGAACAGTTTCTTTTTGTTAATAACTTCAAGGTAATTGAGAATGAAGCCTCCTAAAATATGAAGAAATTTAATATTTAGTAAAAACGATTTTAATTGCACATGACTAAGCAGTAATAGTTTAATTGCTTGTTAAATACAGTTAGGCAGGTACAGGTTACAAGTGATTGAAGATGGGGATACCTGATATCTAACAGGGGTATGCAGGTATATATTCCACTATCTGGAGACACTAACACCTCTTCGAGGTCCCTAAGGACGATGTATCGGGAATATACGTATTAACAACTGATTCATATATAAATACAGAGGTGGCAGAGGTTCTGCCCATGGACAATAGTTAAATACCCATAATTAAATCAATATAACAATAAAACTAAATTAAACTTTAAAAATACACACAATTTACAAATTTATGATCACAAATTAAAAAATAACTCAAGTGCTTAAATTAAATACAAATCCATTTAAAATTTTCAACACAAACCGGTCTTTCACTTTTACTTTTATGAGCGAAATTATAGCTAAATATTTCAAATTATGTTTTCAGAGCATGTCTTATAATCATTATAATCTTAAGGTTAAATTTTAATTACTGTGTTTAATAGTTAAATGTCTGTGCCAGTTCTTAGGGTTTCACTTAAAATTCGTTGGATAGTTCTTCAGCACTTGTTATGTTGCAGTTCGTACTTCTGAACTTCACTGGCGCCTTCAATCGTTTTGATAAAATCTTGCCCAATAGCTGAACTAGTGTTGAATATATTTCAGATGCTCTTAACTGATGCACGGTTTTGAATAATAATTTTCTTAGTGCATATTGCAGGCTGAGGTAAATGAATGGCAGCTATAAGTGGACAGTAAAAAGCATAATGGTTACCTCAGCCTACTGATATGCAGATATATATGTGGTATTTGAGATGAAACAAGGCTCAACTGGCTCAAGTCGGGGCTGCGTAGAGTAGAATAGGCCTAATTAAGATCAAGTAGAGCATTCATTTGATTTTGATATTAAGTTTTTATCTTCTACCTAATTAACTGTAAAGTTCCATATAGGCTTTATTTGCTTTATCTCCTTGATCGATGACGTGTTCTTTGAGTGAGAGGCGATCATCAAGGATAACTCCTAAATATTTCGCAGAGCATGAGACTGGGATGATTTCGTTTGCGATTTTAATATCTGAGTTGACGCCCATATTTCTTCTGTACCTTGGGAATTGGACGATATTACATTTTGCAGTATTAATTTTTATCTCCCAAAGTCGACACCAGATGGCGAAAATGTTGACATGGAGTTGCAATTTATCAAGTGCGAGCTGAGGGTTTTTAGACCTGGACAGAATAATCGTCGGCATATTTTAGGGTTTTTGCAGTTAGAGGATTTGGAAGATAGTTGATGTAAATATTAAATAATTTTGGAGAGAAAATAGACCCTTGCGAGACTCCGCTAGCCACTAATTTCTTCTGGGAAAGGGAATCATGGAAGAAAGCTTTTGAGACGTACTCGACTAAATTCAGCACCTGATGCGTAGTATTACTATTTTTTCGAAATCCGATTTGGCCGGTATCTAGCAGATCGAGGCGTTTTAAGTGTTTGGTAATCCCGGTAGCTGACTAATTGGTCTACAGCTTGATGCATCTGAGCGATTTTTCCCAGACTTCAGAATTATGATTATAACTGAGAGTTTCCACTGCTGAGGAAAGTAGCTGTTTCTTATGCAAGCATTCAAGATGTTTGTGAGCAAAAGAAGATATCTTGGTGGGAGAACGTTTAGGGCCTTATTATTTACTCCGTCTTAGCCTTGGGCTTTCTTTGCGTTAACTTTCTTGATAATTAGTTCAACTTCTTTTGGTGAGACGGGGGAGATGTAGTTTGAGTTTTCTTTCATTTTTATAACGTTAATGGTGTTGTTGACCTCTTCCTCGTGTTGCAAGTCAAACGGCGGGTTTGGTTTACACGTTTCTTCTACATTTTTAACGAAGATGTTTGCATTCTCTATTTCCTAGTAATAGGTGGAACCTAAATGGTTTAACGGGGCCTCGTGATTTTCTTTTTCTTTCCTAGTGGCTTTCGCAATTTACCGCAGTCTGTAGGCCTATTATTGACGCACGATCAGGCAGTAATTGCCTCTTTAATTCTAGTTGTGAGGGTATAAATAGCATTTTCGATATCTCCACAGTGTTGCAGGGTAGAGATTTTAACTTGTCAGTGAACATATTCCAATTTACATTAGTGTGAATCTTGCGAAGAGAGAGGTAAAACCCATAAAAATAAAAATTTACAGGGAAATGATCCGACGAAAGATCTTCTTTTACCTCTAAGTAGGAAGTCTGATAAAGGTTTTTGACTAGAGCGACGTCTAAGATATCTCCGTTTCCGTTTTTTTAATGGGTTTGTTAATGGGTTCGGAGCAACAAGCCGAATATTATTTGCTTGGATCTTTAACAGTCTTCCGTTTCTATTATTTCTTCTAGTGTTCCGTAAATAATCCTTTGTATTTAGACCGTCTGCCAGAATGGTTGGGCAATTAGTGGACATTAGTAAGTTCTGTAGATTAATATCCATAGGAGGGTTGTAAGGTGCGATAATTAGCAGATTTTTCTTTTACCAAAATGCTAGCAAGGATAGCGGTGTACTCTAAACGTGCTGCGCGTGGCAGGTTAATTGCGCTGAATTTAATATGATTTTTAATAAGTATAGCTAGTCTCCTCATCTGCTTCTGAGGCGGTCGTTTCGTAGAATTTTGTAACAGTGAATTTTCAGTTTATCGCACGGCCTCAAGTACGTTTTATTCAGTAACATAATGTCGATGTTGTGTTTAGACATAAAATCGACAAGTTCATGTTTTTGTTTGATAATGCCATTAGCATTGAAAAATGAAAATCTAATGTAGCTGTGATTAGCATCTATTAAATTTGGGTCGTTAATATGAGAGTTAAAACTCATAATTTAAATTAGCGAAATATTCGAAGATTTCCGTGCTGATTTCTATTTTAGCCATAACTGACTTGGATTGTTTGAACTTGATAAAAAATTCTTTTGCTTTGTTTAATTGCGTTTCTTATCCACTCGAAAATGTTTTCTTGTGGTTATTCTGTCGCGTTTTTACTATTTCTCCAGTTTGCATTGGCAGTTTGGTTTTCTTCGTTTTTGGACCCGGGTAAAGCGGGAATTAAGTTTTGTTTAAGTAAAACTTAGATTTTTGTTCGATCGCTGTTCAGGGTTCGATATTCTTGGGATTTGGATATTTTTCGCATCCCTTATAAGAAGAACCGTGTGGCGGAAGTCACGTTTCTCCTTGGGTAGCTTGCAGCTGGTTTCGTGAAAATCTGTGCATTTTAGACATTGCTCTTTATAGTGGCAATGTTCTCTCGTGTGACCATAGCGCTGGCACTTGTGACATTGCACTAGGCCAGGCTTCTTGTAATTTTTGATTAAAATGTCTAATCCTCGTAATTTTTCTAATCGCCAAATTTTCTTTCCAGCTACGTTGTTTTATGTTTCCACTAGAAGGGGCGAAAGCCAGTAAGTTGCCTTACTTTGAGAACAGGTATTTGGAGGTCAGTGAGTTCCTTTTGGATGGCTTCAATTTTTGTACTGCGAGGTAATTTTTTATTACTGCTTTATGGGTGTTTCTGAGTGAACTACGAATGTGTGAAAGGGCACTCCTTCGTTTTGAAACATTTTGGTTATTTTTCAGTAATTATCTATTGTTTCAGCCCGAGTATTTAATGTGTTCCTTTCACTCCTGCGATATAGCTTTTTATGCCTAATTGCTCTTCAATTTTATCTTTCAACTTATTACAGTCGCCGCTGAATTCAGCGAGAACGATTGGGGGGATATGAGTCGCGGTCTTTTTAGGTGTAACAAATTCACCTTCATTTTCATTACTATCCATTTCATTATCGTCCTAAAGTTTTGCAATTTTTTTTGCGGAGGTTCAGTGATGTCGCTATCTGATCGTGTACGTTTTAGCGTATTTCGTGGGGAAATAACGCCATCTTCGTCTACGGTAGATTTCTTTTTTCTAGCCTTAGTACTAGGCGTTCTTTTAAAGTTAGTATTTGCTTGCATTTTAGCTTTTAGCTGAATATCATTTATTTGATTTGTAATCTCATTGATTCTCTCAACGGTTACTAATACGGTTAGTATTAGCTTTTCAGCCTGATGTCATTAAATTCTCTTGTTCCTTAAAACGTTTATATAGGAGATCAATCTCTGTTGGTGATAGAAAATTACAGTCTAAATCACCAAGATATCGTCTACGTTCCGCTTCGTCCATTTTCAAAATTAAGCTGGCTCCTAAACTATGCTACGTATTTGCTGGCTAACATTTCGAAAAATTAAAAACATACGTTAGCAGAACTTGAGACCGAGAGCTTCAGTCTTCTAGTCGTCGATGTCCGTAGCTAAGAAAGCGTAACTCCATCTTGACTGCCCGACGAGAATGAATGCTTGATGAAAGTTCTATTATCTCAACAAGTTTAAATAATTACAGAACAATTGCTTCCCAGTAAATAAAACGGCTACCGTGCAAGTATTACAATTGACTACTACAATTCTTTAATTTCATACACTTCAAAAATCTTTAGAACTCTGTCTTACTGTTGCCACTTATTTTTGTTAAATATTACAATCCCATTTATCACAGTCATGCACTATTATTTATAAGGTGCTGTAAAATTAATTTTTATAGCACGTGAGAATTTCTAATAAACGGTCATATTTGCAAGTCTTAATATGTGAAATTTTAAATTTTAATTATCTGTAATATGTATAAAACTATATTAACATCAAGTGTAATCCACTGCAAGTTAAGCAAAATGCATTTGAACTTGAGTGGATGAATAAAAAGTATTTTATTAACGATCGAAAATTTGAACAAAATATAGGAAGAACGTGGGCTAATAGTAGAAATAGAGTTAATAGATTGTGATTTAATAGTAGTATATTGAATAATAATTGCATTTCCTGAAGCTATTTTAATTAAATATTGGATGGCGGTTGTAATAGCTAATGCTGAACTTGAAAATCACTGTTTTATGTGTTCCAGGTATAAAGTTTCCATTCGCCTTCTTATTGTACAAAAGTGTTGCCGACTGCTTCCGTAGTTTTGGAACTATATGATAACTAGTGTCTCTTGCATAATAATAAGATTTTGAATATTGTTGACTAGGATATGCGTGCCGGATCCATTTAGTGCTTGTATGTGCCTGTAAAATCTTTATAGGTCGTTTATATTGCATTGGACTGTACGCGATATTGTTGAAGGTGGCGTCTCGTCTTAGTTAAATGATTTTTGAATACACGGCCTCCTGTTCAACTCGTGTGTGAACCGGGGCAATATGAAATAAAATGGAATAAGATAACAGTTTAAATTTTCGTTTAGGTAACGCAAAATTAAACGTGAAAATGGATTCAGGCAGAAGCGCGGAAACTCTCATTAAACTCTTCTATATCTCCAAATTGCTTGCAATATTTTGATGTTCGTATTTTCTGGAAATCGAAAATTTCTTTGCAAAACAAGAAAGATAACATGCTTTCCGATTCTTGAGATTATGGGCTAATGTTGAGTTTAAAGAATGAAATTTTATATTATAATTCGAGATCTTAAAATAAAAATAAGTAACTTGTGGCTTACGAATAGTCTTAGTAATCCAGAATATTTACTAAGACTATTCGTGAGCCACAGGCTACTTATTTTTGTCTCATTTTCTAATTATTATCTGACAAACAGCTCTGCTCTCTCGTCATACAAAATTCATTTGCTGTTGCAGAAAAGAATACGTTTTCTGAAGTTATACAATTCATTGCATAAATTGGTTTCTTGATAATTGAACATTTGAACTTGATATTTGAGTGCTAACAATGTTCTGTATTATTTCACTAGAAATACTGATTAAGCTTATGCATAGAATTAGTTTTATCTTTACTCATGAAGGGAGATTTTCAGAGTATATATTAGAATAAATTCATTCTTTTCAACAGTTTACAGGAATACAAACAAGCGTTTCTTTGCATTTCAAATACTGAAATGAATTTTTGTTAATTGAAACGTTATTCAGATGATCCTTTTTGGTAGATGGCAACCCAAATTAAATTTCTCTTCCGC
>KK117495.1:41553-69469 GCA_000611955.2 Stegodyphus mimosarum
CTTCCGACTTTTTAATGCATTTATTATCATTAATAATAATATTAAGAACAGTGCAACTGGAAAGTACGTGATACAGATTGATGTAAAAATCTTTTCGAATTACTGAACGTGAAAAGTTGTCTTTAAACAAGAACAAAGCATCAAATACTTTTTCAGCCGATGACTCTTTCGTTGGATAAAAGACAGTGAAATTGATTCAAATATGGTATAATTAGCAACAGAAATTACAATACAAAGGCAAAAGTAGCTTGAGTCAGGAATGCTTTTGGACTATGTGAACCTTCGATTAGGTAGCAATTCGTAAAACAAGATTAAAGGGGAAAATGACAAACGGAAGTTTTCCACAAAACTGAAAACTGCGTCTGAAAGTTAAAGTCATCGGATTTAGCGAGAGGTATCTCTTCTCACCCTATTATCATTCAGCGAGAGGTTTCTGTAACTTGTTCTCATGTAATTCTTTGCTTTTTAGAAGGATTAGAAATGTCAGGACCACCTCCTAAAGGAACTGTGCTCTTTTCCTGTGATTAATTTGATTTTTTATTTTTCTCGCGAAAGTAAATAATATTGTAGAGTTCCTCACCATTTTTGTCTGAGGTGAATGTCTAGGAACTTAATGAATTGTTTAGCGATTTATCGCTGAGTTCAAACAACTAAAACTTAGACTCGGGAAGGGCTAAAATACCCTTTATTTCACTCAAATAAGAATAACAGTTGGCCACTTTATCGGGCCTACAACGAAGCCTCCACTCGGGCTTTAACTCAGAATAAGAAATAAGAAACTAAACTATAACTAACTAAATGAGACTTAGCCTAAGCTAAGCACAAGTATATAAAGTAGCTGGCCCTTAATTTAAACTGTCTGGCGAGTATCAAAAGGCACGTAATATACGGCCGAGCGTAACAACTTCAAAAGAGACTTAGCCCGAAGGCAAACACGCCCTACTCAGGATTCCTAGCTCTATCTCACGAAGTAAGTTGAACCTTCCTTAACTACTTCCACCAATTTGCATTCAACGTGATTCGAAAACACTCATAGGCAGGGAGTTTTAAGTGGAAACAAGAATTGATAGGAAAGGGACTTTAAAAGTAAAATAACTGTTATAAAAGTAAACTATACCTTACAACATGTCTTAGACCAGGGATGGGCAAACTACGGCCCGCGGGCCAAATCCGGCCCGTCGGAAGAATGTATCCGGCCCGCGGATAGAATCTTAATTTGCCGGTCCGAGGCAAATTAAAAGAAATATATATTTAAATATTATATCTCCATCTCCTTTTCTACTTTGTTTAAATATTACTTTTTTTCTTCCTTTTGTTCAAAGGATTGATGATCTTTTTACTATCTCTATTTTTGATTTACAAAACATAAATCGACGGAAATAGCAAGCACAAACAGCTTTCAATCGGTAAAGTGTTAAACACAGAAGTACTTTGGTAGTTATGCTGTAGATTGGTGCTAAGAATCGTTATCTGTTTTTCAGGGAGAAGACGTATGCTAATCCAATATAAAGGAATCAGACCTCACATTTGGCAGACTGCGCATTTTAAGCTCCAGCCAGCGGTCTTTTCTTTTGTCGCGAGTTCTGGTATTATTTATTGATTGCGTAAGGAAAGATTGCGGATATATAGCATCATTGTGAATACTGGTGAAATTGTTAAAAGTATAGCGTAGCTAGTGCTTGTTTGGGTTATTCATAAAATATTTCAACCTCAAAATGTCTACTAAAAAACGTAAAGTTGATTCAGAATGCCGTGCTTTTAATGATGAATGGACCTAGAAATATTTTTTACAGTTGTAAAAGATAAACCAGTGTGTCTCATCTGCAATGAAGCTGTAGCAGTCTTCAAAGAATATAACATCATTATCGAAAGTGTGTTTCCCGAATTTAATATCTCACAACTACTTCAACAGACGCACTATTTCTAACACGGATCACTGTGTATGTGGTGAAGAGGGGACACCCGATCACTATATCTTCCGGTGCCCACTCACAGAACAGTACCATTTCCCGGAACCCACGAATTTACCAGCCTTCCACAAGTTTATAATTAAAAATAAGGCGGCAATCAACACAGTGTGCACAATCGTCAACACCATTAAGGCCTATGGTCAAGACCTTTGCCTCCCATTATAAAACAGTGCTATTCATAATAGTCTCAGTTACTGCATTCTGCCTTAACAAACTGCGCAACATCACATGCTGCATGCTGTATACTGCAAGTGATTCACTTGTGGATATCGCGTACATTCTGCGCCAGGCAGATTGTAAGTACTATAATAATGTCACTTCGCACGTTTAACTGTACCAACGAATACTGTACAACTGGGCGTGTATTACTGTATTTTCTAACTGTATGAATAATGTAGTGTGTAGAGTAACTGTAGCAGTAATGTAGCGCTTAGCAATGTCTATATATGTTTTATGCTGCTTAATGTCGTATTGTGTGTACTTTGTATCATGTACTGTTATGTTTCGTATAATGTGTGTTGTAATGTGTTTACTCTATGTGTATTTATTGTGTATTAGTGCAGCGTATAAATGTATTTACGCATATTATTGTATCAACTATAAATGTGCATTTCCTGTGTGTTTTATCTGTATCGTAAGTGTGTTTTATATCTGTCTTAAATGTATTTTTATATGTGTTTTATATATGTATCATACGTGTTTACTTTATGTGTTTACTTATGCGTTTATGTATGTGCTAATGTATGTAATTTATGTGTTGCTAGTTTTTTTTTCCGTGTATGTGTTCATATGTGATATATATGTACCTCTGTCAAGCAAACATCCTATGTAACCATCTGCCCTTGTATGGCCATGTCAATACTTTCAAGATCCTTACAGGCTTCCGGTGCGGCCCCCTTGCGGCACCAGGGAGCTGTTGCTTCTAAATAGGGGAGGGCGAGGGACACATGCCTGTTTGCCTATGTCACACGTCAAGCGTCCCCGTCCTCCGTCACCTGTCACCTGTAGCTAATGCTTGTTTGGGTTATTCGTAAAATATTTCAACCCCAAAATGTCTACTAAAAAACGTAAAGTTGATTCAGAATGCCGTGCTTTTAATGATGAACGGACCTAGAAATATTTTTTACAGTTGTAAAAGATAAACCAGTGTGTCTCATCTGCAATGAAGCTGTAGCAGTCTTCAAAGAATATAACATCATTATCGAAAGTGAGTTTCCCGAATTTAATATCTCACGCCCAGAAAATCAGTGTTATGTTTGCTTCATCTTATATATGTGAACAAGTGTTTTCAACAATGAACCTTAGAAAGAATTATTTAAGAAGTAGAGTGACAGATGAGCAGTTAGCCTCGTTCCTTAGAATCAGTACATCTCACTTCGAACCTCAATATAAGAAACTTTTAAAAATGAAAGCGCAATTTCATTCTTCTCATTAACATATTTAAATTGTAATACTCGTATATGTTTTTAAAATTTTAGAAAAATTTACCTTGGCCCGCCGAACATTTTTTTTGCGATTTTTGGCCCGCGAACGAAAACGTTTGTCCATCCCTGTCTTAGACTTTATAAAACGTAAATGCTTTCGTCGTGTATTGCTTGTATTTATGTCTTTGCTGATGTTTCATTCAATGTTCGACCTACGTAAATAATATTTAGATTATGTCTGATGCTTTCATTTTGTATACGAATAGTTCATTTTGTAATAATTCATATGCATAATATATGCTTATAATTCCCTAAAAACATTATTTACTTGCGCTTTATTTTATTCGACTTAGATACTGATCTATGATTTTTTTCCGTTGATGACAACTGATTTCGATATGGTATAAAAAGGCGAATTCCATATACCTATATCTAACAGAAACTATTATAATCTTATTTTCAAACGCGGGTGATATTTCATACTCTAAAAATAATATATTATCGCAACCAATTGAACTATTAAGACATTTACGATTGCTATAGTGAGGTTTTCCTCATGAACAAATTGGTGCCAGTCTTTGACATGCTAGCAACCTTCCAGGAACTCAGTGTGAAAATTAACGTCCCAGGAAAGAATGACTCTTTCACTTCCCACATTAATCCTTTGAATGAGGTGCCTTTCACAAAAAGCTGTCTTCTGTGTTTTATGCGATTTCGGCATTAGTTGAAGAACATCTGAATTTCGTCCTTATACTTATTATGTGCATCACGTCGAAAACTTAAACAGATCACACATGAGAGTATCCTGTTTATGAACGAATCGTAAAGGAAATAAAATTTGATAATTTTTTATCAGTATTACTGAAAAATGCTTTTAAACCATTCAGATTGAAGCTACATAGGAAAACCACTGTAAGGTATTTTCTCCCTCCTTTTCGCGTGCCCTTCGTGGTGTGATTGGAAGCATACTCGACGCATATCCGAAATATCTAGGCTTCGAGTCCCGGCGAGGTCATCGCACATTTTTCACGTCTCCTGTTTCAAAATAACCAAATGACTCTACACCACTTTCGAATCAGAAATGGTTGCTCTCCCAAGGATGCATTTTTGGTTTCGAACTCTACTCAGGACAAAACGTATCCGACAATCAAACTCCATTTTAAATTGGCCCCAACATTAATTGAGCTGTTTAAGATTGCAGTGGTTTTCAATTCCTGATAATTCGTCCTGGGTTCAAATCCAAGCAAACGGATCGGCTGCACGGTGAGTTTTCGTGAATACTTTTCAGTTTCTCTTAGAAAGTCCTGCACAAGAGCATTTCCCTCCTTAGGCAAATAGCCCTGATGTACATATCTGGACTCAACTAACTAAAGCATATAATCTTAGACTATTCTCCATTTTTCATTCAGTGTGCCTGTGAGTTCGAAAGGAATTTCAGTGCACCTTAAGCACTCATTTTATATTCAGAAATGAAACTATTTGTGCACTAAATTCCTTTTTTGTCTGTATTATATTTCTCGTCTAATACGAAGATGATTGCTTTAAATATGAGAGAGTGAAACTAGAGTAAAATAGTGGAACTTGCATGCCACTAATGTCTACATTTTAGTTTATCAGACTGCTCTTCGTCATCGAAAGAAGTGCATTGTTTGCTTGATTTATTTAATTTTGGCAAAGTAATTTAGTCTTTCAGCTTAAGAGGAGGAATGACTTTGTGGAGGACTTTCTAAAGGAGACTGGCTCATATATACATTAGACATGGTGAAAACCATGAAAAAGCCCATACAACCAGCCCGTTCGCCGAGATTCGAGGCCCGGAACAGAGTACTAGTTGCAATATTCAGCCACTTTACCGCTCGGCTGAAGGGCTGCTGGTGCGTTGGAGGTAGGCCGAAGAACGTTAAAAAAACAGGTTTCTGTAGAAACTAAAAACCAATGCCTCATTTAATCCAGCAACAGAAGACTCAGAAAACATAAGAAACCTAAAGAGTAATATTTTTATCAATATAAAATGGCTACATGTGAAATTTTCTGCACTGTTTTGTCATTTAACAGCTGTGTAAAAAATAGTTGCATATATTTAGCTACAAAAGTCTATAATACAGTAAGATAGAATGAGCACATTGCCAGAAAACACAGAAAACATTGAACATATACTATAATAATATAATCAATAAATAAAAATACCAAAGAGGCATACTAGTGCCAAATTCGTGTTTTCTTACCAATTATGCACCCTGCTACGTAGCCCAAGGCTCTGGCAGTAAAAATAAGTGGCATGCTGGCGATCTGTATACCGAGAATATGTTTGAAATCTATTAGGGTAGGTCCTGGTATAGATCTATATGCACCCTGAAAGTTTATAACAAGTAAATATTTTTAGATTATTGTAGAAGTTTCATTAAAATTCAAAATATTGCATAATTTTGCAAATTCTGCAATAAGAGGAATTACTATGCCTTCTAATACAAGGCAATTACTACGAGTTCTAATATAATTATCAACACATTTTAGACTAGAAATCCGATATATTACTGAAAATGAAGCATAAGGAGCATGGAATTCGGGATTTCAGCACTATGCTTTAAGGCAGTGATATCAAACCGACAATCCCGAAAGTAATTTTATACGGCCCATGAATACATTTCAGTTATGTGCTTGTTGCAAATACGCTGTTAAAGAAATTTCAATATTTTAGTTATTTGAAGTCTGAGTTTACATTATATTCTTTACCATTAAAAATGAACATGATTAACTCACCAAAAGATCTAAAAATTCTGCTAATTAATTCCAAGCGGGATGTAAATCTTATTCAAAGATTTGAAGATTTATTTCTACTAAAAAGATAAATAAGCTAAGTGACGAATTTTTGAGCTACGAATAAACGCTCTTTGAGGAAATGCTGTACGCGAACAGCCCTTTTTTCATGGTTGAAAATTAAGAAGGAAATATTCCGATTGACTGATGATCATCTGCAATCCGTGATGAAAATAATTTCTTATAATTTCGTTCCAAAGGTACAAACTTTAGCAGAATTGAAACGTGATTATGTGTCAAGCGGTAGCAATAAATACAGAAGTTTATAGTTATTGAGTTTATAATTATAAATACAGAAGTTTATAAATCTTTGTATTTCAGTTAAATGTGGAAAAACTATTAAACAAAAGAAATAGATTACGTTCTCCTTATTTATTCTGAAAATTCGTCCCACTTGGAAAGACTTGTCTAAAAAGTGGAAACATTACGATTTATTTTTAGTTCAAATTTAACTAAGTTATTTAATGACTAATTAAACACTTTCAAATTAATTGAAATATATGTCAGATAGAAAACTATGCATTTATCTGTCATTATATATTGTCACCGATGAAAACATTTACAAAAATTTATGTTTGAGATAGAAAATAAGGAATAATTTTCATTTTTTTTCCATTTGCTATATTTTTGTTATTACTTATGCGTGTTTTATAAAATTTAGTAAGCGGATTTTAAAATATATTTGAATTTTTTTTTCATTTTGTTAATAAGGTTGTTTATATTATTAAAAAAATATCAAGCATCTCAGTGTTTATAGATCGGGGATTCGGTTCGCACGCAGTTTGAGTTTGAGATCGCTGCCTTACTGTATTTAACTGTTTACTGTTAAAACCATTTGCTTATTATAAGGTATTTCTCCCGCCTTCTTCGCATGCCTTCGTGGTGTAGTAGTCTGCATGCTCGACGCGTAACCGAGAGGTCCGTGGTTCGATTCTCGGCGAAGGCGTTGCTCATTTTTCATGTCTCCTGCTTCGTAATAACCTAATGTCTCTACATTATAACGAACTCCTTGTTTGACATTCTTAGTTTAGTCTTTCTATTGAAGTTTTTAATATTAATATACAGCGAAAGACAAAGGGAATACCTATCGAAGGTCTTCAAATGTCTCTCTATATATTGACTAGATGTTCATTAAACGGATTGCCGGTTTTCTCACTAAGTGGAAATTCATTATTAAATGGAAAAAAAAGCTATTACTTAGTTATTTGCATTTCAGGATATCCCATTTATGTGTCATATAATTTTTAGACCCTTATTGTTTGATTATCAAATTATGCAACATTTCAAGCTTAAATACAGCAAAACATATGCAGCAACAATGACTAGAGCATTTAGACTACACATGGATATTGTTATTGATGATCACTTTCACAAATACCAACATAATCTGGATGGTCGTCATAGGGAAGTTTTACAAAATAAAGTAATTATTTGCTCATTAAATTTGACTCAACCATTACACCAATAGTTTTATAGCTAATAAACTGCCATAAGTATTGGAAAATGAGCAACAGTAAACGAAAATGAATGTTAAACCGAAAACGTTAGTGTATTGTCATTGTATATTGTGATAATTATCTAGGATAATTGCATTTGAATTGTATAGAGACAGTTTTCTAAAAGATAATAGCATTTCAGTTATATTATGATAATTATCTAAGAGGCAAGCTGAAAAAGTACCTAAATTGCATTAAATTTAAAACAATTATTAACCAAATTTTAGAGGTTTACTTTGGTGTTTTTGCCTCTAATCCTATTTCTCCGTCCATTTCAGTTGTTTAAAGCAAGTGCAGATATACAAGAGTTATTTTTAAATAGTGCGATTTATTAATTGCATTTTATACGAGTACTTAGTTAAGATTACTTCATACTTCAGTGAAATAATTTTTGGTTTAAAGCTTCCGCTGAGGTTTTACCTAATTGTAAAGTATTAACTGTTTGGAAAAGGAATTCTAAAGCTATATTCCTGCAATTAGACTTACAGGTACAGATAGAAGTTGGAGAGATACCAGAATTTCACCATAAGTCACACAGGTATAGTCCCGCCTCACTCATTGTGCCATTCCATCCTAATTTCGAGAGAACACACTTTGAGAAGCATTCCATGAAACTGCCATCTTCTGTCACAACCTCTCAATAGGACATTCTCTCGCCATGTATTTTGAGTGTCCCCTTGCCGCAAAGACAGTATATTTTACTACAGTATATATTACTACTTCTGGGGTTCGAACCCGGGCCCATAAGTCTAGAGTCTTCTGCCTAGGCCTACAAGGCCCCGGCCTAGGGGCCCCGGTGACGGAATCTTTACATGAACTCAAAGGCCTAGCTTGCATTATCGAGAAGCTTTATCGAACGTAATATCATAATAAATATTTTTAAATTTTAGGCTCAATTCACTCTCTGTAATGTACATAGAGTCAGAAATAATGCAGTCAATTGACAATGATGACATCATTCGTTCTTTTGCACAAAAGAAAATGCGTCGTATGATTCTATGAATTTTACAGAATAACGTAACTATAATAACATAGAGTGTATTATTCTGAATTTTGATGTTTATTAAAGTCGATTAAAATTATATGTTCTGTATTAGTGCATTTAATTTGCTAAATTTCCAAAATAGCTTCGAGATGGTGGAGGGCCGAAATGTCAAGTGCTTAGGGGCCCTGTGTTTCGAAGTCCAGGCTTGTATACATATAAAGAATGTCTCTTTGTGTGTTTGTTCGTTTGCGTTATTCATTTCGAATCAATTATGATAATGTTTTGCCAAATTTAATAAATTTAATCGATTAAAATTGAATATAGGTGAAATATTGGATGGAACTTGAGCTTTTACGACGTTTTGATTAGAGAGACGAAAATCTCTGAAAAATATATGACTATGAATCGTATTTTTTGCACCGTTATTAGAGTAGGATTGCAGCAATATCGTTCTGTCTGTTGTTAGATGCATTACTCTCAATCTAACTTAACTGGCATCGAGTACTTTCACTAGTACATAATAAATTAGAAGAAAATGATGAATTAAAAAAAATAACGGAATGTAATTTAAGAATGAAGAAATCGCTTTAAATATTCAGTTTCGGAAATTGAATGTAATGATAATCTTTCAACGAGCATTTTACTTAAAGCTAAAATGAAAGATCGAATATCGCCATAACGTCATTAAATGTACACTGCGCAAAAAAAGGGGGGGACAGTTTTATATCTCCCTTTTTTGAGGAAATTCAAATTGCATTGTTCATGTCTCCAAAGCGCGACTTAGGATATATATTAGATTTATATATAGCATCATTCTAACATAGGTATTCTGACCCAAAATCGGACTTTTTCTGAAATGACATGCCAATTTTTTTCCATATTTCGATTCTATAACTCAAATCATGCCTAAATATTAAATTTTGTAAAATTTGGTGAGAAATTTACGGAGAAATTCAAAAATATATCTTGGCGTAATTTTTCCAGTTTTCGCCAAAAATAATTTACTTGGTGAACTTATTAATTTATAGCAACCTATTTCTTTTTTTTACATTGGAGACGAGCGGATGAAAAGTTATTGTTCATACTTTCAAATCATTTTAACAAGGTGCGTTAACCACATTTGTGTTATCGCTGTTAAGAAATATGCCAAATTGCGAAGCGCAAAAAATATATACATTCACGTATATCTTAGGAGATTTTGAATAAAAAAACTCTTAATTTTTTGTGGGTTCTCTTTGTAAGAAATACATCTACTTTAAGATGATGGTAAAAATTTTATAGATTATAATTCAAACTTTTTTTCAAAAAATTTATAAAAAGTATTTAAAAACATAAATTTAAAAAACAAATCATAAAAATGGACGAATTTTATTTGGAATGAACCTTAATTTCGAAATGTGATAGAAGGAATCACGTAATTTTTATAAAAAAAGATATTAATAAATGTCTATCGAATTGAATTAACCTTGAGGAGCTAAAATTTTGAGAGCTAATTTTTTAAAAACTACTCTTGCGATATTTATAAAATTTGGTAGTTTTGCATAATTTGAGTCTTACAATCGAAAGATGGAAAATAATTGGCATGTCATTTTAGAAAAAGTCCGCTTTTCTGTGAAAATACCTATATTTGAACAACGCTATATATAAATCTAATACATATCCTAAGTCGTGTTTTCGAGACATGAAAAACACAGTTTGAATTTTGTAAATCTGCCCAATAGAACGGGAGATATAGAACTGTCCCAATTTTTGTCGCAGTACACCTAGATGGCAAATTCAAAACATTTTTCTACTTTCATGTGCTGCAAACTGCAATACATTAGAAAATTGGAGAGTAAGTTAATATTTTTTTTATCATTCTTGTTTTAAAAGCTGTCTAAAACATATGTTTTACAATGTATGACAACTTCTAAACTTTATATCGCCTACATTTTTAGATATAAATATTTTAATATCATAAACATAAAGTAATCTAAAGAAATTAAGCAAATTTCCTAATTCGCTAAAAATTCAGAATGCAAGTTACAGTTTTCATACAAGTTTCATTGAAAAGACATTTTTTATCTTAATTCGATAGGGCAAACAATAAAATTCGGATATGCTTAGTTTCTTCGCTAAATAAAGACATGTGCGTAAATGAAAAAAATCTAAATCGAATTTGAAAAATGTCGTTTCACCATATTGCATTATCATCTACAAACAGTTCCTTGTACAAAATCTGAACTCAGTAGCTTATCAGCAGTAAGTCAGAAATCGATGACAAAATTTCACTCACAATGAAATGTCGTAAGTAAAGTAAATAAAGCATTATAATAATTAAATTCTTACAACGCAAATATACGTGGATATCAACAGAGCTGATATAACTACTTTTCTCACAGTTTCTCTACCATCTTCTTGTTCTTCATTTGCTTCCATTCGTTTAATTGCTAAAAATATAACAAAGGGAAGTTCATAGATTTGAATTTAATAAAGTTAATATAGTTGAAATACGTTTTTGAATTTTTGAACTATTAGTAAAGATTATTAAACAATAATAATAGCTCCATTTAGACGTAACAAGTATGTTAAATTTCTCTCTAATATTCCTATCATTTTAGAAAGCTTATTCAGAACGTAAGTACCGTTGGATATTAAAAATTAGTAGCAATTTGTTTTCATTGGTATTTTATTGCATAAAAATTTACACACTTTAAACTACGTTTCCACATATTCGTCATGCGAATTAAGGCATATGTCATAGCTTGATATTAGTTGTAACGTACCCATTTAGTAGAATTCGGGCGTCTGCAACCTGAACCAGTTCTGCATGTTCACATAGATCTCAGCATCACTTGAAAAGTGCAGGCCCGCAACATGTGAAGATGAGATAAGAAGGCAAACTGAAGTTAAATGGAGCTAGGTCCAAACTATAAGGAGGGTTACAGAATTGTTCCCATCAAAATTCTTCAAGCAGCTTCGTCATTGCGCGTGTGGTATGTGATTGTTTGTTGTCACTCACGAACACAATTTTAGAAGTCAGCAAGCATGCCTTTTCTTTCTGTATCGAGAGCCGTAACTTCAACAGTGTCTCATAGTAAGCTGTAACGTTGATGTTTCTGCCTCGTTCCATCCAGTCCACTAATAAAATTCCTTGACAGTGCCAGAACACGATGCACATTATTATTATTTTTTTTGGAAGAATGTGATGAAGTTTCTTTCTTGGGTTTCGAAGAATCAGTATGCCGCCATTCCAGTGACTGTTGTTTCGTTTTAGGTGTCTCATAAGAATTCCATGTTTCATCGCTTGTGGCAATCCTTTTCAAAAAATCATTTCCTCCTGCCGTATAAGGCTTCAAAAGCTCCAAAGGCTGCTGCCATGAGTTTCCGTTTTTGAACGTCCCTTAATACGTCCCTTTTCGATACCCATCGCGACCACAATTTTTTGTAGTGTAAATATTCAGTCACAATTTCGCGTAATCAAGACAGTGAAATATTTTGAAAATGCGTTGACAAACCAGAAATCGTGAGACACATACTGGAACAAACTTTTCTGTTGATGCAGCGTACCAGTTCTTTAGTGATAAACAAGAGGCGTCCACTGCGCTCCTCGCCGTAAACGTTTTCCCTTCCTTCGTTAAACATCCTGACCCAATTTCTCGTCATACCTTCACTCATCGCTTTCCCGCTGGCTGGCAATCGATTTTTTTAAACATGACTGCCAAAAAACAATGACTTCAGCTGTTGGCATAAACAAACAAAATGGCTAGGCTAATTTCTTCTCGAGTTGAATGATGTAACTACGCATGTGCTGTCAAATGCGGCTGCAATACGCGCAGTCACTACTTAATTTCTGGATTAGCTTTGTACTTTTCTTGACTTAAACTAGTCAACAAGGATTTGAATCAACGCCATATTATTTAAATCATCGTTGTCATAAAAATTATTGGTAACGTTCTGTTACCGGGACTAGATTCAGAAATGTATTGTGTATGCACCTATGTACCTATTGGATGTACCTATTGGTATGTGCGTATATCTGTATTTGTATGCACACACATACATTCGTACATACATATATTATGCATATATGAATACGTACATCCATACGTACATGCATAAATACATGTATTTCTGAATCCGTCTTGATAATATAACAGTACCAAATTATTTGGCATCGTTTCTTCTTATCTTGATAACAATAACCTTCTGACTCAGGATATTCAATTGTAAATACGTAATTGATAAATGTAAATACCTAATTGTAAATTGTAATTGTATAATTGTAAATACCTAATTGTATAATTGTAAATACATAATTGCATAATTTTAGATGCTATATATTATATATAGATACAGAGATGGCTACTGATATTAGAAATATACCCATAGATTATTATAAGTATTTTTACATTGACAGAATAAGAAGGGTATAATTCTGTGAAAACGTTAAAAGAAAAGTTATTTAGAAGTACTAGATGTATTTCCTTTTGAAGTAAAGTTTTCTAATTATTCCTTAGTCATAAAAAATATAAATAACAAACATAAAATTATAATATAAATAATAAAATTAATCTTCATATCATTAATATAAATAATAAGATTAATCATCCGTGTTAAAGACCTATTATATTTATATTTTTATTGAAAATTAATCCTAATGCTTTCGATATATTACAGATGAAAGGTTTTGACGATTATGACATTACGTATTCGAAATTAAAGATTCGGTATATGGGCTACATTCAATTCCCTTCATTTTATAAAGTCCTGATACTCTTTAATTCCAATAAAGTATCTAACAAACAGATATTTTGGTTATAAAATATTTACTATTCTGTGAGTCTTGCTTTTGAAATCATTACGCTCATATTTCGCATGCAGTTTAAGGAATCCTAATTTTGCACACTAAATTAAAAACTCACACTTGATTTAAGATTTGGTATATTATAAATAGTTGGGCCTTGACACAAACTAACTCAAGAGTAAGAGAACTAAGTTCTAGTCATTATGGAAAGTAATGGTAGCTACTCATTATTGATCAAGGTTTAAGATTAGATAGTTTCCAGAAGCACGATAGTGCAATGAGGTCTACCTGAGTATTTGTTAAGTTAGAAACTTTTTGTAATGGCTTAAACTCACTTTTTCATCACCTGAGCAAGTACTGAGATGCAGCAATGAAGATTTGTAATCAGATCCTGTTAGACAATCAACGTAGAGCGACAAAGGAAACGTAGATATATGTATTCTTGTTATTGCAATCATAAATAAATGGTACGTTCGTTCATACGATAGGAAGAGATAATCAGGTCTCCCCACACACTTTGGAATGCTTCTGTAACTCGTGCATGGGAAAAAAAGTAAGACTTAAGTATGAAAGTTTATAAGGCTGTATCATTTTAAGTAAAAAGAAGAAAATCCTAAGACATTGGATAAAATTAAAGCAGGAAATAACTATGACTTGAGCCACCACTTTCATTGCAAAATTATTTTTTATTAGAACAGTATAGAATATTAGAGACTGTTTAATGCTCGTTTTACAGTTTGATTTAAACATTATAGGTACTATTCAATAATTAATCATGATAGAATTTTGCTAATAAGTCACGTAGATTTTTTTTCCTTCTAAATGGGGAGATTAAAGGACAGATTTCCTCAGGTTCGAATGAAAAGAGAGCTTATTTTTTGTTCGTAAATATTAAAAGTAGGCAGAAAGTATTAAATGTGAGCGGAAGTACGGAGGAGAATTTTATGAAAAGAAAATTTCCTCTGACAGAAATTTCAAGGTCTTGTTCTCAAATAGCTATCGATAAAGTACTTGATGTCCATTCAGTTGCAAATATACGATCGTCTTCAGGCTACAATGAGATTAACATCATTTTTTTTAGAACTACTTTAGTAAAGAACTGGCAATATTTATTCCAAAATTACCATTGGACCACGATCATAGGCTCCTAAGTTTGAATTTCTATTCCCTGACCAAATTACCTAAATTTTGACCCTATTACCAAAACTGAATACGCAGTATTCAGTTTCGGTAAACGACTATGAAAGGTAATTGAAATTTACGGTCTTATTTGCTACAGTTACATAACCTGTGAGTTTTCTATAACTTTTCATTTAGTAAAATTTTCAGAGTAGTTGTTGTTTATCACATCCGATATTTTAAAGTAATATATCATAAGTGGTACCATGTATTTATGGCTTGAAAAAAAACGACTTTAATTCTGAAAGTAAGGCAGTTTATGTGTACAGAAGTCTTTTAGTACATAAAGATATACTATACTGGCGAGAATGTGTCATAACCACGATCAAAGTCTATATCCACCAATTTGTTTTCATGCGAATAAATTTGTTAAAAATAGGAGTCCCAATTTTATAATCACATTTTAAATAAAATTCATTTTAATTCCTTTGATTGAATAATTTTCCTCAGAATATGTAACACTTGTATTGTGGATCATTTTAAAATTTCTGTTAAATGAATTTATATTTTAAATTATTATTAACTTCCATTCCATAGACGTACAAATATCGATCAATATGTACTCCAAACAAGGGATTCCCAATTTTTTTCCTGCATCGAAAAAAGTGCAATTTTCTTTATAACCGCCCTTACATTTTGCTCGAAAATATGCAGTGTGCAACATAATCATAACGTAAATAATTGTACATAAGTAACTTAAAGATAAAAGTTAGACTAAGATTAGGAACAAAAGTTTTGATAAAAAAAGTCTATTAAATAAATAATAAATATAAAATAATTTATTTTATAAAATTAAATTATTATAAATAAAATAGTTTATTTTATAAATGTTTGTCATAAAAGTACTGAATTCCCAAATAAACTCATTAAAAAATATTCACTTTGTCTCTTTCATCGACCCATTGATCAGCTTTAATTCTCTCTAAAATTTCATCTACCGCCGATTAGTCAATAACCGACTCTGTTAGTAACCTCGGCTCTGAAGTCACCTTCGGAATACCGTACAGTTTTCATTAAATGTGTATATCTAACCGTTTATGTCCGCAAAAATAACATCAACTGCAAAACAAGTCGAACTTACCATTTCCTGTTATTAGTGCAATAAAGATGGAAATGCATATTTTAACGTGACCACTTTTTAAATTTGTTAAGTTACATAGACATATTTGATGTGAAAATCGCTTACTTTTTCTGCAGTTTCTTGTTTTAATGCGGCAATTTATTTTTCATTTAAATCACCATTTTTTTGTGCTATGTAATTTAGCAATGATAAATTTTGAGTAATATGTGAAATGCATTGAACAAATTTTAGAAATGTGCTAAAAGCAAAAGAAAACCTGAGATTAGTTTTCAAATTAGTGAACTTTACGTGTTATCACTGATATAAATAAATGCATTATGTTTAATTTAAAGCAGCCGAAATACTTTTATGAATGAAAATGTACATCCTTTAAAAAGCATCATTTCCTGTTCTTAAGCATCATGAAATTACTCAACTTACTTATATTTATAAAGCTGAACGTCTGATAATATTATAGTATAGTATTCAAAACAATTCATTCTGAAAGCTGGAAAAAATTCTTTTATTCATTCACATATCCCTTCAATATACGGAGAATACAAGCTTTGTAAATACGTATAAACCTTCGCTACGTTTGCAGTAAAAATATAAAAACAAGAGAGTTTAGATGTTTAGCCTACTCATATTCGTTTTGTAATTTCAGGATGCTAAGTTTGAGAAAAGGACGAAGTTTATTCCTGAATGTTATCTTTTATCACCAGAAGTGTAAACTCAAATAAACGTTAATTTTTATACATTTTGTATAATCGATTTCCTCATAAATATATTTCAGTTATTTTGTACAACTTAGGCAAACTAGAGTTCTAAATATAACTGAATATTGTCATGTAATTTTCTTAAACTAAAAAAAAAATTCTCAATTAATATTTTCGACTGTGGCAAAGTGAAAACAAACAAGAATTTAAAGTAAATACTAATTGCATGCAGCAAACATACAGAAGCGAAAGCAAATAAGCCTTTTTCAAGTATTTATTTTTGAAAATTCGTGTTTCATAAAATATTTTTCTTGAATTTTGGCAACAAGAGCGACCCTATGAACTTCATTCCTAAAAAAGACATAATAGCGTAGCTGTTTATCAACGGTATAGGAAATGTGATTTTAATTTTTTGATTATTTATTTTTCAGTCTTTAAATTTAATAGTTTCATATAATACTAAGCATTACAAAACTAATTCTGTAACAAGTAACTTTATGGTAATAAAATCCTCCTTATTGCCATAAAGTTACAAGGTTACAAAATCATGACTTACTCATCAATATTGCATTTATTAATCACATTGAGGTAAACCTATATTGAATGTTATTAAAATTGTATATATTACTATTAAATAAAACAACGTGATTTAGCTTTTATGTTCTACTTTGAAAATCTGTAAGTTTCAAAATCAGCAATGTAATGCAACTTCTGTGAAATGTTAACTCATACATATACTTACATTAGTAAAGCTTAACATCAGTGGCTGTATGCAGTGACCTCGAAATCTGACTGAATACAATATTCTACAATGTTATTAATGCTGTAATCCTATGTTTAGAGATGATGAAGTTAAAGAAAAATCGAAAATTTTTGCGCTATTAAATTGTTAGAAACTTGTTTTATTTGATGACAAAAACAGTTTCATTCAGAATTGTTGTGGGGCTGTTATAAATCATTGTGTGTATGAAATGTGCATTTTAGTTATGTATTAACATTTTTAACAAAATATCCTGCTTTTTACGCCTTTCTAGATTCATTATAAACCACAACACGTGTTGTCTAAATAATATAGGTTGAAAATGATTAATAATATCTTATTTCCACTGTGTATTAATGGCGTAGGTCTATAGCAATTTAAAATTAGCTTTCACGTGGTTTAGTTACCGTGTATTACATTTGCAAATTCCTTTCTATAAATAGTATAATATGCTGAAGGAGACAGAAAGCTGAGTTTTAGTTGATTAATGATATCTCTGAAAGGTTGTCAGGATCTAGCTAACTTCTGACAGGCTCATTTCAGCTAAACGTCCCCCGCCTATCTCCTGTTAAATGGCGTTCCTCGCATATCTCCCGTTAAACATTGCCACAGATTCCCAAGAAGTGGTAGCTATTAATCCGACGTGCGTAATGAGTGTGCGTTACGGCGGCTGGAAAACTCGGCTGGATGATACTTCATTAGATTTTTGTTCAATATCAACATGTTTACCTTGTTCGTTCTGTACAACGTAAATAAAATGCGGCCCTGTGTTGTGTCTACACCTTAACGAGCTCACATTATGAAATATAATGTTAATAAACAAAGAACTCACACTACAAATTGCCTATAAAAAAAGGTGACTGACGACGTTTCAGTGTGAACATGGTCTTTCTATTTTTCCTTAATTATGAAAATTGTTAAAATATCTATATTTCTTTAAAAGAATTTAAGAAACAAACTGAAAAATTAGCACATTAGGCAAGATAATCAGCATGTAGTTACAGACTTTATATGGATAATAGGTGAACACAAAGTTAAACTAAGCCATTCAAAATACACTTAGCTCCCCTCCCCCACCCCACAAAAACTTGCTTCCTGAAGCAAGTGTTAGATTGAAATGTGATTTGGATAGTTGTTAGTTGTCACCAAGAACAACAAATGATTAAACAATTGAATTATTCTGACAAATACTTTTCCTACAACTTACAAAGAGTTATAACTCTCAATAGGTTTCCAGTGCGCAGTTATTTCTAATGTCTCGGTCCGTAACGATATCCTGCGATAAGTAATTATTTCCCGTTTGGAGTGTGTATATATATTCATCTAGATTTGTGGCAACGATTAAGGCGACCCATATTGTCTCAGAGATTTTTTTTACCGCGTGGAACCGGCTGTAACATCCCCAAAACACATGCACACAGAGAAAGTGGTTCTATAATTTTGGACTCAGGTTTGGGAATGCGACTAGCCACAGAAGAGGACTGTGGTTGCAAGAAGTGCATTTGAGATACCAACAGTGTAAGAATATCTTGTTACAGAGCGTGCTAAATTAGGGTACCTACAGAAGTCAAGGGCACTGGTCGAAAAATTTCATCAAGGTATTATTAGGCTATCAATGTGTCTGGCATGCCGAACAACCCTCAAAACTTCCATTCTTTCTGCCTTAGGGAGACTCTCTAGAGACTACTTGCCGTGAGTGAGCACTTAGAGCCATCGTTTATTCAGTAGTAGGTTCAGGCCTGGCAGGGAACATACTTGTACTATCTTGTCTGCCCTTTGTTGTGAGGACGATACATCGTCAGATATCGGGTTGCCCGAGGGGGATGGGCTCCCCTTGGTCAACACTTGGGGACGGACGGTATCTGACTTTGTACGAGTGTTTACATAAACTTTGTTTTATTAACCCAGACTATAGATATATGGAGTGCTCTGGGTTGACTGAGGGAAATAGAGCCCTCTCGATTGCCCTCTGGAGTTTGGGCATTTCTAATGGTGTAAGGCCGTCGATATGAGTTCGCTAAGTCTGGGAGCCCTTCCTCCGGCTCACTATTCACTTTCACGATCAACGAATATCAATAAGATCTGAACAATCAATACAGCAGTTGAGGAAATGATCATCCATTTTTTGTAGTCCTACGATGTGTCCTGCTTCTCCATCTCATCCAGTTGTTAAAACTGCTCTTGAATTTGTTTCAAAGGCATAGTTATATTATAAGATGATGAACTGCACATTGGTCAAGATAAAAATCACGCACTTGGCACTTTCAAAGTGAGTACGGTAATACATAAAGCCTTTTCATTGTTGATGTCATTTGCGCATGTAAGTGTGAAACATGAATACTTCTAATACATAAATATTAACTAGAAACGAAATCTGCTATTTGTATAACTTGTATCTTCGAGTTATTATTAGGGAAAATCTAAATACCCAGATTCTTGAACATAAGTAGACAACATCTTCTGAGTAATGACTGGTGATAAAAGGTAACAATGAGTTGGAAGTAGTTTGAGCCCTAAATGCCAATCGCCTTTATTTATAACTGTGAAACTTCAACACATTTGTCTTGAACACATTTGTAAAGACCAGTAAGCTGGCGTTTCATGGTTCTTAGTCACCGAGAATAACCGCTTTCGATGTATCCAAGGATACCACCATATATTTATCACTGTACATTAGCTTGTTTCCGTCGTTGAAGCTTCGACAAAATTCGTGACATCTCCAGAAACGTTTTGCAAGCGATTACGTAAAAGTTAGTTATAAACCAGAGGACTGTGGTTTGCATTTTACAGACACTTCCGCACAGAAACACCTGCTTAAAGATATCTGATCATTATATCAAGTGCTAAGCGAGCTTTTACGAGCTAAAGGAATATATCTGTAAATGGTCTACACATCTCACACCGCCAGAGGCTATCTTATTATTAGCATAAATGGATGCTTGTTAACAAGACAGTGTTCCTAGAACATGTAACCACAAAAAATTTCATTCACTGACACATCTCCAGAAGAGGTTTTTTTCTTCCACTACCACTATCAAAATCCAAAATCCTATATTTGTTTTCGCTAATTTTACCTTGCGACAAACTGAAACTACACATTTAACAAATAATTTCTTATCCAAACGCAAAATGTAGTGTTTTCCCACATAATATATACATAAACAAATCTAAATATAATTTGTAAGAACTATTAACCTTTTCAACTCAGAATGTACTATAAATTAAATAGCAGAAATCTTGATAAAATTTTGTCCAAAAAATTTACAACATTTTCCCCTTAAAATTCATTTTATTTTAACTTCAACTTCAGAAACTGGAAAGTCGAGATACACGAATTAACCTCTGCATGAAAATATTAAACATAATTTTCATCTCTAATAGCTGAAAAATCTACTTGAAGAAACACACATGGTCTATATATGAAAAGTCTGTCATAAATAAAATATTAATGGATTATTTTTTTTTCATATCGTTTAATCAACCGTAATATTCTGCTCTTGCTGTAAACGTTCTGAGCTTTATGTTTAACTCTGAGAAATAAATTGCTAGTTTGTTAGGGTGCTCTTGACCTTTACCGGGTAACCAAACCTCATATAATTTTCAAAGCAAGCCTTAACACTCGCATATGCATTTTATGCTGAAAAATAAAAAAAATAATAAGTCATCATACATTTCAATTATCACAAATCATAAAAGTAATATTCATAATTCTAAGCGGAGTAAAGAAAAAGGGTGAACACGATGCTGGCACATTTCCAGATATTTTACACTAAAATCTACTCTATTTCATTTATTTCATTGAAGGCCTGTTTCGAGATTAAATTTCGTGTTGAAAAGTTACAAAGGTTAAATTAAATATAGTAGAATGAATTTAATTATAAATGTGCTTTTGTAATTTATCTGGTTATTATTAAAATTCAGTTTATTTGACGGAATTTTTAATAATCATTAAATTTAGAATGCTATGCATGTGAACGTTTTCTTTTTTTAATCTCGCAATAAAAACTGCACATTATTTTTTTCTGGTAACCAGTGATTTATTTGCTTGAATAAAGATTACTGGATTTTCAGAGCAATTTTAGTTATTCCTCCATAGGTCCAAACTCTTTTAGGTATTAGTAAAGTACTTGCAGAAGACATACATACAAATACAATAAAATTACAATTATCCAGAGCATCGGTTAACTGGAGTTCTTTACTTTCCTTTTAGTTCTACCTAATACTAAAATTAATGTTATTTTACTTGCGTTTCAAAATTGTAAAATCTTTAAATTGCTAATTAATTTTAAAAACATTTTGATTTTATTTACTTAACATTATTTCCACTGTCATTGCGTTAGCTTCCCAAGCGAAGCTTGGAATATAACTGTATTAATAATTTTTCACAAGAAATTGCCCTATTTACTGTCCATGAAAACGTTTTAATTATTAGCTTAATATTCTGTTGAAGGTAAGGGATTGGATTTGACGATTATTGTTGATTTTGGAAATTACAAAGGATACTAAATAAAAACAACAAAAACTTTATTTATTATCGAAAATGAAGAGAAAATTGTACAAACCTGGTTCCGTCAATGCAAAAAACGTTTCAGTAACGGTTTATGAGTGTCGCAGGATTCTCTTACAGTGAAAATTTATAAATAAGGGAGAATGGAAAAATATGTGAAAATAAATTCAACGTACTATCAGGAAAAATTGTAAGTCCGATACTTTCAGAAAAAAATTCATTTCTTTATCCCAGTGACTTTCAGAGAGTGAATCTTCATCAACGCAAAGTAATAAGTTAAAAAGTACTTCTGCTTTTCTTGAGAAAATGAAAACATGTTATGACTGTTTCCTTGAGAAAATGAAGACATGTATTGAATATATACCTTTTCTTGCAAAGTCCCTTGATGTTTCACGTACAGACTTTTTTGCCTTTGATATCTTGAAAAGAGCTCTATCTTAAGTACAATCCTATACAACTGATGGATTCTGGAAAGAAGTGAAAAAAGAATGGAAATTAATACGCTGGGAAATTTTAAGAAAATCCTTCTATTATGAAAATCTTGATATAGACGTTTAGGTCACAAAAGCCGCTATGAGATCGAACATTTAAAAAAATGCCCTTTACGTTTCAAGCATTAGTTAAACGGATCCAAAATATTTCTAATAATGAGTAAACATCCTCTGTACACCAAGTTATATCTCAAAATATTTTGTTTAAGAAACATTTTAATAAAAAAACTTCACATTTGTAGTAAATATTTGTGATTACTTTAAATATACGCTAGTACTAAATTACTATATTTCTTGCCAATTATGAAATGCTAATATTCATATGCAAACGCATTATCGACCTTATGTAAATAGGTACTCGCAATAATAGACTCAACAGAGCACATGAAACACGCATTCATAGTGCATTATTAAAATATATATTATTCGCTGTGTTACGAATAATAATATCAATATATCATACTACAGACATCAGTGCATTTGTGTTATATTAAAAAGACATTTGCGAAAATACGTATTTGGTTTTGTCATTGTCCCTTCCTGTAAATGGAACTGAAATGGGTATTACCAATTCATTGTCTAACAGTTGTGTCAAGGGTGAATTCCTGGGTACAGTTAAGCGATCTCAGTTCGTTCTTATTTACTTTCTGCAGATCTGAAGATAGGAGGATCAGAAATGCGATTAACAACATTTGAATTCATTATTGGCTGAAATATTAAGAACAACGACAGAATTTGTCATGAAATGAATCGAGATGAAGGAATTGCTTGAGTATATTAATTAAACCGCTGTATATTTCTACCCCCCTCGTATGATTATTAGAAGCGTTTGGATAAGTAATGTTTGCTGGAAAACCGGAAAGTACCTATTTTGCTCGTGAATCACTACATCATAATTGCAGATTTATGATTGAATCCCAGCTCTATAACTTTATATAGTAAGTTTGATCTCGAGATAATCTTATTAATTATATCGATTAATTTGCATACAAATTAATTTGGATCTCTTCATTAAATAGTTATTTAATCCAAATATTTTATACTATAACCTTTCACTTACTTGCATGCAACTTACTTAGAATGATATAGAGTTTATCAACCTATAAATAACCTTTGCTAGGTTTTGGATACATGCCGCCTATTCCTTTATAATATACGTCAAGCGATAGCCCTGTCACCAAATTTGGCGAGAACTTGCTAAAGATCACAAAACTTGATTTGAGTATATTTTGCACGAGTTTCTGTACAACTGTAATTGGTACTATAATTGATCCCAGTATGTAACTTTAACCTCATATATGCCTTCCAGTAATTTTTAGAAATGGAAGGTACTAGAAATTCCTTGACTGCGAGAGAAAACTTATGTGAGACCGAAAAGAACACCAGTTCTCAGTTTTTAGTTTAGAGCTGACTTCGGAGTACTGGGAGATCTCCGTGCGAACTTCGCTCATTACATGCTCATTACATGCGCTCATTACATTGTGTTGTGTTTAGCGTTCTTGAAGTGTTAACAACTGATTGTGCTCTATCATACTGATAAGAACAGTACAAATACTTTCATGGAAGGTTCCAGATCTGTAAAATGTTGCACTTTCTCGGAACTAACTCGGCAATTTAGAAAAAAAAATTGCTTTGGTAAAGCATATAAACTAACATGATGTACCAAGTTAATGGCTGATTAAATCTACTTTTAAATTTCTTGTATGCTTCCTTAAGATTATTACTGTCTTTAGCATTTCATAAGCATGTGCAGAACAACTCTTGTCGTTTTGGATTTTATCCAGTGCAATCACAAGAGATTTTAACTTTTACAATAGCTGCTTTACTTCTTTGTACCTCCTCTATTCTTGTTACAGTTTCTGTTATTATTCGTACACAGTTCTTAGAGTATTTTTCTCTGCCCTTGTAGTTATGTAATGAAGAAAATGTGCATTACCTTTAATACCATAATGACTAGTAATAGTAGTAAAGGATCATTATAAATGCTATTATAACTACTTTAAATCAATGCAGCTATTTTACTACAAACCTCTTTGTCAGTCTCTGACTTCACATTATTGTGTACTGTATATGACAAGTTTTAATGAAATACTTTTCATTAAGAAGTGAAAGATACATTCTTAGCAAATGATGAGATGTGAGAAGCTCTTACGATCAGATTTCTCTTTGGTAGGAAGGGATATATTACAAGAGTAAAAGAATTTTGTTGTTGCCACATCAGAGATTTCTTTGTTCTCTCGAGCTGATGTGCTGGCTGTCCATACTCAAAGTCTACGTTCTACGGGTTCTTCTTTTTTTAATTTAGTTTCTTTGTAAATAGAGGAGGATTATCTCGTGAATAACTATATTTTCATAATTTACCTATTAGAAGGTTGGTTTACCCGCTGCTTATTTTTGCGACTGACATCAACTTCTGGAACTTTTCCCATATTTTGGGTTTGACCGTTACAACGTTCTTGCAGTTGACGTTGATTGTAACCCTATTATTAATATCTTTTTGCATAAAACTCATCACACTACATTTACATTCTTATAGCCTTTAGAATTAGATGTAATAAAGAGTACATCATACCTAAAATTTACATTCAAGCTACCTGTTTGATAAACTGACTTTGTAAATATGAAACTATCCCTAAATCACGTGAGATAAACTGTGACTGGTGATCCTTTGTGGTTCATTGCCTTCCGGAACATAGCTTACGTAACTGTTGTACTTAAGAAAATAAATCGATGAAGTTAAATATTCATTTTTGCTCTTTTATTTTACTTTATTTTCAATATTAAATGGCGATTTTAAATGTATATTGATTTTAAATGCTGTTGAAATTTGGCGGCATGAATTTAAGAACTGGAATAAAATTGTGATTTTGCTAGAATTTGAAATACACATATCGATTGAATTAAACATTACATTTAATTTTTAATATGTGTATTGAATAAAATACATACTATTCTTATTTTTAAATATCGTTTAATTAAATTCTTAAAGTAAAAATACAATCATAAAATAAAAAGCGTTTAATAGAAAGTGTTAAACTGTTTTATTATTTTCTAGCACTTAGGGCCACATTCTGCTGGTTTTAACTTGATATTTCTAGTTTATGCCATCTGTAGGGCAAAACCTATATATAGCCAACACAAAGCGGATCCTGCTTTAAGAAAAGTTTTTACTGTTTATGTTTAGGAAAGTTTTTAAAATTTAAGAAAGATTTTTAAAATTTAAGAAAGGTTTTTACTTGATTAGCTGATCCTAAAATATTCTTACTTTTTGTTAGACAATTGGTAAGGCAGGTATGTTCCCAAACCAAAATTTAATTGTGAACTTTTAGTGATTAAACGCAAATTAAGGTTCCCACAACACATTTTTATCTTTTTTATAGTGATGTTTTCGTCTCTGTGTGTTATGTGTGTGATGAGTTTTTCATCCGTGATAAATCTTTTACTAATAAAAATTCCCTTTCTTCGTATTTAAGGTTTCAGCATTCCTATAAAGCATTGATAAGATTTTGGGTCAAACTGGTTTTGGTTAAAGTGAAAATGGTACTTGAAGTCCATAAGAGGATTTAATGGGCAAAGAGTACTGGTGCTTCACCTGAAGCTCATAGAAATTAAAACCTAAATAAAGCACATTACGTAAAATGAAACTGCATTAAAATAAAATTTGAAACTTCTCAATTTTAGCATTTATGACTTTTATATCACTGTGAACACTAAAATAATATTAGGTTTTGGATAAAATTGAGAACCCGGAAATGACACTTTAGTTGAAGCATTGAACATATTTTCGTCGAAACGTATGTTATGATAAAACTCAAAATTTCTCAAATTTTTCATTTAAAACTCATATTTGGATTTACGATGCACATATAATCATGATTAAAAGCAAAATGTTAGATTTTGATTGTGTTTGATAAACCTGAAACTGTACTTTACTAGGAATTTTTAACAGGTTTTCATGTTAAAATACAGAATCACTATAAGAAGAATTTAATCTAAAATGAAGCCACACATGTCGACATATTAAGGCTATTTCTTTTATATTTAGTTCTGATATTTATTTAATCAAGTCGTAGAAACAGAATGCACTTGTAATGCAGGCATGTTGCTAAAATAATGAACTTGTTATCCTTTTGCACAGCTGATGATGAAGAGACACAACAGTAATGTAACAACAGCAAAAATTCGTAAATAACGCTTACTTTACTTCTTACTTAACTCACTGTAGTCACTATTCAGCCCAGTCCAGTCCAGTCAAGTATTGCCGGAATAGCGTAGCAATTGCGCGATGTGTCCGGCTCCTGATAATTTGCCCGAAAGGCACATGATATGGGTACGTCCGGGTAGGTGAAATACATACACGAAAAAGGAGGGGGGGTGACCATGCATCACCAGGTTTAGAAAAACCAAAAATGATCACAATCGGCGCAGCGACAAGGCGCAGCGATAAAAATACAAATACGCAAAAATAGTGAAAATAAAGTTGAATAAGTAGAATATATACATTACGTACAGACCAGCAAATAGCTAGCAAAAGTAAGTGCCAAGTGCTTTACGTGGGAAAGTTTAAATCACATATATGTGCAGCATAAGGTCTGATATATCTGCCCTCTATGAGAATTTCATAGTCAAGGGTGTTGAAGATCTCGAGGTGTGGGCAAGTGAGAGCCTTGTTGAAGAACTTGTCATTAATTCGAAGAAGATAATCTTTGACAGTTTCAATCTTTAAATTTCTGTGTAACATATCGTTGGACACAAAGTAATGGGCATTCATAATCAGCCGTAAAAACTTGTTTTGCATAAATTGTATTCTTTAGAGGTCACGTGATGTAAAAGCTGCCCAGGCCGGGGAGGCATAAGAGAAAATAGGGCGCACTATTGCCGTATAAAGGTGCTTCTTACGTAACAAATCCAGTTGCGAATACTTTCCTAAAAGCGGCATAAGGCTTTTCATAACAATTATGGTCTTGTTTCGGATGTGATTGAAGTGATCAGTCCACGTAAATTTGTGATTAAAAACCACACCTAGGTAATTGGCTTTTTTTACAATTGGGACTTCTACGTCGAAAAGGGTAAGTCTGACATTTAAGGACTTTTTAGCCTTCTTCTTGCTAATAATGAGTAATTGCGATTTAGTTGCATTTATGGCGATTCGCCATTTGGTGCACCAATGCTCTATGTGCGGAATTGTTTCTTGAAGTTTAGCAATTGCAATGGCCGGACTTAGGGATCTCACCGCCAGCGCCGTATCATCGGCGTAGCACCCCAGGTAATTATTTAATCCAGTAAATGGTTTCGGGAAATCTGACACATAAAATAGATATAAAATTGGGCCAAGAATAGAGCCTTGGGTCACGCCGGCATTTAATCTTCTCTGCGTAGAAGTATCTTGTCCGATATTAACAAAACATTTTCTATCTTTAATAAATGAGTATATAAGTAAAGTCATCTCCCGATCACAAGCATTTGCAATTAGCTTGAAGATAAGCCCCTCATGCGAGACGCGGTCGAAAGCTTTCGCCACGTCCAGCATGAGGAGGGCAACTTTTTGATGGTTATGAACAGCAGAGCCGATGAATTCCACTAATCTGACTAACTGCTTTGTAGTAGATAATGACTTGCGGAAACCAAACTGCTCGGGAGGGACCTTTTCAAGATATTTTTCCATGCGTTTCAAGATCACCTTTTCATATATTTTACCCAATCCGGGTAGCAGACTAATTGGGCG
>KK117495.1:70015-84891 GCA_000611955.2 Stegodyphus mimosarum
GCTTATTTACGGTGAGCTGCGCTTGAGCTTTCGAGTAAATGACCAAAATTCGTGGTTGGGTTCATTGAAGCTCGCGATTTTGTCATTCCACCTTTCAATACGATATTGCTTTATTTGGACTCTAATTTGCTTATTTAATCTATTAAGTTCTTTCTTGATACGCGGGTCCCTCGAGCGCTTCCATTGCTTGCGTAATCTGTTCCGTATCTTGATATCTTCACGAATATGACGGGGGGAGAATGTCCGGATTTTGTTCGCACGGGATTTTACGAGTAGCATTCGTGATGGCACAGTTAATCCGGACCGTGAGTGCCTTAATCGCACGCTCAATATCAGTTGTAGTCCGCAGGGGTCCCGTATCTGGCGGGTTTTCTCGAAGAAATTGCTTGAAACAATCCCAGTCGGTGATGGTTTTAATTTTCGTATCATCACTTTTCTGAGTGCCTAAAGTAGCAATAACCGGCACATGATCCGAAGTTAAGTCCATATGTACATCTAAGAAAACTGGAATGGAGACAGTTGTGACAAGGATGTCCAAAATATCACCTTTATTTACCTGTGATGGTAAATAAGTATAACTTGTGGGCGCATAAAAGTACACAGGATAATTGTTGACAAAATTGAAGAGTGTGTCACCATTAGCGTTTGATTTTCTGCAGCCCCACTCACGGCTTTTAGCATTAAAATCTCCTGCTAAGATAATGGGTTTGTCTGAGGGCAGCAATTCTGCTAGGATGTTCTCGTCAAGTGAGTGCTTGGGTGAATTATAAATTGCACTGAAATAAACAATGCCAAAAACAGGCAGTAAAACAGAAGCAGTAATGAGTTCCAGTCCATTCAGGCGTATTGTCACTATTCAGCTGTAATTCGAAAACCTTATAAGCATAGTTTACTAGCACGTAAATATCGCGTGGATGTACGTGCAGATCAAAATTAATTTAAATTAAAATTTGCTTATACTACTGAAATAACATAGTAGAAAATTGAATTATGGTATTAATTTCAAAGTATTTATCTTAAAAGTATTATAAACACTTAAACTTTTCTTTAGTTAAAAAGCAATAAAATTATATTTATTCAGCTTCCCAATTAAATGCAATTTTTAATGAAAATAAATACAGGAGCAAACATTTGATTATGTTGATGTAAATTTAGAAAAACCTGCTTTTGCACATGCCCAATCATATGTTATGAAATATACCGCAAAAATTGATATTACAGACCTTTCTATATATTGGAACAAAAAAATTAGATTTTTCTTTTTTACATACGATCTGCCGGAAATGATACTTTAATTCAAACATTAAGCTCATTGCTATTTAAAACATAGAACGACAGGAGGTCATGTACTGGGCAAATTAGATTTCTTTTCAAAATGTATTAGTAATACATTTCAACAGCAAATTTCGAATTTTTTGTAGTCTATTTCAAAACACTACAATAAGCACCGTTAAGTATCTATATAAGGTATTTCTCTCGCTTTTTTAGATGCCTTCGTGGTGTTATTGGCTAGAACTCGGCGCGTATTCGAGAGGTTCGAGTTCCGGCAAGGGAATCGCACATTTTTTATGCCTCCCGCTCCAAAACATTTCTAATGACTCGACAGCTGTAACTAGTAAAACCTACACTTTCTTAATATGCCAGCTATAAAACGCCAGAGGAGCACGGTTTGAAATGTGTAAAACCGAATATCGATCTAATATAACATAATTAAAAGGTTGATGGTACAGAACCCAGGGTAAGGGCTTTTAAAAAGAGCCGCAACTAACTATATGTTTTAAAGGACATCTTTCGCTTTTTGTTACATAGACTTCATTCTGTTAATAGCCCTGGAAAAATCACGCAATATAGGGATCGTTATTTTGATTAGTAATACCATAATTAATGGAATTTTACCTTTCCAAAGATTTAATCTAATAGAGAACTGCGAAGAAATCTTTCTTTGGAAACGCATTGTTTTGAACATATAAAGGAAAGTTTTCCAAGTCATTAGCTCCAATTAGTTTAATTTTTTTATCTCTATAGCCGAAAACTTTCTAATAAAATATAGAAATGGGTTTGATCATCTTGAGTTATTTATGATCACATGATTAAATTCTTTTCTAAAATATAAAGATGTATTTCAGTTATTTTGATGATTACAGGTCCTGCGTTATTGTTCCTGTTAAGGGGACGTTTGACTCTGAAACAGTTAAAAATTGAGCGAAATTCGAATTTTTTTCTTTTCAGCTTACGACATTCAGCCAACTTAAGTACATGGTATGCAAAAAAACCATAGGTTCGCATTCTAAGTTTTAAAGTAGTTAAAGAATTCTAAGCATATAAGAAATACAGTCATTGACCTTAAAATTTAGGAAAAAATGTGAACTCTGTTGGTGTTATAATGCACGTATGTAGCCCTTTATTATGCTGGCCAAGAATGTCAGTATTATTAACTGTTAATTAATCTAAACTTTCAGGTGTGAATGCTATAAGTACAGAACAAGAGTAAACAAACTCACTCTTCTCACTCATTTCAGAAAATCCTAATCAGCGTCACTCGAACAAAAGCACCAAAAAAAAAAAAAAAAAAAAAAAAAAAAAAAAAAAAAAAAAAAAGAAAGAAAAAAAAAAGAAAAGAAAAAGTTCTGCTTGCTTGGGATGGAGGAACAGAAATAACAAAAAATATTATAAAACACTAAAAGATTATTGGAATGTAACAAATGAAAGAGAAAATATTTTAAAGATGAATTTTAAAAATTCCATTCCATATCAATAATGTAAATTGTTTCTGTTTATAACTTCAAATCATCTCGCATGTTTTGATAGTACGCTTATTTCTGACATAATTAATGTTATGAGATTAAAATTATTTAAATTAAGTTTTATCTAATGTTTACAAATTTATATGTAAAGGCAATTTGTGCTCCATCCGTCTCTTTTTTGTTTTTAAAATAATTTGAAAAAACTATCTTGTTATATGCTATAGTAGGTGTATGTATGCATTTTTGGATATGAGTTTATAAAGAAATTTAAACGTGCGATAACATTTGACAAAAGGGGAAACTTTTTCCAAAGCTGCGTTTGATTTCATAAAAATAATTTTAAAAAATTCACTAACTGTTATATTCAACAATGTATTTGTAAATATTTTTGTGATGACTTTTAAATAAACTTTGTAAAAAATTATACTAAAATACTGAAAATTAGAGTGCAAGAAGCATTTTAAATTTTTATTTAAAAAAATAAGGAATTATTTCTTTGAAATTTTTCAATTTAAATTTTGTACATGTATTTGATATGCTGACGTTATAAGATATATATGTACAAATTTTGTTTTAAGAAAAACTTAAAAAATTAATTTTAATTCCAATGGCCCCTAAATTATATCTCTAAAATGGTCCTTTGAAAATATTTGGTGTTAAACCAAATAAACATTCTTTTCATATACAAAATAATACTTAATTTAGAGGCTTTTATACAGCAAATTTTGGATTTTCTTTTTCACTTGAAGTAACGAAAAAATCTTAGTATTTAAATGCCTGTGAAATCTTGTTAATAATTAAAAGAAAAAATGTGTTTCTTTGATCACTTAGAATACACCTGGAAAATTTTGTGATTTGTTCTCTTATTTTTACCAAAGGAAGCAATTACAAGTTCAATTAAATCTTTGGATGAATTATGCATGATATAAATTAAAAAAATAAAAGTGAGCCTAGTATCTTAAATTTTGAGACAAGCTAATGAAAGGAAGATCACTGAAATATCAACTAATTTGAAGTAATATGCTAACAACGCGCCGTTCTCAGCAACCACTAGAGCTCTTATCCCTAATGAATTACTAATAAGAGGCTAATATTTTAATAACCGCTAAATAAACTCGTTACTCCTTTAAGAAGAGTCATCAATCTCTTTGCTTTAGGTAGTAGTAATCTGTTAACTAAACTCTTCCTTCAGATGGAGCTCTGCTTTTGAAGTGGGAATTATTAAGCAGTTACGTTTCAGTGTGAAGCTCAGATAATATTAATGGAAATGTTATTATCAATATTGGCTTTGTTCAGTTAAAAGCATCAAATATTGGATAAATTCGCGATATCCGAATAATTCCTCTTAGAGAACTGGCCATCTGGAGAACTAAGTAACTGAAAATCATCGATATTACTAAACTTGGTCAATATTTGTCGAATTTATTTATAATATGAAGTAAATAAAAGTTAAGCAAACTAACTCATCTCTTGAATTATAGATTTACTCAAATTTAAAAAAAAACATCAGAACATGTACAACTAAAATCTGCTGCGTTTTAGTAACTAATATATTTTTTCAAATAGATTAAATAAATGAAAGGTATAAGGATAGACATAAAGAATGATATAACGAAAATATACAATGTAGCGATATGAAATTCGATGTAAAGAAAAGAAACATATTTAATCATATTACGTATCATATCTAACATTATCAGATTGTATCACTATCATACTTTGTATGATTTAGCATTTATCCTTTTCTTATCGATACATACGCATATAAAGCTCGCGTATTTTTATGTAGAAATACTTTATTAGAAATGCAATACATCTTAAGGGGGTAAGCTAATGTTTGCAAATGGCAGAAAAATCATGGAATGAAGTAAGAGTAAGTTGAATTAAAGTTTCGTAACTAGTGATTAGAATAATTTTATATTTCATTCTGAAATTAAATTTCGTCAAAAGTTTTTAAAACAAATTCCTGTGTCTTAATCCTAAACATGTGTTTGCGCAATTGCAAATTTTCAATGAATTTTGAAAGGTAAGGAATCTTGAAAGGTAAGGAAAGAGATTACATGAATTTCTGCTACTACAGCGTGCAAATTAATTGGGGCAAAACGATTTTATCACAGACATTTAAATTACTTGCCAGCTGGCGTCAGCAGGTCCCTCAAAAGAGTTTTTATCTGCCTTAATTTCATCTGGATGTTTGCTTTTGAGTACTTGGAGCTGGTTCAGACAATAAATTTAGATTGTTGCACCATTTTAAGTTTGTTTCTGAACGAAACATTTACTTTTGGAAGCGTTTTAGAACGTTTTGTATTCGTTTATTTTAGTATACCGAAAATGGATATAATACCAAGAAAGAGAGCAAATATTATCGAACTTACCAGTGATACATCTTTGAATGTAAGAAATATAGCTTTTACGGCAGCTGTTTAAAAGTAGAGCGTTTTTCGAATTAGGAGGAGGCATGATGCGACTGGATCATTTTCTCCAGAATGGAAGAACAAATATGGAAGAGAAAGACAAAGAACTCAAAAATCTGACGGATTCCTACTCCTAAATAGCATTATTAATGAAAAAAAGCTGGAAAAGGCCATAAAAGGCATATATTGTCTGTTGGTATTGATATTCATCCTTTAAGTGTGCGAAGTAAACTTCTGATTGCTGGTTGGGAGAAGAGAAAGGAAATTAAAAAAACAGATGACATTTCAGGTGAAGGAAAAACGATTATGGGCCAAAAAATGGAAACTTTGTACCATAAATGACTGAAAAAAGTCATTTTCGGCGAAGAGATTAATTTATTTGTTCATGGTTACACATCTAACATTGTTAGGCAAAGCAAGGGGAATTAATAAGACCTCAAGATACCTAGAAAACTGTAAAATACCCTCAAAAATAAATGTTTTAGTGTTTTTCACTGCAGATGGCACTGGAAGTCTAATTCCTATTGATGAAATGATGAATTCATTGAAGTATACAGAAATTTTAAAAAGTAAGTTTGTGCCGTTCTTGGAAACCTTTGCAGCACCATTTCAACATGACTTGGCTCCATGCCACAATTTGAAATCTGTCAAAATCCTGTTACGAAATAAAATTTATGTACTCAATTGGCCTGGAAATTAACCAAAGTTGTGACACATTGTCAAGGAATATTTTACCAAAATCGATTATAGGGCAAAAGATCGGATAGTTAACATCAGATAAGAGTGCGTTGTTAAAACATATTGCACAAGACTAGTAGAGTCAAACCCTAAGTGCAAGCTAGAGATTATGTCTGTTAAAGGAGGAAATATTTTCTATTAGTTTTATCATTATCACTGTATTATGAAGGTATGTGTATACATTATAAAAAAACACTTTGTTCCAATTATTCATACTATAGTACGTGATGAATCTGAGGGTTGTATAAAGCCAGAAAGAGATGCAAAAAAAGATATTGCTCTTTAAATTGAAAATATGATTAATACCGCAGGAAAGTACAAAGTCGTGATAAAACAAAAGTCACTGACAACAACCCGATAGTTCTGGAAACACTTTATTACCACAGGTGCAAGAACTTACAAGCTCCAATATAATTCGTATGTCATATTTCCTCCACCTTCTGCCAAATCACTGGCAGGCATCGTTCTATAGTTTCATTTTTACGACACATACAAAAGAAATGTTGCAATAAAGTTGTTGAACGTTGCAAATGCTGCAATTATTATTCAACAATTTTGAATGTCACAATGTTCCAATTAGCGAGTTAAGCCAAAGCGAAGAAATTTGAAAATGCTTTATAAATTTTATTTTAAACCTTTTAGTCCATGTATGAGGAAATAAATATCTGATGTGGACACCGCATGACTTCCTTGTACGACCTATTAAGTTATGCACATTTTTACTGCATTTCATTTAAACTTATTTCCTCGAATTTCATTAGAGATATATTTCTCATCCGATTAATTCAGGTCTCACTCCGCGCCAAGGCAAAAATACCTAAAAACTCAGAATATCGTCATGAAAAATTGGCAGAAAACATAAAACAGCAAATAGGGTCAAAAAAATGTGCAATTAAAATTGCACTTTCTGCGAAATAGCAAGCAACTCAGCCAGCGGGCAGAAAGACAGACTTTTTATTGGAACCTTACTTTTGGTCCCACTCGGCAAAAAGACACTGAAGCTGGTGCACAAACTGACTTAATTAACTATTTTACTAAGAGTTTCAAATGTAAACAAATGGCGGCTTCGTTAGGCTTAGTAGCACTCAAACAACTTTTAAATTGTTTATGATTTCAGAATTATTGCATTCAGATTCACTAGAGGCAAACTTTAACGAGAATGTTAAATGTTATAATTTAAGTGATTAAAAAAAGCAAAAAAATAAGAGTAAAAAAACTGAGCTCACCGAGTAGCAACTCTGTGGTATATATATAGAGTGTGTGTGTATATATATATAAATTAACAAATTTAGAACCAATTTTCCAAAAACCAAAATTTGAAATTCATAAGCTGTGGAAAAAGAATTTAATCAATGTTCAATCTATTTTTTTAAACAGTTAATACCTTAATTAAAAAAATTAATGAAATTTAAAGAAAAGGACGTAATAGAAGAGGAATTCAATCAACTTCTTTGTCACTTCGTCAGGAGGAGGAACAATGAAGTCAATTGAAATCTCTCTTCCAATTCTATGTTTAAAATTTAATTTGTTTTTTACGTTGCTTTGGGGAGCGGCCGCAATTTTCGGGTGAACAATTATAATTAAAATACACTGGAATGATTCATTGGCTGATTCTGGATACAGAAAAGTAGAAGTTCTTTTTCGAAGAGAGATTTCTATTGATTTCAATGTTTCACCTCCTAACGAAGTGAGATTAAAGTTGATTGAATTCCTCTTTTATTATATTCTTTTCTTTAAATTTCATTGATTTTTTAAAATAGGGTATTATTTGTTTAAAAAATAGTTTTTTAACATTGCTTCAATTCTTTTTTGCACTTTCTTTTAATAAGCAAATCAGTATTTTTTTGTGTTCTTCTGATTATTATTTTTATATATTTTTCTGTTCTTATAATTATTTCTGTGTTCTTCTGATAACAAAGAATCACAGATTTCACAAAATGATAATATTTTTAGAGTACAATACGAACAATTACTTTTTTTAAATATTCCTTTATCATTGTTCTTTAAGAAGATATGCGAACAAATGCACCTTCTTTTAATAAGCAAATCAGTATATTAGATTTTATGAAATTTAGTACTTATGAGTTCCAAATTTTGGTTTTTGTAAAATTGGTTCTAAATTTCTTACTTTATGTCTTAACTGATATTTACAGCAGCTTAATGAGCCAAAATACTAGATATGATAGATTTAAAAAAATTGTGTTGCACCGATTGCAACCAAAAAGGGAGGTGTAGAAAAACATGTTATACAGTCCTATAAATAAAATTTCAAGGTTCTGAGGCTATTCGTTTTTGAGTTATGCGAAATACATACATACGTACGTACGTACAGGCGTCATGAAAATGTCTCTTCTGAATTCATTTTAATATTTTTTGCAATCAGTTTTGGGAAAAGTGATCCTTTGTTCTGTCGTGCATACAGAGGTCACACAAAAACATCGTTCGAATGGATTCGAGAATGGTCAAAATGGATATTTTTAGGATATTTTTAGATATATATATAGATGGATATATGGTCAAAATGGATTATATATATATATATATATTTGAAATATGATATCCGAAATATTTCGCGATTATAATACTTCCTTTACACTGTACAAGGAAGTAAAAAGGAACCATATTATTACCTTGAAACGCAGGAAAATCAGTTCGGTACAATCAACACAGAAACGAACTACACAATATCAATTTGCTTTCAAAGCATTTTGATCTATTCGATGATTTAAATTTATATTTAGTTTATTTAAATCTATTTTAACAATTTGGATCTAAAATTCTATTAGCAGCTCTATGATCATTTTTAGCATCATGACTGTTTATCAATTGATTAGGGAAAAATCTTTAAAATCTGTTAAATTATTCTGGAAATTTCAAACAAACTTCGTCTGAAAGATATTTTCCTGGTGATTAATTTCATAGGAAAGCAATGAAAATGTTACTCAACAGAACGAAATCTTGCAGATGTGAAACATTTAGTACAATCACAAGGGCATATGAGCAAACAATTTCAAAAATATTGTTTTGTAAAAGTGGGTCAAGTATTGATTTCATTTTTTTTACTAAACAAACACGCAGAGAAACAAATTTTAGAAAACAGTGAATTACATATTTAAATAAAGCAGCATTTTGTATTCCGACACAAAGATAAAAAATACTAGTATTTACATCCTAACTATAAAATACAAAAAAACTGGAAAATTTATTCAGATAAAATGTTGTGAGTTTACGTATGAACATCAAATCATGCCCGGAATGTCGCGTGTGAAGGGTCCTTTACGCTATTCTCATCGGCGTGACTGTCAAAAATTCTCCGCGCTACAAAATCTCAAAATGAGTGTGCTAATGGAACTGGTGACATTAAAGAGGCAATTTGTGGGGCTTCAAAAAACGTAAAGAAATGTGTCAACCCGTGGTTGAATGTTTCCGTCGTACCAGAGAACAACAAAAAATATACTGATAAGTTATGAAAATATGACATTCTGTACAAGGCTAGAGATTGCGTTTTATTTTTTATCAGCGTGTTTTTCCCACTTATAAATATTGCTTGCATATATAGACTTTGGAAGCGTAGGTTAGTATTTATTTAAATTTTTCTAGCTGTAGCTTAAATTCCTCTGCAGCGTGAATTTGCATTGCCCATTTTTGTTCCGTGTGTAAAATCAGTGCATTGTAAAATCTGTGTTCGGGAAATGTGAAGATTTTGGAGTTAAAAACTTTTGTAAATACAGATTTACACTTAAATATAGTGAATTTTATTTTGATTTTTGTAAATCAAAGTAACAAATAAAAGAGTATAGGAAAACAAAAGAAAATTATGATTACCCTTACTCGAAATTAATTTCTTCCACCACATTTGAGACTGTAACAATTTCTTAAAAAGTATATCTTATTAAAATCTAAAACATATTCTAGTTACTCAGTGAAATTTGCGGTATACCATTTGATGCTTTTTGACTGTGGGAACAATTTTAAAAGGAGCACCATTTTCCTTTTACGTTCATTTTTTGCATAGAGATCTTCTTATTTTCCTTTCCTATTTCATTACGCATGCCTCATCATCCGTAAAGCGTTAAAGCCGCTGAACATAGACAATTCGACGTGGTTCAAATCACGGAAAGCGGGGCGGCTGTATGCGCCTCTCCGCATGTTTTTCCCATGTGTAACGTGGATAGGAGCCAGTTGTCTTCCGTTAGGCAGATAGCTCTCGTGTGCTTCGCCATGCCTAAGCAAACGAAACCTATTGATTACCAAAATAATAAACTGATTACATGCAGAAAAGGTTTTAAATACTGCAATTTTAAAATTGAATTTTGAAAGAGAATGAATCTATCAAACGTTTCTAAAATGTTATACAAAATCCGATTTATAATGCGGCATTTGTTAATAACAAACAGTATTAAGGAAATAATACACTCCAGAGTTTATGAGAACCTATAACGCGGCTATGGAGAACAATAAGTTATGATGATGCACGATATAAGGAAACGTACAATTTTCTCTTACTTTGCAAGAGCTTCTGTATTCTTCTGATAACAAAGAATCGCAGATTTCCCAAAATGATGACATTTTTACAGTACGAACAATTAATTTTTTAAAAAGATATTCCTTTATCATTATTTTTTAAGAAGATAAGCGAACAAATGTACTTTCTCTTACTAAGCAAATCAGGATATTTTTTATGTATTCTTTTACACAAAAAAGGAAAACAGAATTTAATTGCATTAATTATATATCTCTTATAAATAGATTAAAGACCGGACGGTTTTCATTATTTAATTCAAGGAAAAATATTTTCATAGATTTGAATAAAGCAAGCTGTATAAAAGTATTTTACAAGTAGGGTAAATGCCATTTTTTTGGCGAAGTATAAACTCATTTTGCAAGAGATTAAAGCTTTTCGCCCATGTGCTCTTGGAGTGTAACTGACAACTAGCATAATAATGTAGTTATTCGAAGACATCGTGTTTGACTCTTGGCAAGAATGTAGAGCATTTCTTAATATAAAAATCTTTCTTTCGTCATAATTTTATGTCGTTTTCTTTTAAAGTAAATCATTATATTATTTAAGCCGTGCATTTTTTGGCGAGAGTTTGAACTACCTAAAAACTATAGCAGTGAAGTTTTTTTGAAATTCGTCAAAGAAAGAAACGATATTAAAAACATATTGAATATAATAATAATAATAATAAAATCTGAAGGGTTTCAGATTTTAAATTACGTCCAAAGGGGCTTTAACGTTTTGTGTGTTATCTTTATTTATTAAATATCATGTTCTTCTCCCTTAAACCATAAAATTCAGTTCTTCAGCAATATCGCAAAATAAGTTTAAAATGAGCATATCTTTAGAATTTCGGATACACAATTCCGCTCGCTGGAGATAAAAAGGTTTTTTTTTTCGTAGAGTGTTGCCATTGCTCGCTTTTAAATCGTTGAATTTGTTCATCAAAAATTCGATTTACAAAATCTGAAACAGATAATAAAACAGATTCCAAATTCCAAATTTGGGCTTCCAGATGCGCATATTCGGGTGGAAACATACGTTATTCAAAATTGGATAGCTCTAGGTACCGTTGTTTTATCACATTTCGAGAAATATGTATACATTTATGCAGATTCTTCATTACTTAATTTCTTTAAATATAATACATTACTGCAATATTTGGTGGCAACAGTTTGAAAAGTGATTAAGACTTTTACTGTTTCGGACGCAGAATTGCAAAACGAAAACAATAGTCCTTCGGGGACTAAAGCCCCTTTGAATTAATAATAGTAATAAACAGTTGATGACTGTATAAGATATGCAAACATATATTTATACACCTTATACAGTTAAATGGAATATTTAAATTACTAAAAATAATTCAACCTTGCAAGAAACACAAAAACGCAGTACTAATATTGCAAGCATATATCAAATTTTACTTCTTATTAGGAACGAAATTCATGTATTTTATTAATTGTGCCCTTTAATTTGAAAATGTCGAATTCTCCGTGTTTGTAATTAGTGTTATTTTCAGGGATATAATAATGTTTATAAAGATTAAATTTTTCCACAAATGGGTTCGTAAGATGATATTTCACTACTACTTTGCTTTATAATTTGGAGAAGGATATCAACTGTTAAATTGTTAAAACTTTAACTTTTAAACTTTTAAAATTTAAATTGCCTAACTTAACTGACTGGTGCCGGACAAAACTAAAATAAATAACTTACTTCTAAAATTCTTCTAGTTAGAAGTGGGGAAAGAATTAGTTGATTGAACTAACTCAAAATAATATCTAAATTAACTATTTCTTAGATCAATTACTCCTTCAAAACAAAGCAAATTCATACTAATAAATCTTAACCTGAAAAGGAAGAAGGAATAAATCTTCTCTGGTACTCGGTAAAATGGAATACTACCTCAACTAAAGCATGTGTTTTTAAATTCACTTAATCTACATATTCACTCATTTCAAAAATTAACTCAGCACAAGATCAGATTCATTAAATCAAAACCTCGTAAGCACCAGAGAAGAAATATTCAAACACAATCAATCAGTTCCACTAAGAAAAATCAAGCAATAGTTTTGACCTTTCCTGGTACCTAAACCAAGCATTCAAATATTCAATAAAACGTGGTTAATACATATTTGCTAAAAATAAGAGGGCGCGTTGTGAGTACCCTGAATGCATAAACATTTTTCCATAGCCCAGATAAAATCTTCACGTTTCTTAGAAACCTTAAGGCTCAAACAAATGAAGTGACTGAACAGACCAACTACGTAACCAAAAAAATGCAAGTAATAACATAAAATCACACTCATTTATTAATATCTTGGATATATTTATAGGAGAGCTGACCAGACTACCCTTATATACAATAGCAATTAGTATTCCACATTAAATTTCGCTCAAGACTCATTTATCAAGATGAGATTTTGCAATTTAACATAATAACGATTAATTCTATTAGACTAGAACATTAATTTAAATATTTAAGCTGGATTTCACACAAACTAATATAGAAATTACAACTAACATAAATTTTATATTTTATAGACAATAATTTTAAATTCTCCTAAAAGGCACAAAAATTTCTCTAATATCGAAAGGAAATCTCTTTCTATCAGTTACGCATGATTCGTTTGAACTATTCTCACTTGACAAATACTATAATGGTACCAATAAAATATATAAGATAATTCACTAATTAAGTTGGTGAAAAAAAATCTTAATCATTCGCAAATAACTGAGTTCTCAGCCACTTCTTAAAATACATATATATACATAAGTGAATCATATCATTAGTCCACCATGGAATTAAGATAGACAGAGGATAGAGAGAGAGACAAAAATAATTGAAATATTTCACTCACAGGTGGAAGACAACTTTTCCGAAGTTATGATCATGTTACTGTCGCAACACCTCAAGGAGAGTCCAACTATAGTTCACGAAAAAATGATATGAAGATGAGACGATGCTATAATTTTGAGTAGAGCTCTTGTCCTCAAGCAACCAAATGCATCAAAAATTCTTTATCAGGAGAACTTCTGGGAACTTTCTAAATCTTTCAACCCTTCTATCAGGAACACTTAGAGAATGATTATTTATAGTTTTCCGAGAAAGATGATGAAGGCGAAGCGATGCTATATTTTTGTGCAGAGCTCTTGTCATCCAACACAAAGTGTATCAAAAATTCTTTATGAGAATAGCTTCTGCGAACTTCCTAAATATTCCAACCTTTCTATAAGGAACACTTCGAAAATGATTATTTATAAATCTCCGAGTAAAATGATGAAGAAAACGCGATGCTGTATTTTTTTGTAGAGCTCTTGTCATCCAACACAAACGCACTTCCAACCCTTGTATCACGATTCTGTCACACTCCGACAGCCATCCGCGGACCGCAGGCGGCCGCCGGCTCGCAAGGGCGAAGCTCGGCCGCAGGACAAACGTCCTTTCTCTGTCAGACAACTATTCTCCTCTCAAGTTGTACCGTACTCCAAAACTGACTTATAAACTCGAGCAAGAACCGAGCAAATCTCGGTTTCTCCTCCCATAAAATATTACTAGTCGAAACCTAACACATAAAATTAAATTTCGTCAACCCGAGACATTCACTATAATTTAACCGAACAAATTAACTCCCTCAAACAAATTAAAATAGAGTCATTCTCCACAGCCGACGGTTGACCAGCTGGAGTGAGTCATCCTAACACGTGCGAAAATTTTAGACTAAAAATTCGACCCCTCTTGCTAACAAGCGGAAAAATCTAAGGACAAAAAAAAGTGCCCTTTCAAGATCCAATTTACAACCCTGAATGCATAAACACTCCTTTCTTCCGAAGTTATATAAGCATGGCAACGTTCACAAAGGAAGAGTGCAAGTGAATGCGGGAAGCCAATTAGGATATCTCTTTTACTGCTTCGTAGCAAAAGACATGGGAAACAACACTATACTGCTCTCTGTTCCAACAGTTATCTTAAAAGCTATTTCCACAGATGTTACTTCCGTTAAAAGACGCTCCCTTTCGTTAGAAAATTGGACTGTTGAAGGAAAATAATTCCCTAAAGATTTTAAATACACTCTTTATATATATACACTCACGTTTGTGAAAATTGCAACACCATGAAGGACTTACGCGAGTGAGCTGAAATTTTCAGGAAATGCAAAGTAGCGCATGATATGCAAATGATTAGAATTGCAAATCCGTAGTGCATGCGTATGCTGAGCAGCGCCCTCTGAACGGCTGATGGATCCGAATAAATAGACGGCTGTAGCGAGGCGTGTATGGTTATCGGTGGTTATCTGCTAGTGGTAAACGTTAACTCAATCTGTACTTATGCCTCGTCGACGAAAGAGAGCGAGATTTGAACAACTTACAGAGTTTGAACGAGGGAGAATCATCGGCCTTCGTGAAGCTGGATTGTCGTATCGTGCAGTAGCCTCTCGTGTGCAGCGTAACAGCAGCACAGTGATGCGCGTTTGGAAG
>KK117495.1:90550-106493 GCA_000611955.2 Stegodyphus mimosarum
CAAAGGCGATTCGGAATCACATAGGAGTGCAAGGTCGCAAATGCCGTAGTTGCGAGCTATGCTGCAAAGAAGCAAAAAAAAAAGGAACAGAAACATCAAAACATTAATAGGAAACAAAATATTTTATTGAAAGATTGTATTATTACGACCAGAAGTCGTATGCCAGGCCTGACTGTGGCCCTGCATAGAATTCTTATGTTCTGGAAGATTCTTGACGTGCCAGGTATCCTCCCGTCAAGTACAGATATTCGAGCGACAAGATCTTCAACTGAAAGCACGGGCGTGTCGTACACCAAGTTCTTCTTGTAACCCCAGAAGAAGAAGTCCATGCATGATAGGTCGGGTGATCTGGCAGGTCAATGAACCGGGCCATTATGACCTATCCACCGCTGTCCGAATGTTACATCGAGGTGTCGGCAGACGTCAAGCATGTAATGTGGAGGATCCCCTTCATGTGGGCTTCACTTGGAGGGGCGCAACGACGGAGAAACATGTGCTGCGGCAAGACGTTCGGGCAGGACTTGTTGCGAGAAGATTAGGTATGCTCTACCGTCCAGAGGACTGGGCAGAACGTACGGTTCAATGTAGTATTCTCCAAGAATGCTAATCGAAACACTGACTGAGAAACGCTCTTGAGCTGCATGTGGTTGCTTACAATGAGGGTTCTACAAAACCCACACATGGGTGTTATGTTGATTGAAGACTCCCTCACGTGTGAAGCGTGCTTCAACCGTGAACAATACGGAAGCAGCAAATGGGCTATCTGTAACACTATGCTGCAGGAACCATATAGCAAACGTCCTCTGGAGTGGATAATCGGCAGGTTCTAATAATTGGACGCGATGAAGATGATGTAAGGTCATTTGTTTTTCTGCGAGTATCTTCCAGAGAATGAATTAGGATAAACCCACTTGCTGGCTATCACTCGAGTACTCGTACTTGGGTTGTCTTCTGCCAGACGTAAGGCCGCCATCCCATTGCCAGGTGCCCTCGTCATTCGCTGTCGACTTATTGCAGCACTCTTTAAACAACTGATGTCACGTAACCTTCTCTTCACAACTAAGGTCGTATTATGACGTATTCGAGTAACCTTTCTGATATAACCGCCGAACCGCGTGCCTGTTACAATCCGCAATTCCATACACGAACAGCATGTCGACCAGTTCATCGTTTAAATACGCGTTCATCCTACGACCTCGGCAAACGGATCGCAAATGACGACTTCCAGACAGGCGTCTAGACCACAAACCTCACTTTTGCTCATCGCCCGGGTTTTGAATGACAGAGGGAAAAAGGGAATTTCGTCCAAGCGCTCACAAATGCTCATGTTGCATTTCATCCAAGCGCTCACAATTGCTCACGTTCGAAGACCGCGTGCTTATGTTGCTATCGCTTTAAATGCTAACGAATATGTTTTAGTGGTGCTATATTTACTTAGCTTAGTTTTCTTAAAAATAAACTGGCTAATTTTATTCTGTATATTGTGTAAGATTAAATGTGCATAAAATTTCCATTTGTAAATTGTGCAAAAGTTTGTCTGAATGCAAATATTTCGCATATTTATATTATCCAAGATGAGCAGGCGATCCCATGCCAGCAGGCTAATTAATTTTGGCTGATTAATTGTTAATTACACTAATTTAAATCTCATCTCAATACTGGGTAAATAAGGGCATTATCGGACTTTTGTATGAGGAAAATGAAGAGTTTTGCTTCTCATTAGCAGCTTTGATTTATAAATGTAAAAACCCTTCTTTGTATGAGATTGAAACTTTTCAAAGCTATACAAGCATTTATTTTATTTAATATTTTTCTTATCTTACGCTTATTATCTTCTAATTCATTCAACTAATTGAGGACTTTGTAAATTGGCAAAAATTGTGTGACTAACTTTATGGCTCATAGGTAATGTTCTGTTCTTCAATAAACAGGAAATTGAGTGTGAAAAAAGAATACCCTTTATGGCTGTTATTTACATTTTAAGAGCAGGGAGGTACTGTTCTGTGAAATGACAATTAAATAAACCATGTTATTTAATTCCTGAAACACGTGTGGTACATGCAAGCACGGCTGAATTTCCAACGAGAAATTACTTGGCCCTGAAAAGGGCCGTTTTATTATTACAGAAGACACGCTAGTATTTTCTGAAGATATATTCACATTAATTTCTAACACACACGATACGCTATAGACTAAAATTCCCTATACTAAAAATCCATTTTCCCTTCTTCATTTCCCAGAAAAGGGATAAAACCGGTTATGAGCAAAAGTGAGGTTTGGGGTCTAGACGCTTGTGACTTCCAGCAGGATCGCTGTTCACGCAACCTTCCGTTCAGGGCCATCTGCAGCAAAACTGCGACGAAGAATCTTCTAGAACGTTAGGAATTCCATGCAGCGTCGCTGTCAGGCCTGCCTGAAGATTTCTGGTAGCAATTCCGAACATCTGTTGTAGTACAACCTTTCAATAAAATGTTTTCTGTCCCATTAATATGTTGCTGTTTCTGTTCTTTTTCTCTGCTTCTTTGCACCATAGCTCGGAACTACGGCAATTGCGATTCCTGCTTTCCTATGTGATTCTGAGTCGTCTCTGTACCCTCTACACACCCTGCAAGTTTGTCGGTCTAGTTAGAAATTACCCTGTATATATAAAAACAATATAATGAATTGCAATAAAAAGAGAGGTGTGAATCTAGATGTTATAGCATTCATTGCCAAAATATGAGTCTTTTATTCATTTGAAATACCTCTGTAACTGGAAGTATGTATCTGCGACCAAAGATTGCGAAAGAAAAGGCCGCGTAAGGGTTTTTAAGACGCTTAAGTGGGTGAGTACATGTATATTTATATATATACTCTCTTTTTAGTACTGCTGATTGCAATAAAAAAGAGAGGTGCGAAGCTATATGTTATACCATTCCTATATACAAACTTTCAACGTTCGCTAATGCTTCTTGAGCTGTGCGAGATTCATTTGCGTATACGCATGAAAAGACTTTTTTTTAAATCCAGTTTCATTTTGAAATAAAAATTCTTTCATTGTGTTCCTAACATCAAGAAAAAAAATTCAAAAGGGATTTAGAAACGCTTAAAATGGATAGTTTCGTTGAAATATGAAACCCAAAATTTTTCGCTATTACAATAGTTCGTTTACTTGGTACAAGGAAGTAAAAAGGTTATTTTTTATTTTATTGTTTGATATTTCCCACTCAACTTCTGCTTTCCATTGTCTATAAATAACTTTTGATTGACGCGCAGAATTTTTTTTGTAATAGTTTGAAAGTTCCATAGTTCATCGGATTCGCAATAAGAGAACTTTTAAATTAATTAACATTATACTGTCTTGTTTTCCCTTTTTTATGAAAATAATAAAATGCATACGTTAACATATCATTAGTAGCTTTATTCTGAAGTTCAACTCATCAAGTAAACATAGAGGGATTTCTAATTTTAGATTGAACATAAATATAACAAAATATTTTAAATTCGTCAAAAATAAAGCAATGTTATGCTAATAGGACAAATTTATTTTTATATCTATTCTGATAATTTTTAATTTCAGTTTTCCATTGCATACTGTCATATTATCATCTATATGGCGCAGTGCTCAAGACTCATGCCAACGACAGACGCAATAAGACATTCTTCGCTATTACAAAATTCGTGGTCTTAACTCTGATTAAGTTAGACAAGGGAGACCAGTTACAACATACCAACAACATAGTTCAGAAAATTTCACTATTCACTACCAATTTACCATTCCCTATTCACAAGCGATTTCTGATTTCTAGGAATTCTAGATGCGTTAAATCGTATCTGGATTTTCGTGAGTAATATGAATTCGAGACGGTTTCTGTTAAGAAATCTTGCATGAAAGTATTTCTTCTAAAACAAAAAGTTCTCGAGTGTTTCAGGAAAATCAGTCTTCTACGATAAATAATGATCTTCGAACTCACGAACTTTAAGTTATACATATTCAGTACTATATAGCTATTTTGGTTGGTGCTTTACTTGTGAATGCTTTATTTTATTTGTACGTATTATCTCGACAAAAAGTCCTAATATCAATCTTCACTTTGAAAAAGTCTCATGTGAGTTTTCTATAGGGTTAACAAACATATTTTCTTCCTACGCAAAAGCTACATTCGAAAGATTAACACAGATAAAAAGTAATATGAAAGTAATAGCAGTATTCATCTATGGAACAATAACTTAAAATCCATTCCTGTCCTAAAGTAATTTAAAATGCATGTACAAAATTTTTATGAAGCAATATGACCTGATTAGGAAATCGTAAGTATATTTTGAAAAATCGTCTTCTCATTCTCATTAAAATATTTTCGCACTGAAAGATGGAAATTCCGAATTCCAGTCTAAAACCTCGAAAGGTTGACCGTTTAAGTTTCAAAAAGTTTAAAAAAATATTTAAAGTTTTAAGAAAATCTAAATTTTGTTATTGAATTTTTATGCACTGGTTACAGTTCAACGCTTAAAGCAATTTTAAGCTGAATAACTATGATTAGTATTCAATTTTGATGAATTGATGCCATAGAAATTCAAGGTATGAATCATTAAATAAAGCATTTTAAAAGGACTGCTATAAACAGCTAAACTAAATGGTAAGGGAGAAGGACTGTTGTAATATTATATCACAATAAGTCTTTACTTCGCGGAAAACTTATACGCTTATCTTATGATAGAAAAGGCGAAGAGAAAAAAATGTGAGTGGCATAGACACACTCAACTGATCAGTATTTACGATTACAGATTGTTAAGTTTTGCCATACTGTTTTTTATATTGGCTGTAATATTTATATTTGGGAGGCAGATTGATGATGGTAACCGAATGATGTAAATATTCGAACTTGCTCCGAATATTTTCACCTGTAAAAATTATTGTTGCTTGGAGTTGTAAAAGAGGTTGAAAAATTTTGGTAACGTTTTTACGCTTGCAGTATATTTCTTTACAAAGTTTATGTGAATTATATGTACACAATATTAACTCAGTATTTCGAAACACTGGAAAATATGAAAATATTTAATTTAATTATTCTTTGCTTTGAAGCTAAGCATGGCAACGATTTGCAAAGCCACTTAAAATGGAACGTAATTTTTAAGATTTTCAGTTTGGAAACAAGTAAGGTGTTACTTTTATGTGTTTAGAATTATGAATTTTAAGATTTCAATAAAGTAATCAGTAAGATATATGTAAGTCTTTTTATATTACGGTATAATTTTTTATTTGCATTCTGGAAGCAGTTTTGATGTTAGTTTTAAGGTATTATGAGATGAATGAGCTTGAGGTTTCACTGAAGGTTCTTAAAAGGGAAAAAGAACCCCTCTTTTAAAAGTTTAATACTTTCTGGAATGAAATTCAGCTAGAAACAATTTCCGAAAGCACTGCGAACGTAAATATCTATCCAGCGATATCTAAGCATCAATCATATGCCCTCTTCTGTAATACCTTAAAAGAAAGTGCAAACTTTGAAGTAGAAAATAATTAATATACTTAGTCAAATGGAGAAAGTATTACTACTTCTATAGCTAAATATAGAGGTAAAATTCAGAAATTTTGTACAACATTTCAAACTTAAAATTTTATTTTTTCCCAAAGTATTTATTCAGAATCTAGTTCTGCCAGATATCAGTAGATGGCAGCACGAGTAATTACTGTAAGTTTCGATGCCCAATGATTTGTTACCGTTACTCCGATATTTCATTAATCACAAGCAAGTGAGTTAACAAAATGAAAAACCAACGCTTATCATTAATTCAGCTTCTCCATTCAAATGTTAATTTATAGATGACAATTTTAAATAAAGAATTTCTAGCTTATGACGTTTGAAACGGGAAATAAAATCCAATCAATAAAATGAAATTCTATCATTAGATGTAGCCAAAACCTACGTATTCGTTTAATTGTTTAGCATATTCGTGTTGTAAATGTTAAGGTGTATCAGACTATAGTCACACTTTGCCGTTTGCTGGGGCTTTGCCGTTAATATAAATATTCTAACTGACTGCAATTCTCCCTGATCAAGGCAAGAATTCAAAAACAAAAGTTATTTATGCCACCGAGCATTAAATTTTAATAAATATTTTTTTTTAAACTTACAATTATTCTGAACACTTAATTTTAAAGAAATTATTGAGAAACATACTATCGTTATGACTGGATTAGACCATATTTTTTTCAGTAAAATATCTGCAGTACGTTTGCTAATAAATTTATATATCAATTTGATATATGCTCTAAAAGTGTCACTTCCCTTTCACAAAAAAAAAAAATTTCTATATAATTCAGCTTTTATAAATGCCTTGTGTGTTATATATAAATCAATGCATGCAAGTTCTGAAATTAAATATTCCCATCAATTTTCAAAATTCCGGTCAAACTTCTTGTATTTTTATTTTTTCATAACGAGTATAAAACTTTCCCAAATATAAGTATAGAAATCCAGAGAGAACATTTAAGGAAAAATTTCATTATTTGCCCTGAATTAATTTTAATTTAATTTGAAATTGTCAAAACGCAAAAAAATTTGCTCATTTAACCCTCGAGCGCACGCACTCGATTCAATGGACCCGTTAAACAAACCGTTCTCAAAATTAGCCTATTTCACGCAAATTGTTGAGATCCAATGTACAATAGTAGTGTCTTAAGTCGGCCCCTTTATGTTTTCCGAAGTTTTTTCACTGGGGCTTTGATTTGGAGTCTTGATGTTGATCGCATTGCGCGTCTATTCGTGTTACTCTTTATTGATTTGTGATAGCATAAAAAGCAGCAAACGTGTCGCGTAATTTACCTTACACCGAAGAAATTTTGCGTAAGTTATTAGATATATCAACTGGCGAAGAATGTATTGAAGAAAATGATGATGGAAGTGATCACGAGTTTTTAGTTCACATGTTACTGATTCAGACAGTGATATAGATTCTGAAAACAAGAGTGAGAGTGATATATTTTGTTTTATTTTTAAAAGTTATTGGAAGCGAAAAAAGAAATAAAAAAGGAAAGAAAAGAAAAGGTACAGTGTTTGCCCAGCGAAAGAGCTCAGACAAATGATAACGCGCTTCAACGAATGTGAAAAATTTGTATTTCAAACACACAAAAACACTTTCTTCAATTCGCTGCTAACATTTGTAGTTGCATTTGTTCTCTGTGTCTATATTGCTAATAAAGAAAATAAGAATCTATTCAGAGTAAAGGTACGCTGTTTTGTTCCTATGTAGTAATACGATTTTCTACTCCTTTAAGAAATTATATTTCATAAAAGCATTTTGAGAAATTAAAACTTTTAACGTGCATAGTTTTCAATTTTGGTCATACAATTTATTATTGGCCTAGATGTAACCTTTTTTCTGAAGAATTACAATATTTTCTTCAAAAAACACGAATTGGGTCTCTTAGAACCAACGCGCGTGTTCGTGTAACTCATATGAGCGCGCTTTCCTGGGTTAAAGCACTTCTGTAATTGTAAATATATATATATATATAATGGGATGAGTGTTATCTACATATAGAGAGAGATACATACCCACTCCTCTTACCGGGCTTAGAAGTCCTTACCCGGCCTTTATTTTCTCAACTGCTGGTCGCAGACATATATGTATGTATATATATAGGTCAGAAATAATTTATATATATATGCACTATGCTACATAAAAAATCAATTGGAACTTAACACAGTAGTCATGTAAAAGAAAAAGCGTGTGAATGCATATTGAAATCGAAACCTAAGTTCAGACCACATCTGTAAACAAGCTGATGTGCACACCACATGACTTCCTCGTACGGAATATTAAATTATACGCATTTTTTCAGCATTTCATTTAAACCTTTGAACTGAATTAAATGTACTTTGTCGATACAGCATAAATCAGAATAGAAGAAATGCACACTATATTTATTTACCATCGCGACACTCTGGCGCTAGGTTCGCTTAACAGCGTTATATCTCATTTATTTTATAACTCAGAATGCACAAAACTATATCATATGAAGAACTGTACAATCGTTGCCACATGTTCTATTCAAATACTGTAAATAAATCTAAAACGATGCATAAAAGGAATTAAACAAACAAAAAAGAAGCAGTTTTTCACAGAGGATACAGCGCCGCTTACCGAAGGTACATGCGCTACTCGTAAATATTCTCCTCTGTCCGAGGCAGACTGACGACAATATATGCTGCTAATACGAAACACTTATTTCCTCGAAATTTTATTCACGATAGATTTCTCGTTCAATTAATTCAGTTCTCACTTCGTGGCAAGGCATAAAAACTCAAAAAAATTTCATTAAAAGTGGACAGTTATAAGAAAACATAAAACACCAAATACAGTTAAAACAATTAAAAACAAATTTTTACAATTAAAATTACAGTTTCTACGCAAAAACAAGCAATTTGGCCAGCAGGCAAGAAGGCAGATTTTTCGGTGCACAAAACTAAAAGGTCCCTTTTGGTCTCACTCGACAAAAAGACACTGAAGGAGCAGAAAGAATTAATTCACTATTCTGCTAAGTTTGAAATGCAAACAAATATGGCTACCATGGTACAAAAATAGACTTAGCCGCACTTAAACGACTTTTAAATTGTTCATAATTCTACAAATATTACCTGCAGATTAACTAAAGGCATAAAAACCTTAATCGGGAGAGAAGAACATAATTCAATCATTTTTAAAGCAAAAAATGCATACCTTAGCAAGATATAGGAATAAAAAAAATGAACTCATTGAGCCGAGTAACAGAGTGGGTACATATATATATTTATATACTTTTGGTGCAGCCGATTGCAACCAGAAACGGAGGTGCATAACGGCATATTTTAGCAGTCCTATATACAAAATTTCAACATTCTGAGACTACTCGTTTTTGAGTTATGTGAGATATATACATACGTACGTACGTATGTACGTACAGATGCCACGAAAAAAATCTCTTATGAATACATTTTAGATCACTTTTATAAATCGTTTTGGGAAAAACAGTCCTTTATTCTGTCCTTAAGTACAGATATCACGCAAAAACAGCATTAAATTGCATTCGATAGCGGTCGAAATGGATATTTTCGTTGAAATATGGTACCTAGAATTTTTCGTGATTACAATACTTCCTTTACTCCGTACAAAGAAGTAAAAATGCTAGTGAAATAGTTGTTATCCGTTTATATATGTCCAGGTTGGGAAAGCAATATCAAAGAATACAACTCCTTCCCACTTTTCAAATCTAAATTCTGTTCTTTTTTGTAACTGGTCTTTTGATGTGAATGTGGTTTAAAGTAAATCTACAACTTCATCGTGGTGAAGAGTAAAAGTGTTCCGCCTGTCGCTGGCAAATACCTTGGGCACTCTAGATTTGCCCAGTTTTGATAAAGTACTCCCTGAGATATGAAAGTATTCCTTCCTCTCTTTTTCTACTACTGACATCAGAAAAAGACTTTCGGCTTGGCTGTATTTTAAGCATCCTTATGCGGCCAAGGTACTGCACATATACAAATATCCATACTTTCTGTGGGATTTGAATCCTTGTCCAACGTTATGATAAGCGCCATCACTACTGCCTTATCGAATGCAATGGGCTGTGAAATCTTTTCGTCATATAACTGCAGCAGTAAATTTTTTTACCTGCTTAATATAATCTCCATACTGCATTTACATAGGAAATCTTTTCTCAGATGTGGAATGCTCTTTAAATAATAACGATGATAATTTATTTCAATATTTTATGAAATCTGAAATTTTGGACGTCTTTCAGATAAAAAGAAATATCTTCGAACACAACTACCTACTTTCACTCATTTGCTATACAACTCCTCGGGAATTCTTTGTTTGACGATCAGACTGCTAAATTAATTGTATTGAGTGTATATCTCACTAGTATCCTTTTTGCATCTTTCGATACTCTCAGAACTAAATCAGAGCAAAAATGTCTCCTTATTTTTCTTTTTTAATGCGCGGTTGCTTCTTTAAGAGAGATATTTTCACAGATTTATAAATACAAGCCTCGTTTAGTAAACATTTTCAAACTTTACCTGCAGCCATGACCTTGCGGAACGAATAAACAGCACAGAAGTACGAAAGCATTGTTTTGATTCTTTTTAGCTGTTCCGTACTAATTTTCCCTGCGTTAAGCAATTCCTAACTTCCTAGTCCACTCTACCGAGTTAACTGGATACACTGAACTAACTTGGTTGCGCGCATCCGAGTAAAGACGTCAATATTTTTTTTCCAAGATATGAATGCAGCAGAATATATCTGCTGCGGTTTTGTTAAAACAGGTTGTGTGAAAATAAAGCATAAAAAAATAAAAAAATTAAATAAAGGAAAAAACATCTGAAAGGTTTCAGACTTTTCATGTACTTTTATTTATTCAATATCATGTTCTTCGCACTTAAACCATAAAATTCACTCAGCTCGAGAGCAATATCGCAAAATAGTTTTAAAATTAACATATCTCTAGAATTTCCGACACACAATCTAGCGCATTGGAGATAAATAAGTGTTTGCTATACAACTTTGCCATTGCTCGCTTTGAAATCCTTGACTTTGTTAATAAAAAATTCGTTAAAGTTTTACAAAATATGAAAACGATAATAAAACAAATTCCAAATCTCAATTTGGGTTTCCAGATGCCCATATTCGCAGGAGGATTACGTTATTAAAAATTGGATGGCTCTAGGCACCGTTGTTTTATCACAATGAGAGAAACATACATACATTTATGCAGCTTCTTGATTAATTAATTTCTTTAAATATAATAAAGGGCGATAATATTTGGTGGCAGTGATTTGAAAACTCAAACAACGCTTTTAGTGAATCAACGCAAAATGCCAAAACGAAATTATTAGTCCTTCTGGGCAAATTTTCCCTTTGGACTAACACTTTCTGAATTTTTATTAGTGCATTAAGGGATTAGCGTAAGCATAAATAAATCTTCTTAGAATCTTCTACTATGTGTAATCTCATTCTTTCATTTTAATGTTATTAAATACACTAGAAAGTTATTTATTAAATATAAATAATTGCTTTCCCTATTATGGGACATGCTCACGGATTTTTATATTTCAACATTTATTAAAACTGAGGTTTCAAAAAAACATTATTGGCATTTCATTCAAATATGCTTTAAGTGTAAATGTAAATTTAAATCATCAGATACAATCCCTTTTTAGGCAAAGCACAAAGAAATATATCGAACGGTTTCGAAGCAAAAAAGTAACAAAAATCGATGTCATAATCACAGTCCCAATGAGTGGATAAATGAATTTTGTTTGAATCCAGTAAACCTGAAAAGGAAAGAAGTTTACACGATATCTGAATATTTACAGAACGAAGTGACAAGTGACGAAATAATAACAGTGACGAAATAATAACAGTAACAGTAACAATAAGTGACGAAAGCAATGACATACCGAATAAACAGGTACACTGCGAAAAAAAAGGGAGGGCCGGTTCTATAACTCCCGTTCTACTGGGCCTATTGACGAAACTCAAATTGCTCTTTTTCACGTCTCGAAAGCACGGCTTAGGATATATATTATATTTATGCATAGCATTGTACCAAAATAGGTATTTTGACACAAAATGGGTCTTTTTCTGAAATAACATACCGATTTTTTTTCCATATTTCAATTCTATGACTCAAATTAGGCCCAAATATTAAATTTTGTAAAATTTGGTGCGAAATTTAAGAAGAAATTTAAAAATTTATCTTGGCATATTTTTTTTTTTGAGTTTGCGCCAAGAATAATTCTCTTGTCGAACTTCTTAATACATGGCAGCCTATTTTCTTATCCCTTCCATTGTGCAGGTTCGGAAAAAAAGCCACATCGTTCCTACTTTCAAATAATTTTAGCAAAGTGCGTAAACCACATTAGATGTTATTATCGCTTTCAACAAATATGCCAAATTTCAAAACGCGCCAACATATAAATTCACGTATATCTTCAAAAATTATGAATAAAAAGCTCTAATAAATACTTAGAAAGGTAATACGGGTATACTTAAAAATACATCTACTTTAAGTTGATGGCAAAAATTTTATAGGTTATAACTGAAATTGTTTTTCAAAAATTTATAAAAATTGTATAAAAATACACATTCTAAAAATAAATCATAAAAAATGGGTGAATTGTATTAAGAGTGAACCTAAATTTCGAACTGTGAAAGAAGGAATCAAGTAAGTGTAATAAAAAAGAGAGATATTAATAAATACATACAAAATTGAATTAACATTGAAGAACTAAGATTTTGAGAGCTAATTTTTTAAAAACTACTCGTGCGATTTCTGCAAAACTTGGCAGTTTGGCATAATTTGAGTCGTAAAATTAAAGTATTGAAAAATATTGACCTGTCATCTCAGAAAAAATCCTTCATTCTGTCAAAATACATATATTAGAGCCATGGTATATATATGTTTAATACATATCATAGGTCTCGCTTTCGAGACATATAAAACGCGATTTGAATTTCATCAATCGGCCCAGTAGAACGGGAGATATAGAAATGTCTTTTTTTTTATTATTCGTAGTGTATATCTATTGCCTGATATTGAGCAATTGGAGACTTAAATGGAGAATACTGAAGTAAGGACAGGGACAAAGAGGGGAAACTGTAAAACGAGGACACTGGTATTATAGTATTATAGCATATGTTCAACATACAAGTATAATATGGCCAGGATGTAAATGCAAGTATAGATGTATAGATGAAATCAGTACGTGTATTTAAACATTACACATCAAGTAATAAATATACACATAATTAAGTCAACAAGAATGTGCATGAATTAATACAATGGGCTAGATGCAGCTAAAGACTTTTCTTTACTAGTTGCATATCATTACACTGTAGCTGGCGATATTAACTGCTCAGTCTTGTCTTCTTGTAATGGTGAATACATGGGAAAGAAATGCATTAATGCAGGATATTGCACGTCTACTTTTGCAGGTGTTAGCTGTTTATGCTTGAAACCCTTAGCTATCAGCTTCCAAAATGCTGAACAAATTTTTGTACAAAGAACATATCCACTATTATTCTTTATTTTAGCATACATTTTTACACGATATATCACGGAATGCATCCACCACGTAAAATAAGGATCTGCTGTATTATATATTTACAATAAGAAGATAAAATGCATCTACGTAAACGTAAAAGGAAATACACTTTTTTTTTGTATGCAGACAATCCTTTCCAAACGAATTTTGTTTCCAACAAAGGAACATATCAACCGTTGCTCCGGTGCTCTGACAGTGAAACAGAAAATAAATTCTTCTATGTTATTTTGATTTTCTTTCATTAGCTCAAACCACTCCCGCAAAAAATTTCTGATGTTTGTTATATTTGAGATATAGTCCTCGGCTGGAGGAAATATGTATAAAACATTTTCTATCAGGAATTCTTAGACTACCGAACGAACAGTCATTGTCATAGACAGCATATGCAAAACGAGAGAGAAGGAGAAATTCGTCCACAGAGAGCTTTTAGCTCGATGGCTGCATTTTATATTCATTGCTGATACCTCTGCAAATTTTCTTATTTCCGTTTCTCTATTTTCGATGCCTAGAGCTTTAGAACTCGTTTAGAGTGTATCCTGCATGAACGTTGAATTTTATTTGTTTGTTTATTTTTGCCTACTTTTAAAGGTTTCTGCCCAACTCTGGATATTCGCATTTGAAAAAGCCAAGAGTTTAGAAGTTTGAGATTCCAATACTCAAGGAAAGAATATCCTTCACAAAATAGGAGAGATTCAAGAATTTCTATAAAATGGACGAAATTTCGATATTCATTCAACCCTTTTAAGATTTCCATATATCTGCTCATCGTGCTTTTTTATAAATGAACCAGTGGTCTCGAATTCAAACTGCATGAGGGTTGAATGCACAATCTGGACACATCTGATGGACAAGAAATCTTTTCACAAAAAATTTAAGATAAATATATAAATGAATTTTAAATTTTGGTTATAAGAAACATACATAAACAAAAATAATGATAATATTGCAAAGGAAAAATTCAAATTTATGTTTATTTTCGATCTCAGATCTAACGTTTGGTGCCTGCAATATATTATTAATGGTTGCACTTTAGAATTCAAATAGTATATTGATAACTAAATGCTAAATTTTCAGATTAACGTATATTTCAAATTATTGTAGCATATTTAATTAACCATTAATGAACTTAATTTAATTTAAACTAAAAGTAAACAAATTATGGAAATTTTCTACGTTAGATAAAACTTGAGAGTAAATAATGATAATAAAATCTCTTTCTCTTATCTATTAATTTTTTTTCGAAGCATACGTAAAATACCTATATAAAGTAGCTGTAGTAAAAAATAAAGAAGTTTATAAATTTGCGTATAAATTTATAAACTTCTTTATTTTTTACTACAGCTTGACACTTGATAGCTTTTCGATTTTTGTAAGGTTTGTAATCTTGGAGAGAAATTACTTTCATCACGAATGAGAAGGTTTCCGCCCATTTACACGTACCGACACAATATCTCTCAAAATAAGAAGGTTAGTTTAAGCTTGTTTACGCTTATAACTACTCTTGTTATGCTTACTCTCTCTACTTAGTATGTCATTTTCTTTACAACTTAAGGACCATTTCAACAATAAATGGCGTCAAGTCGAAGAGAAGACTGTTTTTCTTTTATTAGTGCCACATTTATTTACCTCCTACAACACAAGCTATTCTACACTTCACGCGCAAAGAGACGTTTTTAAAAGCGTACGTTTCTCCTCACCTCTAGACTACCGTCTGCTGCTTCTCTCTTTAAAGCACACAGAAAGCAATCTTTCTTTCTGCAACAGAACCAGAAAGTGAAAGAAGTCTTTATTCAAAATCTAATTGTTTACTTTCATCAACGCCTGCATCAACCGCTCACTCCTAATTTCTCATTTTCCCTGCCATATAATTGCACAAAATTTTAAATTAACCATATATGTTTATTTCGTTTCCCAATGACGAGCACAAGTCGTTATAGACCTAACTCACTACTAAGGTTCGAAGCGATGGTCACTTTATTATGGAGACATCTAAAAGGTGGCTACAATTGCCTCCTGTGAAGGGACAGACAATTTACATCCATGCCGTCTCCGGGATTCAAACCCAGGCCCTTCGGTACTGCAGTCAGATTCATTAACCACTTTCCTGTCTTAATTTCAACATAAGAAATGCTTATCGATCAGTCGGAGTCTTTTCATTTTAATTTTCAACTAGCTGTTCACATGTAAGGCTGATCACATATAAATGTATTCCTAAAGGAGGGCAAAACTTCGTAACTGAACGGATGTTTTTGATAACTACGAATTTTATAGAATTTGTGTATTGAAGTCTTTCGAAAAAATTTATATGACAATATAAATTAATTTCCTCTATTTATAGATTTTCTGGTGCGTTATTCATGTTTCTTTTTGCTGATACTGAAAATAATGTACTTCCGACTTCAAAAAATTAAAATCTTGAAATATTTTAATGCCGTATTTGTAAACAATACAAAATTTAAATATATTTGCTGGCCGTACAAATTTATCTCGGGGACAACTAGCGGCCGGTGCTTTGCTGGTTTGAGACCCCAGAAATAAGAGTTTGTAATTCAGAAAATATTAGACCCCAAATTTTAAAAAGATTTCCACATCTATGAATCTATTAATAACTAGGAAAATATCCTCAGCGTTTGTTTATCTTTGTTTTCATAAGCCGCTTAATATCGTTAAAACTGGCTTAGCAATTAGATATTTGTTACAACAAATTAAGTAAAAATCTCACAATGCTTCATTAACGAAATTTTCTATCTGGAGTATAAAGTTAAGAAGAATAAAACCTTGACTTGAGATGCGAAAGTTTCTGATTAATCAATAAGAATCTTATATATTTTTTGCACAGTTATTAATAGTATATTGATATATATATATATATATAGAACACA
>KK117495.1:106512-136835 GCA_000611955.2 Stegodyphus mimosarum
CTAGATTAAATTAAATGCGCTTATAAACAAAAACTGATAAACTGATTCGTTCATCTATCACAGCATTCTTGATCATTTGGCACTAAAAATTAACTGTTCGTTGAGTTGCTAATAAGTACTTTTAAATAAAAATTCTTAAAGTAAACTTTAAATAAGTTACATGTTACCTAAATCACTTCTGTGCCATTCCTTATACAGTTTTCTAACATTTTGCTATGTCTCAGTGCAACGCTTGATTCGATATCGCGGACTATTAATTCATATATAATAATATTTAAAAGAATGCATTTCAAATTTTAGCGTATTTAGCTTAAAGTGTAATTTATTCGTTTGCTTTATTTTGCACTCTTTATCTCATAGAATGGGTAAAACGTAATAAAGAAAAGAACAGTCTACCTCTGAAAGTTACAAATTTACTCCTTCTAGTGAATGCAGTAATATGATATGACCCATCTTTTAATGCCTTTTGATCTATCCCATGGTGTAAGATTATGTTGAATTAATTTTAATTTTCCTCAGTTTTGATTTTAAAATGAGTCACCATCTACAAAATGCTTACTATCATTTAATCGAAACAATTTTGAAAACATTACCTGAAATATCAGCAAATGATGATAAAGATAAAAAAAATTCGTTTTAGTACTTTTCTTCGGTATGCTCACTGATGAAATGTTCGAAGTTCTGAAACGATTCGTGTAACCAAATTAAATACATTTAGTTTAGTAAGAGTATAAGAGTACGTATGGGCAAATTAAATAAAAAAAATTAAAAAAAATAACGTAAAAGTGTCTGTACCATTGACCTATGGATGCATAGCTACAAAATACGGGATCATCATTGTGAATGTGTACGAAAATAAAACTTAATGAATGTCAACTCGGTAAAATGTATAAAATTTATTTTCTGTATTAAACTAACAAATAAACTGGCAAAAATGACGTTTGGCGATGATTTATTTAACGGCTAACTGAATGTTGATCTTAAATGCGTGACTAGTACATATTTTTTGAACAAGGCTGGAATGAACAAAAGACTTCGTACAGTCAGGAAATATCTGATTAAAAAAAGGGCTTTCCATTAAAACTTTTAAAACATAGTTCAATTATAAATATTTAAAAAAATTAATACAAATTAAAAAAAATCAAATGTACACTGCTAAAAAAAATGGGACAGTTCTATATCTCTCATTCTACTGGGCCGATTGCGAAATTCAACTTCCGTTTTTCATGTGTCGAAAGCGCGACTTAGGATATGTATTAGATTTATATATAGCAGTGTTCTAATATAGGTATTTTGACACAAAATCGGACTTTTCTGAAATGACATGCCAATATTTTCCATATTTCGATACTACGACTCAAGTTACGCCTAAATATTAAATTTTATAAAATTTGATGCAAAATTTAAGGAGAAATCTAAAAATTTATCTTGGCATATTTTTGTCAGTTTGCGCCAAGAATAATTCACTTAACGAATTTTTTAATTTATAGCAACCTATTTTCCTTGCCTTTTTAGTCCAAAGGTGCTTCGTCGTTCTTTGCTTTGTCCCTGAAGGACTGATGTTTTAGTTTTGCGATTTGGGTCGAATCACTCTGAATGCACTTTTTTTTTCAAATTGTTGCCACAAAATATTATCGCTCTTTATTACATTTGAAGAAATTAAATAATGAAGAATCTGTATAAATGTATGTATGTGTGTGATAAAACAACGCTACCTAGAGCCATCAAATTTTGAATGTGTATTTTTTTAATGTGAATCAAATTTTGAATTTGTGAACATCATATTCGCAGTAACCCTACTGTGAATATGGGCATCTTGCCAAATTTGATATCTGGAATTTGTTTTATTATCGATTTCGTAGTTTCTAAACCTTTAACGAATTTTTGATTAACGAACTCAAGGATTTTAAAGCGAGCAATGACAACGTTGTACAGAAAACACATTTTTATCTCCAGCGGGTGACGCTGTGTATCGGAAATTCTAAAAATATGCTCAATTTAAAATTATTTTGTGATATTGCTCTTGAACTGAATTGTATGATTTAAATGCGAAGAACATGATATTTAGTAAATAAAGGTAACACACAAAATGTTAAAAAACACCCCTTTGGACGTAATTTAAAACTTGCTTTTTTTATGTGTGTGTGTATGTGTGTAGGAGGAAAAAAAAAGGTCACGTTCATTATTTTCAAATAATTTAATAACGCGCGTAAACCACATTTGGCGTTATTATCGCTTGTAACGAATATGCCAGATTTCAAAGCACGCCAATGTGTAAATTCACGTATATCTTAGGATATTTCGAATAATAACCTAACTTTTTGCAAGTGTGCCTAGAAATACATCTACTTTAAGATGATGTTAAAAATTTTATAGGTTATAATACAAAAAATGTCTTTGAAAAATTTACAAAAATTATTTAAAAATACAAATTTTAAAAATTAATCATAGAATATATGCGAATTATATTTGGATTAAACCCAAATTTCGAATTCTGGAAAAAAGAATCAAGTAAGTTTAATAAAACGAGAGATATTTATACATGTATATCAAGTTCAGTAAACACTGAGGAGCTAAAATTTTTAGAGCTACTTTTTAAAAACTACTCTTGCGATCTTTACAAAACTTGGCAGTTTGCCATAATTTGAGCCGTAGAATTGAAATATGGAAAAAAAGTGGCATACCATTTCAGAAAAAGTCTGATTGTGTGTCAAAATACCTACATCAGAACACTGCTATATACAAATCTAATAAATATCCTAAGTCGCGCTTTTGAAACATGAAAAACGCAAGTTGAATTTCGTCAATCGGCCGACTAGAACGGGAGATATAGAACTGTTCCTTCCCCCTTTTTCTCAGTGACCATATCCGTATTAAGATGACTGCGAAATCAGCTGCAGTGGGCTGGCGATGGTATTTTGCGTTGTAATAACTTGGATAGGCTTTACTGAGTAGTTATAAGGATGACACATGAAAATAGCCATAGTCTAATTTTAATATATAATTTTACTCTTTGACAGCTTAATTTTCATGACAGATATTCATTTCTATTGTACCTTATCATTATTGGTGAGCTATGCATTCCATTATTTGTATATAGCCATTTATATGCTAACAACGGACAACGCGGAGAGATGTGAAGCACGTTTGATGCTGAATACATTTGATGCCCTGATGCTCAATTTGTGGCGTCAATGTTTTCAAATGGGGTTTACAATTAAGTGGTGTCAATGTATTCAAGTGTGGCTTACAATTATTCGTCTTAAGATGAATACAACCATCTGAATTTTAGGTACTTAATGTGCTCCTGTTGCTATTTAAAATGAATTTCACGTGTGAAAATACTACTCTCATTTATACGTTGAAGTGAATTTGGGCAAAATAGCAAAGACAGTTTTTTGGAAATGTAGATTATAGATTGTCAAACTTATGAGTTTTTTGTTGAAATTATGTTGCAATTTTTATTTTTTAAAATAGTAATGCATGTTCGTTATTCCGAGTTTGTAATTAAACAAAAAGTTTATCGGTACTTTTTTTTTAGTTTTCTGCTATGTATTCTTCAAGTGTTCGTTTCATATTGATGTTTTATAATTTGTTTTTGGAACTCAAGTGGGTCACTTGAAATTATTAAATGGGTTATTTGGTGAACCGTGTGTCCTACGTTTCTGAGACCTGATTTAAATAATTGTGAATTTTTCAAACATTCCAAAATAAAAGTTAAAAGAAAGTGACAATTAAAATTATTTAATTAAACGTAAAATTATAATTAAAATAAAAGTGTTATAAAAATCGAAAATGAAAACATTTTTAAAAAGTGCTTTTAATTTCATTAATCATTAAGATATAATGTTCTTTGAACGTTTTTAATGTTTTCTGGATGTTTTTCAAAACGTGATAACAGATATCTTTCTTGAATTGAGTTTTGGGTACATAATTTTTTTGAAACCTTACTTTTATTTGGATAAACAGCAATGAATCAACGAGGTCTGGAATTGATAACTCAGATGTAAAGATTAATCAAACTGTCACAAGTAATGCAATAAACATGGGTCAACTTTTGGGTGGAGTAGTAATTACAAAAATATTTTTGGTCAGCGAATTATAAAATTTGGAAAACTTAAAGTTGTGAATAATAGCGGGTAAAATATTTCTGTTATTTAAAAGGAAAAAAAATCATTGCCAGTCTTACTCAATAATAGAACACATTTTTAGTATGAACATCGGCATCACTAGAGTATTCTCAATAATGAATATTACGGTTTGAAGAATAAGATAGAACAGTTGAATCCGCCGTAAAACTTTACTAAGCCGCAAAACTAACAGAGAACTAAATTGCAGTGAATTTTTTGGATCCATTAAAAATAACAGAGGTTTTAAAGAACGTTCACACTGGTGATAAATACTAATGAAGTCTTAATAATAAGATAAGCGCAGTTGAATTATTAAACATTTCTTTTAACTCATTGTTTTCTTTTGTTAACAACTTCTTTACTCAGATTTTTCAAACACAACTACTTTATCCTAGTACTTTTTATTCACTGTTATTCATTATCGTGAGTATATTCTTGAAACTATCTCAGTCTGGCCAAAAAATGTCCGCGTTTGAGCTAAGTCTAGTAATAATCATTTAATTTTGCACTGGGAGGCAGAATAACATGAAATGCTGAATCACGTTTTTCTTTGATTCAGATGTATATACCTCTCATTCTTAACTTTTTATGTCATGTATTATAAATCAAATAAAAAATGAAAGGAAACTGCGAGGGTGCGGTCTTCATTTAAAAAATATGAAGTTCTAAATTGACCTTTATCGGCATTGATCCGACTAACTCTCTTCTCTAAATCGCCCACTTTGAAAGTCACTCTTTGGTAATAGAATATTTACGATCCTGACATTTAAAAGAAGTAGCAAAGCAAATTTTCGCTAGTATAAGTGTCTAGACGTAATGTTCTGGAAGTGCGATGCGGGGTTTTAGAAAATTTAATTATCTCTTTGTGCAAACTGAGAGCTGTTAGAAGTGCATTCGAATCAAAGAAAGAGCAGCGTTTGCCTTTTTTCGATTTCAGAGAAGAAAATTACTTACGCAATTTTGCTAGAGCATTTAAGGAATTATCCATATTAATGGATGCTCGAGGCACATTTTTAATTTCCTTTGATAATTATGATTGGGATGGTTGAGAATAAAAATTAAATGAAACTCCAAATTTTTATTTTGTGTTATATTTAATAATCTAGATAAACTGCTTTTGAAATCTGTTACAAGTTTTTGCCTTGAAAAGTATAAATTCATGGAAAGCTTCCCAAGGGAAAGTATTTCGCTTCATATAATACAGAAAAATACTGACGCTTTAGCCAGCGTATGTCATTACCAGAACAAGTTTCGTGACAAAATAAAGATTTCTGGGGCCACTTTTATTTAGCATCTCCAGTGTTATTATCCCCAGTGTTATTAGTGTGAAGTATGCACACATGTGAAACTTGTATTTACATGCGTTTTAACATATCATTTGTTATTATCTAAATAAATGTCAATATTGTTCGTTATATAGGATATGTTAAAAAGATTACATGACTAAATACTGAGTATTTCAAAAATGTAGGGTGATAGATCTTACTTCTTGTAACAGTCATTTCGTCCAGCATCATTTAATAGTGAAATACGTTCGTCTATTTTCCCGTTATCTTTCAAGCCAGTATACTGTTTGAACACACACATTTCTTATACTGAACAGTTCAAAATGCGCAAACTGATATGTGTTGTGGTCTTAGCATCCTAAGTTTCTAAATTCGACTATTTACGATTTTGATTTCAGTGACGATTCAGTAAAATACAGTGCAGGCGTCACCTCTGTCCATAATATTAAAGTTGCTTTTTGCAAAGAATTATGGCAGTAGTGCATTTCAAAACTTTATACAGATGTGTTTGGGATTAAGAGTGGTTACGTAGTGGAAATTTGTGCTTGCTGGATGTAATAACAATGGACTAAGTGATATAACATAACACTTAATGTCTCTTTCCTTATATTTCAAAGGATAGATGGGCAACGTTTATCAACCTAATATATATGGAGAAAGAGGAAAACAGAGTTAACTTGGCAATCATAAGTGATACGTCATGTCTGTCGCATTCACTCTGACGTTATATCCGTCCTCAGGCACTTGACTAGTATTTCGAGCATTGCTTCATATTAGATACTAGCTGGGACGTAAATCTCACACTCTGCTGGGCCCAATTCCCATTTCTGCCTTCGACAGCTAGATCCAAGTCAGCATTCCATGCCTCAACAGCGCCGCATGATGGCGAGTACTGCAGCTGCAACTAACAGCCATGACATTAGTCACGACGTTAACCAAAACGATAACTACACGAACAACCACATCAGTACGATGACGATGTCCAGAACGATAGCCTTACCAGCACAGTATAAAAGATGATAGCCAAAGGGATAGTCTTCAAGGAAGAAACTTGGCTTTGGATTCCACTGCAGATTCAAATACCCACTTGTGTTTCTATACAGCACTGCGTAGACGCAGAGAGGAAAGCAAATTTTCATCAGAATGAAACACATCTTGCAGGAAATTAATTCTCGTTCTAATGCACATCGTAAAGTGTAACATAGATGGTTCTTTGTGAAGGTTTACAAGATATACACTTACAGAATGTCTAATATCGAGAACCTTTTTTTGAATAGATGACAAGTATGGATAAAATATGCTTCTTCGCTTATAGATACGTTGTGTTTCTGGAAGTGGTAATTCCAAATCCATGCTCCCCAATTTAGGAAGTAAATGAACTAAAACAAGCTTTCAGACTAAGGCTAATTTTGATAAGGGTACTTTATTGTAAAATATATGAAATTTAAATATTTCAATGGACGTCGTTAGAAAAGACCATTACTTAGGAAACTATTACTTATTTTGCATAGGCTAATGTTTTACTAAAACCATTCTCATACCGTTAAATTTGTCTAAGATGACATTTAATAAAATTTTAGAGACAAAATAATTGTTTCTATATGCAATTGCGCAAATGAGTTTACGAATTTGAAATTTTAAGTTCGATACACAAATTTAATCGAAACGTCTAAAAGTTTTAAGCCGTGTTTAAAAATTTTCTTTGTTTATAATCAGAGAAAGCTATTTCTGTCGTGTAAGTTTAAAATGTTTTGGAGCCAGTTTTGCATATTGCAGAAAGTGTCACGTTTTAAAAAAGTTTTTAATTAGAAGAGAAGCGTATTGCTGATTGAAATTTTCTACAAACAATGAATGTAGATTTTATCTAAAAGAGAGACTTGCCTTCTTTACATATTTCCTAATTTGAGGCCAGGAATTTATGTTCATATACAACAGACAATCGGTCATTTTATTAAAACACGTGAGAACTTGTAAATTGAAAAACAAAATCTGCATCTGTAGATGAATGCATTTTTAGCCCAAAGAGGCGTTAGGCCCAAATGCATTTTAGTCTCAAAACGGCATTTTGCCTCGTTTCACTTTCTACGTTGATTCACTTTTTACACTGTTCCTACCAAATATTATCGCCATGTAGTTCATTTAAAGAAAGTAAATAATGAAGAATCTGTATGCATGCATGTATGTTTCTCACATTGCGAAAAAGAACGGTACCTAGAGCTATGAAATTTTGAATAGCGTAGTCCTCTAACCGAACATGAGTACTAAGAAGTCCGAATTTTTAATTTCGAATTAGTTTTATTATCTATTTCAAATTTTGTAAATCTTCAACGAATTTTTTATTAACAAACTCAACGATTTCAAAGCGGGCATATCAAAACTGTACGGAAAATACATTTTTATCTCAAATGCGCGAGACTGAGTATCGGAAATTCTAAAGATGTGCTGTTTTGCTGTTTTTAAATATCTTGGGATATTGCGTTTGAACTGAATTTTATGTGGTTGAAGTGCGAAGAATATGATATTTAATAAATAAAGGTAATACACAAAACGTTAAAAAACACTCTGTTGGGTGTAGTTTCAGACTTTCTTTGTCTTCGTTTTCTTTATAGAGCAGAAAATTTAACTTCTCGGTAGTTAACGTTAGTTGCTACTTGCTTTGTAGAGTCATTAGGTTATTTCGAAGTCAGAAAGCTGTAGAAATAAGCAATGTCCCCGCCGGGACTCGAAACACGGACCTCTGGAATACGCACCCAGCGTGCTGACCTTACATCACGAAGGCATGCGAAGAAGGCGGGAGAAAAACCTTATAAGCGCTAGCTAATCGTCTTCGGAATTTCGGCAACAAGGATACTTTTTTAAAATACCCAAGCAAGGAAAGATTTTCCTTGCAAAAATTGTTCGAGTATGTCTTCTGACTGGTGAATGATATTTCCTATAAAAGTACATTTTCGCAGTATTGTTATAAAGCAGAGTGCTATAAATTTATCTTCCGTATCTGATACGCATGCCATTATAATATACAAGCTGATTTATATTTGTCATCAGGAGATTAATTCATCATTGTATTGCAAAGGAAAGAACTGGAGTGAGTTATTTGATGATACTACGGAAAAAGTCAAAAATTTTTAAAACTTTAACGCAACTTACAAATACTTCATGTAGCTATTCTTCTCGAAGCACATACTAAAGTAATCGAGTTCATAACCCGCCACTCTCGATTTATAATTGGCCATATCATCTAATCTACGGTAACAAGTTGCTTAAACTGCGTTAATATATTTAGATAGTAGTATTTTTATCGGCTAGATGGAAAGTGTTAAAAAAATTCTAGCCGAAATTATCTGCCCTTATCTATGAAATTTTTAGAGTAACTTCTTTACCAGAGTTTTATTTGATTACTTCAAGAACAGGACTTGCATATATGTAGCTGTCTGAAGAGGGACAGAAAGGAAGAAGACACTTACTTTAATATTAAAAATGTAGAGGTAATATTGTATAGTCATTAGGTTATTTTGAAACCGGAGATAAAAAATTAGCAATGGCCTCGCCCCGACTCGAATGTGGACCTCTCTATATGTGCTAAGGGTGCTAACCGTTACACCCCTAAGGCATGCAGAAAGGAGGGAGAAAATAACTTACATACTCCCCCTTTTAAAGGAAGACTGGGAATTATAGGAATTATAGGACCCGATCGCCAAATCCTGGTCTCAAAAAATCCTAATTACTTTGCAGTATTGATGAGAGTAGAAATGCAACTTATGTATCTCGTTTTTAAGTATTTATGTTAAAAACAAACTATGGAAAACTAGATGGAATTCCACATCCCTTTCAAAGGAACATTTATGCTCAGTGAAATTACCAATTTAAGAATTAGTTGGCTTCCGTTGATGACAACTTACTTTACCGTTATTGGGCAATGATATTGCTACTGAGTTATGTGATTCACGTGGGATATGTTAAGCATAAAATTTTTGCTTAAAAGAGAACATTATCTGAACCATTTCTCAAGAGGATCAGGCGGAGCTGAGGTCGGTTATGCAGAATTGAATTACAGGATAGACATTTGCTTTGCGAAAATGTGTGGACGACTACAGAATATAAATTACTTTGTAAAAAAATATTCAGTTTTCTTTCTTAATTATGTTTTACATAGTGGCACGTTAGTATCCGACTGATCCTAACAGATCTCTGATGTATAATGTTTTATAGCTAATTCCATTGTAAAAGGAACGGGAAAATATTTATGCTGCCTGTATAAAGTACGTCAAAAGTTACATTTTATTCATAGACATTAACTTCTAGAATGGCATCGGCACTTTTTCTGATAAAATATGTAATACAATTTCAGAGTCTACAGAAGTCATGAAAATCGCATTTTCATATAGACAAGAAAGTCAACTTGAAAAATGATTGTTTCGAAACTTCGATTAAAAAATATGGACTTCCCATCAAAAGTCTGACGATCACAGTTTTTAATATCATTGCGTGATTAGAAGGCGAAGAAAATGCTTCAGAATTATTGTCCCGTTACATATCTATAAATATCGATAGTTACGACCTTCACCAATAGTTTTAGCCCACATGTAGACGTCGGGTCTACTGTTTTCCCCAACGAACCCCCATCCGCAACCTTCCTTCCGCATCAGCTCCTAGGTACGACCTTCTCTCTTTCACCGATCGCATGTGAGTCAGATCGATTAATCGATGTAAATGCGAGTATTTCATTTTCACTATCCAATAGAAGAGAAAAACATAACATTGACCTTTTTTGACAATGTCATGAAAAATTTCAATACATCACGCTATTTCAAAACATGCTATCAAATGTTACCTGGAACACAGCCCTTACCTCTTGTTTTTTAATTATGATAATTGTTTTTGTCTGCTGCTCTATTAAGCGTTATGAATTCCTTTTTATCTTTCGACAATGGAAGAATCTTATTTAGTTAAAATTTTCGCTGACATTCAAAATTACGTAACAATGGACTGGAGTAAATGTGTGCTTATTAAATTAGTGGTTACAGAATATTCTTATAAAGGTGTGTTTAAAATACCATTCTAAGCAAATTAAAACTATCCTGTGGAAAGCGGTTTCGGTGATGAGGCAAATATATGGCCGATATTTAAAATGTCTGGAACAAACAAGTCATTGGATTTTCAGAAACGTATCATTCTCTTCCTTAGCTTTGTCTCTCATTAGCATTGGAGCATTTTAATTTAGGAAGTGAAGCCTGTCCTATTTGCTTTATTAAGTTTTACTTGAATTTGAAATATTTCTAACCACAGGTTTGTTATCTTAAATAGGCAAAACTAAGAATAATTATGAAGTTATTTTCCCTACTATGTCTTGTAAATGTAGCAAGGAAAAGAGTTTTGTTTTTTTAATTAGTAGTAGAAGTGTTAAAGAAGCGTGCCGAACTAAGAATGTCTAAACTAAGAATAACTAAGCCTAACTAAGAATTCTTAGTTAGCCTTTCAATCTATCCTTAATGAATTATATTAAAATCGAATTATTTTCGTACTGAAAATAGTAAAAATAGTATACAGGCACATAAAAATGCTTCTTTCCCTTAATTCAGTTTTAAATTTAATGCGCAATTTCTTAATCTTTTTTAATTTAACATAAGACGTCTTCCCATTTAATAATGGATTTTTTTACTTAGTGTGCAGCATTACATCAAATTTGTTTTACACATTAATTACTAACTGTGTTTGTAAGAACATCTTCATGCTTCCTTTGGACAACAAAAATCCCGTAATAATACGTACGATGCATATATTTTATTGTTATGGGCATGAATTAGTCTTTGCAGTGTAATTTGACTTTTACACATCTTATAGCTAACCGATTTCGTATATGACGGACAATTTAAATACCAATTATTCTGGGCCATCATATACAAAAAGCCACTTATTAGTGATACAAAATTTTCAAGTATACTGCTTTTATTATGCTAAGAGGATCTACTCTTAAGAAATTGTTTGTAATGTAAATTAGAATCTAATTGGCAATTAATAACAATAAGTACGTAATATTGGTGTAACATTTTCCAGGAATTTTTCAAAAGTTTAATAAATAAAACAGAAAGCAAAGCTTTTACCTTATAAAATATAACGATTTTCTTTCGGCTTATGTACAAGAAGCCATCACAACGCACTATACTGTTCTTCAGAGCTTAATACGCTTTTTAAGAATATACGAAAGACTTTTAACACTGTGCAAAAGTATTCTGTTTAATATACCTCGATGTCTCAAGTGTATTTCTAAGAATATTCATAATTGGAATACTTTTGGAATTAGGATTATTCTAGGAATATTCCTCAAAAATCACAAAATATTCAATGGAAATACGTCTGGAGTATTGAGAATATCCCGGATTAGTCTAGGCTAATTGAACATGGGAGAGCATACAAGGACTCTCTGCTTAAGAGGAGGGATACTTTCGTCCAGGACTTTCGAAAGAACTCTGGTTCATATTCATACGAAGAAAACTATGAAACACAACCATGGAGGTAGCCCGTTCGCTTTGGCTCGAACCCAGAACAAATTACCAGCATTCAGCAGTCTTTAACCGCTCAGTCACTGGTGGGGCCTCTGTATAATTTAGAATTATTATGAGATAATATAGAATAAAAATCAAATATAAAATGAGTATAGAATAAAAAATTGCAATTAGTTTGGTTTGGTTTATTTGATTGCAGAAAAGCGGTAGAGGGTTTTCTGCTTAAGATATGTCTTCGTAGAGGATTTCCTAAAGAAACTGGCTGTCATACACTTTACACATGGAGAAGACCAAGAAAATATCTGCAGCCGGATCGTTCGCCAAGATCCGATCTTCGAATCGAACTACCAGTGTTTAGCGAGTTTATCGCTCATCTGCTGGTAAGTAAATTGCAGTAGATAGATTATTCCATTGTAGTTGTTAACATTATAAAATATTGCTGTGTTATAAGGCTTAAATTTTTATTAAAATTTATCTTGGGGATAAAAGGGAACCAGTTTTCTCATTAATAGTAAGTCTAATGTCCCAGTTTATTATTGAAATGTAAGACAGATATTCTTGTTTGTGAAACAGAAAAAGTAGCAATCGTCCCCATGTACCTTTAAGAAAGGCAAAAATGTTATACCAGATATCTTTTATGGATAACAGTTTTATTAATAGCTATTCTTACACTCCATAACTTCTTCATCTAAGCTCTGAAGAGAGATTCTGGTTTGAACGTTACTGAAGTAAGTTAGAAAACAATTTCTGTCTTGTTTGAAGCAACCGACTCTATAACTAAAATTCTGATAAAATCTTTAATCTGGCCAGTTATCAATTTAAATACCAAATATGATTTGCAATGAAAGATTTATTTTTGTTTAGAACATAGGATTCATATTTTTTGATGCGAAAGTTTCATTCTTTGATTTTTGAAAGGAAAAAGTAAATGGATATAGAGTAGATTATCATAGTTGATGAGTTAAACACAGTTTTCTTTTGGGTTGTGGGAAAATTAGCCGCGATGTTTCTTCATGTGCTGAACTGGACATTTTTAATACTTTTACATTCACAAAAAACTACTTTATTATCTCACGATCTCAAACCAATCCAATTCTTCTCAGTGCTTTAAAAATTCATCTAAGGTTTATAATATATAATTTTTTCATCTTGGACTACGTCGTTTTTCTTTGCTCCACTCACTAATTTCCTTGATAATGGTTATTGCTCCACCCCCAGATTTTGGCAAAACATTTTTTATTCTAAAAAACGAGACTTACTTGTATCTCATTGCTTTCGAAATCTATGATTTTTATTAACATCTACAACAGTTTAAGTTGCATTAGTCTCATTTTATAAAATCTGTGGAAGGCATTCGTGTCGTTTAGAAGCATAGAAATCAGAGTTTGAACTAATTTACAGACGACCTAAATCAATATGATGTAGAAGTTAAAATTTTCGAAGGAAATAGATAATAGCCTGATTTTTCTAGATGCGTTTTACGCAAAATAGATATTTTTAAAATACCCAGAGAGTTATAAGAAAATAAGTTTAAAATGTTTACATTTTTTGTAGGAAAGTTTAAAGGAAGAGATAAATAAAATAAGCTCCTTTTTGTTTTATTAACGGAGATCAACCTCAATCTGTTCTGAGTTCCATTAGACAAAGAAATTTCAATAATAAAATAACACGCCAGAAAGACGAAGTATTCTCCTAAATACTAATATAAATGATGGAAAGCACTTAATATTTTGAAATTAAGGGAAAAGGAAGTACACATAAAAAAAAAGTTTTTACACAATAAACTTTCGTTAAAAATGTATATAATAATTAATGCACTAAGAGGAAAAAAATAATTTATCATAATTTAAGGAATAATAGATTAAATAATTCTATTTACAGAATTCATTTACTATTTTATATCAGAAATAATAAAAGCATATTACTTACTGCAAACATTTTAATACTTAATTGACAAAATGGCTCTAATGAAGTAAACGTAGTGCAATTTTGGAAAAATTGCATCATAGATTTTTACTGACATATAGAAATAACTGCCTACAAAAATTCATGTGGTTTTCTTCAGCGGCAATATAAATGTTTGCCACTTTTGTTAAAAGGTTTTCCAAAAAAACACCTCTCCTACCTAGTACTAAAGTCGTTAGTTCTCGCCCACTAGGACGTACACAAATATCTTAGTCCATCTACAGTAAGATTTCTAAACTTTTACGGCAACCATTATTTTGTATTATCCAGTTATTTGTAATTTCAGCCTTTATTATGTAAGGTATTTATATTAATTTACCAGTTATTTTATGTTCCGAATCTATACTGTCATTTCTCTCTTTCCGTTTTCCCGGCACTATGCACATTAACTCGCATTTTTTTAGTGCATGTAATTGTATCAATCAGAGCGTGTTTTGCTAGCTAAAGCCACGTTATTAATTGCAAATCTACGATAAACGTTCCTATATACGGAGTTGCTTTATTCTTGCAGATAGTGTTACCATGTTGATGTAGTTTAACAGCCAACTTACATGTTTAAATATTTCTGCGTAGTCTTTGGTCTCATTTAGTTTTATTTTAAAATTCTGCTTTTGAATTCATGCCATAAGTGCTGGCTGATTTGTAAGCACTAGTTGTACCTTCTGTTCAACTTACTTAGTTTTAAATGAAAAGGTATCTTACGCCCTTCATGCGTTTGCATTTGCTTATCTAGACAAAGCAATGTAAGGTATTATGGTTAGTAATAGTACTATGGTTGATTACTATAGTTAGTTATGTAAGTCGCAGAAGTAGGAGTCTTGATTTAGTGTCAAAACACGTGAAACTAACACTTCGCCTTTCCGTTTCCTCGCCAGAAATGTATGTTAGTTATATATTACTTAATTCAAGTGTTTTGGATTGTAAGACAGAATTTGTTTCTGCTTCTCGAGCCCTACCAGGTTTCACCAGCTCTGATAAGATTGTAACTATTCGACTTTGTATTATAGCTACCGTCATTTAAATTGTTTCGTCGTTAAAAGCTCTGAGCCTTGTATTATAGCTACCGTCATTTAAATTCTTTCGCCGCTGAGAAGCTCTGAGCCACCTAAGTTTTATGTTAAATTGTATAATCTTTGACTATTAGGTTAATTTTTAATTTGATAATTACTGTTACTTTAAATCATAAAGCCACGAGTGGTGGATGACCTTATCGAGCAAAAGAAGTACATTTTATGTTCAAGTTCTGTATTAAGCTGCCAAAGAAAGTCAAACTCTATAAAATGTAAATCAACTTCATGCTGTTATAAATATTTATAATATGTCTTAACAGGAGACATATTCTCAAAAATTTAATCGATAATAAAACTCAGAAAATCTCAATGGCAATGAAAGGAGAAATTCCAGTTGAATAACTGCGTGGTTTTTGATTCATCATTTCGACGATATCAGAATAATTTCTTCATTTTTATAAATTGCGGAATCTGAATTTGAACCTAGAAATTTAAATCAACGCATATACAAAGGAGGCTGCAGAGATAAATTCAAAGAATATTTAATCTTTAGGAGTGATTTTAAATTCTCTGCATTCCTCCGAAATGCCAGTTTGGAGAATGGATATAATGTCTAGAATCCCTCCTTTCTGCACCATATATTTTAGAAGTTTACTGGAAAGAATGAAACTTCGAGTTTCATTCTAATATCTTACTTCAATCTGGTGTAAGCTTTAAGCTGAGCATGTATTCAGGAATTGTGAATTGCAATATTATCGAACTGCATGACAAGAAAGCATTTCCTTCGAAGACAGGTAGATATCTTAAGGTCTTCTTCATTTATTGAGAAGCCGAAAGTCCATGTCGAAATTTACATCAGAAAGCAGAAAGCTTTCATTAAAGGCATTCATTATAAGCATTTATTACATGGCATAGCAATATTCAAGTAAAATATAGAAAAAATCCTTGCAAATTTTGTTCTAATTTCAAATGCACACGAGACTCAAATAATCCATACGCATGGGAAACAGAACTCCCTAGTGAAATTCACTTCCAGCATGCCAGTAAGATCAGAAATTTTAAATTAGCTCAGGGACTGGAATATTACCGAAACCTTTCGAATTTACATCATACGTTAAAAACAGAGAATGAATTTCATTCACTTTAAACTAATTTTTGAAATGCGCTGCCAGAAAGACTACAGTTTTTTCTGTTGTAAAATGTACCCAATTAAATCAGATATTTTACTTTTATGATCGAATATGTTTGTCTATAGCCACTAAAATACAGATTTTTTTATTAAAATATGGATTGATAGCACTTAATTTGCGCTTGTTAAGTAAACATAATACACTTTTAATTGTTCCTAAAATAAAACATTTTGTTCAAAGCTGGTGTTTTCATGCTTAAAATACCATCCTGCTGTAGAAAATAATTTACTTTAAAAAATGAGTTTAAAAGCTTTTTCAAGCCAACGGTACTAATAATGGCCAAATTATGTCTAAAATCTACTAGTTACATCTAGGCAAATCAACAGCCATTTATTTGGCGTAAATTTTACCTGAAATTCTATTGATTTCAAAAGCGAAGATGTGCAGGTCCAGCTCCTGATCAAGAGGGACTTGCAACTGCTAGCCGTCGAAATCTATTTTGTTTCAGTTAAAACTTACGCCAAACACAACGCTGCTGTTTTGTTACATGTCTTTTGATCTACCAATTTTTTTCGGAAGTAGTTTTTTTTCCGCGTTATGTAATTTAGAAGAATACTCTTAATCAGGTCTTCAAAACGTTTTTTATTCATGATCCCTTTTTATTAAATTTTTAAATCTCTGAAACTTCAACCAATCTTAAAAACTGTGTCGGTATTTTGTTTCAGTTTTCACCACCATAACGTACTCATATGCATAGATGCCTAAAATATGAAACGTCTATAGCCTCATTCGATATCAGGGAAATAATGATTCGGTTATTTCAATTAATTTTAACAATTCAGGTGAAACGACTCTCTTTATAAATGGCGCGGATTTTGTCCTACGTCTGCAAAACATTTCGTATGAGGAATTTGATAGCACTTGTTTCTTGTAAACTTAGCTCAAAGAATCGATGACAATACGGACGCACAGTAAGCAACAAATGCAAATTGATCCAAATTGATTTATACTATTCAATTTTTGAACATTTTTATATTATTACAATATTCTACATGAATATTGGCAAAAATTGCTGCTTAAATTATGTTGACAGTGGCGGGGGGGGAGGAGACATCATCATTCGACCAAGAAAGTAGATAATATTCTCTCACATCTTAACAGGAGAAGTATAAATTGCATTATAGAGCTGTAACTAATGACTTCGTGTGCCAATACCTGTTTCTGTTGCGGTACAGGACATTATTTTTTAATACACAGTTATAGGTATCGGAATACTCAAAATAGTTTATAGAACATACATTTTACAACAATGCCCGTTACATTAGGAAATCAGCATTTAAAAAAGTTAAAATATCTACAAACGTACAATGCGAGGAATGCTTTTACACTGAAACATAAGGTTTCACTTTCACAAACAAACATAGTGAACATTATGTTCTGACTCTACACGCTGTTGTTATTAAGAAAAACTGCATGCCTTGGCAGAGGCTTGCTCCTTTGTTTGCTAGTTTGTTGATAACCTTGGTAATCCCTGTCACCAGACCGCAAGCCTGCTGTAAGTTTTAGGCTTCTGTGTCTTAGAGTTTTTAAGATGCTGTTTTCTTGTAAGCGGTCAGATAATAAGATTATGATCTGGGATGCCAGTTTCCAAATAAGTTTAGTTAATGATGCATATGAACCAACGTTTGTTAACTATTGGCAAAGACCAGGTGTTTCCATTCATCATCAACTGAAATGACTCAGACACAGAGGGTGGTGTTGATGATGCGGAATACTTGGCGAAGGAACCAAGTCCCGTAATAAATCTTGTGGAAAAGTCCTATTTAATTTCTCGTCTACTTGCGCTACATTGTAGTACGTACGGCGGCTTTGTTTACATCGTACTATTTGTAATTTGATTTCTGACCTGCGTTTCAGTTGCTTCTTAAGTATGAAGGTGATTAAAGTATTGGTAGTGGTACTGATGCCTACAGTTAGCTTCTTGCAAGTCTGTCACAGCTTTGCCGTCACACACTGCAACATGCGTTTTTAGTATATACGTGGATAAAGGTAAAAAATGAAGTGTTTTTAACTTTGTCATTCAGTTAACCACTTAATGATTTTTTGCTTAGTCATTTTATTAAAAACTGAAGGATCCAAAAATTGCATTCAGAAAAAAGCGCCAGCATCATTTAATTTTAATTGCCTGGAAAACTTTAGCAATCTCATGATGTGATATTTCTGATGTGTGATTTGTTAAAATAGTTATAATCTAGACGCCGCAGAGAAGCCATTAAATAGATTATGAAGTGTAAAAGATACCATGAGTACTTTATGCAGAAGAAAATGGCATAGAGGTCATCTCCAAATATTAAATATAAACAAAGAAGTGCAGATGTGATATGTGTATATTAAATGCATGTTTAAATAAGTAGGAGTTAGTCCCTTTAAATATGTAATGGAAACAAAATAAAAAATTTTCTTTGTTTTGTGAAACTTCATTAATGTATTTTAACAAACTAAATTTAATGATTTAAGGATTTTTTTTAAAATTTTGGTCAAAATATTTAAGATAAGAATAATGTTAGTCTTATAAAAACGGAAAGAATAAAAAAAATACTTTGCTAAATGAATTAAAAAGCTTTATTTAGGAGCTATGTAGAAAGGAAATCGAGTAAATGTTTCTTCTATAGTTGTTCAATAATTATTTTGTGTTTTCACCCAAAAGTATTCGTAGAGTTGTTCTCAGTATGATAGAGTTCAGTTATTGTGATTATTAATTTGCTTGGAGATTACTATGATAAATACAAAGTTGTTGTGAATTTGCATTTGCTCGCTGATTACAAGTTATATTACTTTCTGTTTTCATTGTACTATTAACGTTTTCAGAGATGTAAACATGAATACTCAACACTCACCAGAACTTGACCCGCAGACAGTCCAATTGTGCTGCTTGGACCTCTTACACCACGAAAGCATGACCAAGGGAATGACATAATTCTTTATAATTTCGATTCGCAAACACGTGAAATTTAAAACACTTTTTTTATTTACAAAAGTTGTGCTCCTTTTAAACATGCTTTCAGTTACATTACTTTTCCTAAAGGAAAGATCTGACAAGTAATCGTAAAACAACAGGAAGCTACAATGGTATCACACACATGCTATAAATGGCCTAATGTTTAAGTAAGAGTTTCATTATAACGTATAAAGTAGTAGTGTATGTTAAATGTAAAATCTGCATTTACGCCGCTTGACATTTATATCAACATGATGGTATGTTCAGACTGTAACATGCGTACGGGTCCGTAGTGGATCCAGAGCACACAAAAACGATGATGGCTTCATTTAAAAAAATATAGTTTCAGAGACACTTTATAATGCTCGAAACTTTCAAACAAAGTTTTTGTACAGCTGTTCTCAATAAGAGAGATCACAAGAAGTAGTTACTACTTAAAAGCACTAAGAACGTTGTACTCGAGGCAATACAGCAAGCCTTATGCGTAAGCTTGTTCAATACTTTTAGTACTCTGAGCTAAATTAAAAACTCATGCCCTCTCCGTTACAATTTTCCCCCCGTCCATCGAGAAATTTCCAGTACCTTCGATTTCTCAAAATTGGTGGAAGGTATATACAGTTACACTAACATAGGGTCTGTATCTGGCCCTATGTTACTGTAACTGCACTTGCACAGTGATTGCCAGTTGCATATGGATCGGACCAGTTACAGACGTCAGACCAACATGTTGACAAATGATCGCCAAGGGTGGTGCCTTTTGGCTATTTCTCGCTAAATTTAGTGACAAAAATTAGTCGCTAAAACCATCGCCATCTGGGCTTTCTCTAACCAGTTTGGCGAAATAACCATTTACCTCAATATTAAATGGACTTACCCCTGTATGCCTGTTTATCCCGCGATGCTCCACTCTCTGAAGGCTTTCACGTTTACATAAGATATACTTTAATATATATATAATTTCACTAAAATTATTTACGCATATACAAAATTTGTTACAGTATATTCGTTGTATTTTGCGAAATTCTTTATAACATCTTAGCTTCTTAGCAGAAATGAGACGAAAATATTTTTCAATCTATGTATGCGAAATTAGATTATTTAATAATTTTAATTCCATTCACAAATACCATCCACTGGATTAGCTCGCACGTGTGAAAGAAATGATATAGTGAAACATTTCTTTTAATCTTGCAATCTGTATTAAAATAAATACTAAATAGATGAAGATATCAATTATGAAACACAAACGAATTATGAAGCTGCTCTTAAAATACAGCAAAATATCCTTTGAAAACAAAAGCAAAATTCAAACATGTGTAACTAAATGCACGCTGGATATATTCTCAAACAAAGATACATATTAATTAAGAATTACTTGTTTGCGCCAAGAAGTAATTTCACGCTTTAGTAGAATTGATTAAAATAAACATTTTGTAATTAGTTTCAACGCACGTAGTGCTCCATTTCAATACATAAATTAATGAATTTTGCTACAAAAGAGATGCTCTTTCCAACATATTATTTGAGAAAAAAATGCAAGCACAAGCATTTAAAATAAGAGAAATGCTTACACTTATTATTCTTAGAACGTTAAGAAATTTTTGATGTTTTGAGTAGAATTTTCACAAAAAAATTCTTATAATCATTTTATACTTCATCAATGGCTGAAACGTTTCAACATAAAAATAAACGGAATAGCATAAAAATGTATAAATAACTGCAGAAAATTAAAACTCTGTCTCATAAACTAAGTTTTGGATAGTTAAAAACTGTGTAAATGTTTATAAAAATTTAATTATCAAAGGAACATTTTCAATTCCTTCAGCTGTTTCTCAGTAACTACCGTCATGTTCTTTCTAAATATTTGTTGCTGTTCATTAAAGTGTTATGTATTTAACCCGAAAGTTAATTTAATTACAGCTGCATTCCCTTTATAATAAACAATTTTGGCCCAAAACTTTACCAGTTCCAAAATAGTCGACTGCATGTTTAATTGCCCTTATTAGGAATAGTTAGTATTTGCTTTAAATGATGACATTAAAACGAAGTTGAGTTTGTCTTCTATTAATTATCCCGTGTTACTAATTGAGAGAAATTCCTTGTTTAGTAAATGTTCGCAGAACCTTCACTAATGATTTGAAGTATGTGGAACCGTTGTTTTATAATGATCTTAAAGTGCGGTTATTAATTATTATTGAACCATTACCTGTCGCAAAGGTTGGAGATCAAAACACATTAGTTCCCATGCTGCGAAATCGGTGTAAATTGCTTTACATCAATCACTTGCAACTTGTAAAATGCGTGCATATAACATTATACACTTCAAGAAAGGATAGCTAATTAAGATAAATTCGGTCATAACCAGATAAACCGTTTTAAAATTTTAAACTCTTAATCATGTAGTTAAAACTGTTTAACAATTCTGAACCTTACTCGAGCTTAGTTTAGTTTCCTCCTAAGAATTTTAACAGGATTCTCATTATTATCAATTACCGGGAAGCCCGTCAGATGAGCAGGCTCCCGCTCAAACAAAATTCGTAAGTTCTACATAAACCTGAAAAGGAAATGCATAAAAATATTTCAGTGTGAATGAAATCAGTTCAGTCTTTCCAAGCAAAAACTAATTCGTAAATATCCTTTTGTTGTAAAACCAGAAAACAAAAACTTTCGAGACTTTAGGATAATGCGTATACATATAAGGTCATGATTTAAATTTCAAGTAATGTAACAACTTTTTCTCAATATCAGTTATAAAGTATTTCTCCCGCCTTCTTCGCATGCCTTCCTGGTGCAGTGGTCAACACGCTCGTCGCGTAACCCAGAAGTACGTAGTTCGATCCCCGGTGAAGGCTTTGCTCATTTCTCATGTCTCCTGCTTCGAAATAACCTAATGTCTTTACACAATAAAAGAATCAACGTAGTAAAAACGTATCGTGCCAGTTATCCTAACCTGAAACAAAAAAGAATCTAACAGCAGCTATTTATTTAAAATGCTGACATTAGCGAAACATTTTCGACATAGAGTGACATCACATGCAGTCGCAAGTTTTCTTTAACGTTAGACTATGACTTTATACTATTGAAAAAGGTTCGTTTTCTTAATGCTTGTGTGTTACCTTTATTTACTAAATATCATGCTATTCGCACTTAAATTATAAAATTCAATCCAACAGCAATATCGCAAAAAAAATTTTAAATGAGCATATACACAGTCTCGCTCGTTGGAGAAAAAAATATATTTTTTTCCGTACAGTGTTGCCATTGCTTGCTTTGAAGTCGTTGAGGTTGTTAATAAAAAATTCGTTAAAGTGTCACAAAATATAAAATCGATAATAAAATGAATTCCAAATTCCAAATTAGGGCTTCCAGATGCCCGTATTCGGTGGAGAATTACGTTATTCAAAATTGGGTGGCTCTAGGTGCCGTTGTTTTATCACAGTACGAGAAACATATATACATTTATGCAGATTCTTCGTCATTTAATTTCTTTAAATGTAACACAGGGAGATAATATTTGGTGGCAACAATTTGAAACGTGGAACGGACATTTGAAGTTTTCAACGCAAAATGCCAAAACGAAATTAATAGGAGTTCTAGGCTAACGCCCCTTGTAATAATATGCAGGCTGTTTATAAAGTCCCGGACCCATTTTGATGTTTAATAACTCATAAAATAATAAAGACAGATTAAAATTAATAACATAAATGGTTAGATAGACCCAAAAAGTTTCATGACCCTTGTCAATGAACTTCCACGTGTGCCCCCTTCGTCGCACGGAGAATATAAAGTCGATATTCAATTCCACGCCAGGTACCGGCAAGCATGTCGGCATCCGTAGAGGCTATTACGGTTGTAATTCTGGCTTTTAGGTCATCAATGTTCGACACTCTCCTCCTGTAAACGTTGTCCTTTACAAATTCCCAAAGGAAAACGTCCAGCGGCGTTATATCAGGTGATCTGGGTGGTCAAGGAATTGGACCTCCTCTCCCAATCCATCATCCTGTAAAATGGTCATTCAAAGAAATACGAACGATGGTACACCATGAGGTGATGCACCATCTTGTTGCAAAATGACATGTGGCTGAAGCTCTTCTAGTTGTGGAAATACGAAGTTTTCCAACATGTCTAAGTATACGACTGATGAGACCGTCTTTTCTGTAAAAAAGAAAGGCTCAATGACTCGGTCGTGCATTAGTCCACACTATACATTAACCTTTGGGGAATCCTTTTGTGTCTCGCGGTATTCATGCGGGTTTTCAGATCCCCATATGCGCACATTATGGCGATTAACAATGCCAAAAAGATGAAAGGATGCTTTGTCGAAGAACATTATGCGCTTCAGAAATTCAGCATCATCTTCTATCCTCCTTAGCATATCTGTTGCAAAGGCCCTCCTCCTAGGCCTATCGTCCGGTTCCAAAACTTGAACAATTTGAACTTTGTATGCATGCAGTCTTAATGTTTTCTTAATAACCTTGTACACCGTCGAAATTGGCATATAAACAGATGATATTTAGAAAAGTATAGATATTTAGACTGGAAAATGAAATTATGTGAAATTAATCACACGCGCAGACGGTATTAAAAAAAGTAAAGATATTCAAACCTGAAAAGGAAAATATTATTATTTATTTCATCAATAAATGCCATAAGTTTGTTTATATCTTCATTATTTTATGAGTTATTAAACATCAAAATGGGTCCGGGACTTTATAAACACCCTGTATTTAATGTTTGGCAACATTATTTTATTTCACATTTTGTAAAACTACAAATATTTTACTAACAAACGCTACGATTTGAAAACGAGCAGTGACAATACGTTTCAAAATAAAGCATATTTTTATCTCCAGGGTACGAGATTACTGTCTCTCTGAAAAATAAGTGCTAAAATTAGCTTTTTTAAGAATTTTTTATTAATATCTCGGCTAATGTCGTACGAAGATGAGAATGGTCGATATGGCTTCCCAGAAATTTTTTGAATCCGGGGTACCTCTCTCGAAACTCAACTCCCCGCCGTCCCAAAGGAGGTAATGTCACAAACAAACAAATAACTCATAGATGGAGGACAAAAGGGAGGACAAATAAACAGACAGAAGGGTATAAATGTTTTCGATATAGCTTATTATTATTATTATTATTATTACTATTATATGCCTTTATGATAAATGTGCATTATTTTATTTTGCACTTGTCAAAAAGTTTGCGAAATTAGTTATAAACCAAACTAAATTTGCAATACATTTCTCTAATTGTGCAATCTGTCTCTGAACGTTTCACAGCATTCCTTCTTATATTTCGAGATTTCTAAATGTATAATACAAGGCCTTTTTTCTAGTTACCGTTACTTTTCTTAAATAAAAAAGGATAATCATGTTTTTCAGCAAATAATAATAAATATGGAATAAAAGTAAACTACTGTAGCAAAAATCAAGCAATATTAAATAACAGTTAAAAATTCTTTGGTCTTTGTCAAGAAGCATTTTCAACAGAGCAACATTTCTGAATCATACCTGGATGAGAAGGAAACTGGCAATTAAAATTAAGAGATAGATAAATTTAGTTGAATCATAATACAGAGCTTTAAAATATACAATATTTAAGAAACTAAAAAATTTAGAAAAGTGTCTGAAAAGACACAGAATTCAACGTTTGCCCAAAAGTCCTTTAAAGTTTAATATCATGACTCAGTATAAATAGAGTATGACGCATTGTCAATAGAGATAGCAGAGAAGGAATAACGAAACATTTTATGAAATAGTAGATAAATATGCATTTAGACTGACATAGGTGCATTATATAGGTGCTTAAGCAGATTGGTTACAAATTTTCAGCAGAGACTGAGCACACATAGGCAATGAAAATTCGCATAGCAATGTATGGTCAAAATGGCTTTCCTGCCGCGGTAGTGGCAACAAAAAACACAAGAAAAGAAAAACATGAAGAGACAGATGAAACATGTTTATCATGCTTAGTACAGCAGAAATCAAAAAATGAGAACAAAAAACAGGCAACGATCGTCATCAAAGAATGTGTTCGAAACTATGACCCCGGAGCTTTATGAAGTGTCCACATCTCCGGCACAAGGAAGGTCTGATATTCTGGAAAATATCACACATGTTTCGAAATTCCCCAGCAGCTGCCACGATACGTACAACACGAGACTCAGCACTTCTAACGGGGTTTCGTTCACCAGTGTCTTGACGTACCCCAAGAGGAAGTAATCTATGCACGTGACGTCTAACGATCTTGCTAGTCAACGCACCGGACCACCCCTGCGGATCCCATGTTGAGGATACGTTTCGAATTAATTTTGAACACCTCCTTTGATTACGATCGTCTATTTTTGTTCTTGTTTCTTGGTTTCCGCTGTACGAAGCATGATGCACATATATATATTCCCATCCTGTTCGCGTCCTGCCTTTCTCACGTTTTGTGTCGTCACTACAGCACCGCGCTAGGATAGCGTTTCCGACCATGCATTGCTATGTGTTTTTCCATCGTTTAAGCGTTAAGCGTACTCTGTTTCTCCTGAAAATTTGTAACCGATGTGAAACACCTTGTATATCTGCTATATATTTGAAAAGTGAAAAAATCTGTGACGTAATTCTATAAATATCTGAATGTTTTTAATCTGCAATAGATTTAAATCATTCAGATCCGAAAGTATAAAAATCATACAACATTCTTTAGAACTGCATCTACTGACTTTAATGTACATTGTCTGTTAATCAATAACAGACAAATTAAATTTGAAAAATAATTATCTTACATTTGGCCGAAAGGCAACTGACTAGATTGAAAAGTGAAACAATGCATTTAAAGCAAATCAGCTCGTAATCGTAATTCGAGACAAGTCCTTTTTGTGATAAAATAATCTTGCACAGTTTTCGGCTTCTTCATTAGAAAATTCAAAAGAATAATCTCGTTTCCCGCTTTTTAATTCGTTTCCTCTTATTAAACTTGAAATTTTGAAGCAAGTATAATTTAGTGCTGAATGATTAGTTACCTTGAAAAATATTATATAAATGTCTTGACTTCTTTAATATTCTCTAGGATAAGCAATCAGAAGTTACTTTTTGTCAATTGCATTTTATTTATCAAATAAAATCTCGGTGGACGGGTTGGCTACATGGATGTTCCTGTGGTATTTCCTGTGTAGTCGATACGAACCAGTTTCTCCTAAAATTCTTCACTACGGCATCTTCTTTCTTTTGGTAGGAATAAGATTCCTGTGATTTGCTATAAGAAATTGAACAAGCATTGTATCAAACTGTTTATACCAATAAAGTTTAAAAGATATGCATTACGTCTGCTTTTTCTGCAGCTTTCTCAGTGCCAAAAGAACCGCCTCAAATATATGAACCTACTGTTTATAACTTGTAATAGCACGAGAGGTATATTAAAGAAAGTTTGTTAAAATATTTTAGTAGCTTCTTCCTTTATCTATGTGATTAGTTTCATGTACTAAATCAAAAAAACTCATTTTTAAAGCCTTGACAGTCTTAGTGCGTTTTCCAGTGGCTCCATCAATATCTATTCCTCAGATGATGTATAAAATTTGTTCTAAAGTATGCATTTTAAAATTAGTCTCGAAGACGAAATATTTTCGCCTTTTTGTCTCAAAGTGATTATTTGGCATTAAATTAATTAAATCCGCTACAGTGTAAAATGAGAATTGTTTTCAAAACGAGAAATCGTCCATTGTTTAAATATGTCCTTCCTGTTTAGTGTGTATTTTGAAAAATTTGAGTGTATGCATTTGCATTATATTCCATGAGTTAAATCAGCAAGAAGAAAGTTGAGGAAGTGAAAGATGCTGTTGTTCTACTATATGCTCTGTAGTGCATTTCTGTCATCTGAAGTAAATATAGTTAACTTTCATTAATTACATAAAGGTACATACGAGTTGAAATATTAGAAATGAGCAAAACGTTTTATTGGAAAATTTAAGTGCATATCTAATTAATTATGTGGTAATTTGTAAGTTTTTAAAAACCTAATAGATAAAAACTGAGAACACATGTGTTATTGAGTTGTATTATTGTAATTATGCATTACACAGAAGTAAATAAAAATCTCTAATTTGTAAAAAGTTACAGTATTTTCAGGTGCGCGCTCTCATAGTGTAAGTGATCAGTTAATACCCTCAGATGAAAATATACTTCAGTCTGGGACAGTACAGTAAATCATGGCAGGTAAAGATGACAATATACTGTCGAGGCCCCATTTGCATTTTCATATTTCTAGTTTAAAATGTCACTAATGTCTACAGAGTGTGATCAAAATATATTCTTTACACGATTTGTAAGCGTTAACCATTTAATGTACAATCATTTGAAAAACGAAAGAAGAGTCACATTAAAAAAGTAATACGATCTCGAAATTTTGTATATAAATTCTTTCATACTCCGTATGAAAAAGATTAAATTTTTAATTCTAAGGATTGTTAACTTCAGTCGTACAGTATGATTCTTTTGTGCAACTAGCATCATATAAAACAGGTAACAATAAAGAACAGCAACGGAGATAAACAATAATGCTGTTAAGCCGTTGGCGAAGGCTTTATAGACCACTTAACGATTTCAAAAATGGTAGGATATTATGACAGCTGGAAGCGGGCTGGTCATGCAGAGCAATATACCGCCACTTGCGCCATCTGGAGACGGCTGTGTAAAGGTACTGGGAACAATAGTTGCTACAAGGTACTTATGGCGAATCGAGACTATGCAAGGCGAAGTTGCACGAATGAGAGGCAAGATCGGATGTTCGTGAGAGAGGCCCGAACTGCCTGAACGGCATCATTGGCCGCTATAAAATGTACTACAGCCTCTTCCTCCGATATTTTGAATCCCGGCATATTGGTACCGCAGTAGGCTTCCTGACCACTACACCGTCTGGGCAGTGACCTTCAAGAAGTCTAACTCTAACCCCACAACATCGATAGAGTCTTCTAGAGTGATGTCGTAGTCGACCAATATGGCTGCCAGCTGAATGGAATCGCATGATATCAGCAATGAATCCCTCTTCAGTCTTAGAGCAGATGCCATCGTGTCTGTGTTGGAACCAAGAACAATCAGCTTTTGTTTTTCAGAAGCACACCGTCATTACTCCTGGCATTACTTCTAACCCCAAGCGTCTCATTAGACGCTTTTGTATTATTTTATATTACCCCTTAACTTAAACGTACATTTCATTCTATTTGCACAGTAGTTAATAAAATTAAATTGGAATTGCCTTCTCAAATGAGTAACAAAATTTTAAAGCACATAATAATGCATTCACACATACACTCATGTCCATAAATTAAGGATAATGCAAAATCAGGCAAAGGAAGAGTTAGAAGCAAAACAAATTTGACTTATTTGTAAAGCTTATTTATTAAACAAAAGGTAAAGAGCAAAAAAAGATGCCATATGTTTGATATTATTAAAAAATTAGCGATTTTTCTCCTTGGAGCAAATTACAAAAAAAACTATTTACAAAAAACAATATTGCATGGTTGGTATGATTGTTAATACATTGTATGTCTCCCAGACGATGCAATACAGTCCGTACAACGCCTAGGCATGCTGATTATCAAATTATCGATCTGATCTTGGGGGATATTACACCACTCAAAAAGCAATGCTCTTCGAAGTTCCGGTAGACATGTAGGAGGAGGTTGAGGTGCCGCAACTCCTCGGCCAAGCATGTCCCATATGTGCTCTACTGGATTCAAGTCCGGTGAGAATGCTGGCCAGTCCATACGGGTGATATCCTCCGATTAAAGGCATTCGCTTACGATGTTTGCACGGTGAGGATGGGCGTTGTCATCCATAAACACAAATTGTGCGCCCATGGCGCCGCGAAACAAACGTACATGTTGTTCCAGAATGACGTCCCGAAAGATTTGGCTTGTCATGGTTCCAATTTGAACATGCATGTCAGTTCTGGAACCCAGAATAATTCCACCCCAAACGAGCACTCCTGCACCACCGTAACGGTATCGTTCAATGATATTTTCTTAGTGGTAACGGTTACCTGGAGCTCTCCATATGAAAGTCCGGCGAGAATCAGACTGCAAGCTAAAACTGGACTCGTCGGAAAACATCACACAAGCTCACTGTTGCGGTGTCTACGATGCATGCTCTCTACTCCAGGCTAACCGCAGGCGATAGTGAGTTGCAGTAAGTGGAACGCATCTGACAGGTCTACGAGCATATACACCAATCTGCCCTAAGCGTCTGTACACGGTCTGCCTTGAAATTGTCGTACCAGTGGCTGAACAGAGCTGACGAGACAGGTCTGAGGCTGTGCTCCGCCTGTTTCTTTTGGCAGTAACTGCCAAATACCGGTCCTCATTCGGCGTTGTAACTCTGGGGCGATCTGTGCTGTAACGTCTACTCACATTACCATCCTCTTGGAATCGTTGCCAAAGCGTGAAGATGACAGTCTGAGCAATTCCAAGTTCCTCTGATACTTCCAGTTGGGTACGCCCTCATTCTAGACGGCCGATAATTCTATCACGTAAAAAATCATCCAAATACGTCCTTTGTGTCTTAACTATTCGGTTATTGATCTGAAATGCTTATAAACCCATTGCGAACAATTTTACTTCTTTGCCTGTATTCCTTATATATCACTCTCTTACACTCTCGTCATTGTGACGTACCATCGGTGCCACCTGGTTACTTCCTGAAATTTGCATATGATTCTTGAAGATGTGTGTAGTGATTTTACGGGTGATATATTTATTTTAGAGTTCGATTTCCGCGTGACTCCGAATTATCCTTAATTTATGGACATGCGTGGATTTGAAGGGTTTGTGATTATTAACCTGCACCGAATTTATTGTAAAGGTCTTAAGCTTGTTATCAGAAGTTATGTAAAATATCTTTTATAACACAAGTTAGTTTGATTTTTTTTAAAATTCGAAGCAATTATTTTGTATAACTAGTATTTGACAATGTGGTGCTAAAATTAATTGAAAAACTATGTAAATTAAACTACTTTTCAAAATAGCTTTATTTCATGGATAATGCACAATTATTTAGATAGCTTTTTATTTTACATTCCCTTGTCATCTATATCCCAACCTTTTACCTCTCGTTTGGTTTATTTAATTATAACACAGCACAGGATGGCTATCGGGCTAAGGGGAGTGATAACCTCGTGGAAGACCTTTCTTAGTGAAACTGGTTCGTATACACGTTGCACATGGCTGAAAACCACAAAAATGCCCATGTAGTTATCCCATTCACCGAGACTCGGACTCAGGTCGAACTACTACAGTTCAGCGACTTACCGCTCGGACACTGG